>CM069436.1:53286413-53831404 GCA_035610365.1 Aquatica leii | reverse complement strand
GTTCGAAAATGATGGAGGATCAAAAATTTGTATGATCTACCATTGGGATAAAAAAAGCTTAGGGTTTCGACTCTTTAAATTTTAAGAAAGAACAACATAGTAAATCATATTTTTTCAGGGCAATATTCTGAGTAGACTTGGTTTGTGGTAGCAATCTTCTAACTAAATTTGCATTTAACAAATTTTTCTATTGGTCATATATCAAAAACCTAGAACACCTACAGTTTTATTTAAACTATTATATTTTACAATTTCTCAAAAAAATATCTCAAAACACATTTTTTTTAAATCTCACGTTTTTATTACTTGGTAGCTTGTAAAACTGGTTGGTCATAGTAATAAGTTGGTGGGATGTGTCTGGTTGGAGTTGCAGGGCAGAGTTGAGCACTGCGAGAGAAAAAATTTAAGAGTGGTATGTACGTACGGACGTCTTCTTGTTAAAAATTTGGAATGCAATGTTATCATTGTTTGTTAATTTTTGTTGGGGACTTCTGTTTTCGCATTTTTTGTAATTGACAAATATCAGAAATATATTCGCCAAGTTTGATTCGGTTCTTATGAATGATAAGTTAGTAACTTGCATTACAACATTATCAATTCCTAAATATGTGCTTTATTTAACTCTGGTATTAAAACTCGTCAATTTTACTCAATATTTTATTTTATTATTTATTATCAACTTCACAAATTCTGAATAATGGTCTTATTTACAATACATTTTTTTACAGGATTTAACATTACACAAAAAATTAGTAGTTAAGGAAAGAACGCCTAATACTCCTAGAATTATATATGTAGCTGGAGGATATTTTAGACACTCTCTTAATATTCTAGAAGGTTACAACGTAGATGATAAAACGTGGCATACACTTGATAGTCTTACAGTACCCAGATCAGGGCTAGGAGGAGCGTTCCTCAAGGTAGGCACATTAACAACGTTTACAATAACGTTAAAATCTGTATAAATACTAAAAGTAAATATTAAACACAATATTCAGGGTTCATTTTATGCAGTTGGAGGAAGAAATAACACACACAGCAATAGTTATGATTCAGATTGGGTTGATAGATATAATCCTATCAAAGATGAATGGAGACCTTGTAGTCCGATGTCCGTTCCACGTAATCGAGTTGGTGTCGCTGTTATGGATGATTTGTTGTATGCTGTTGGTGGTAGTGAAGGAAATAGGTACCACAGTAGCGTTGAATGGTAATTATTTTTTTTTTGCGTTATTATTATATATCGACAATGTTATAGTTATGATCCCGAAAGTGATAGATGGACGAATATAAAATCAATGCACACACAACGTTTAGCTGTGGGCGTCGCTGTTGTCAATAGGTTGTTGTATGCTATCGGTGGTTTTGATGGTGCAGATAGGCTTAACACTGTTGAGTGCTACCATCCTGAAAATAACGAATGGACGATGGTTTCCTCAATGCGTACACAACGAAGTGGATCTGGTATGTATTCAATTTATTTAAGAACTATTGCTTCTATTTATGTACGCTTTATTATATTTAATATAACAAGTGATCAAGACGGATTTTATAATTATTCATAAATTTATACAGCGTGTATATAAGTATGGAACAAAATTCATTCGATGACACGGTAACTTTTAGTATTTAAAATGTTATTCTCAGACATAAACTTGGTGTGTGATGTCAAGGAGTCTCAAGCAATGTCTTCATAACAGTTCTTTTTATGGAAATTATGCATTTTCTTTTATTTTTGTCGTTATTAATGGGTCATTACCATTAATGACGATTTCAAATGAACAAGAAAAATATAGATTTTAATAATAGTCCGTTATGGCGCCAGGTTAGACTCGTGTAGAAGCATGGTAACTTTATATTTAAATGTCATGACAGATCATCAGATCTGTTAATAAATTGCATGTCAAACTTACAGAAAAAGAATCTGTAAATAATCTGCATCGAACTGATCAAACAAATTCAGCAAACAGACCACTTCAAATATTAAGGTGGAATAATAGAAGTAAATTGGAAATTGAATAGGGAAAATGTATGTGTGTTAAGGGAATTCAGATTTCTAATATAATAGATTTTGTCTACATGTAACAGTGCATTGTCTTCATTCTAGATATTGGTCTCGAGAACTTCTCCACTAGCCCCCAAATGTCAGAGTTTACGACCAGGTACACTTAATATTAGTAGCAATTATAGGACAACGTGTTTTAGCGCAAATTTGACTGCTGCTGCATATTCACATTTTCTACGTTTTGAATTAGTGTCAAACGATGGAGGGAAATACCTTATCATGTTTTGTTACAATGAGACTCAAGAACACTTATATGTTCAGAACGTTTCCCAGACTTAAACCCTATTGCAGTTGCAAGTTTGACTACTAAAGTGATGCAGACTTTGGAGGCTGCAAGAAGACTGGTCGTTCTACATCTTCAGTTGTAGACGTAGCAGTTAGATGCTGTTTTTCGCTGACACGACCCCTCCTGCATATGTCAGATGTACAACGACCAGTCTTGTTGTCTCCAAAGCCTGCATCACTAGTAGTCAAACTTGCAACTGCCGTCTACTGTGTGCTATAACCGTAAACTACAAGTACTCTCTTCAATCTCATATCTTGGGCACTTGAACAGTCTAGAGTTCTTGACAAAACACTAACGCTGTAGATTAAATCTAATCTTAGCACCTACCAGTAGATACATCAACGCAGATACAGATTTTCTCTATAAAAATTATGTTTTTGTCATTTTCCTCGTATTGTTTATCCTCAATAGTCTTCCAACTTAATCTTAGCAGTTGACGCCGGTTTACGCTCATTAAAATTAAAGCGTTCCAATAATTTTCTTGCATATTTTTGTTGGCTAATTTTAATCAAACCATCTTCAAAACTTTCTATTTCAAGACCAAAGAAGGACGATATACTAGTATAACGGTAATTTTGTATTCTCTTTTCATCTCATAAGTACTATTCGTTTTTTTATTGTTACTCCTTTTCATTTGCAGAAAAGGATTAGCTTTGCTTATACTGAATCTTGCTGCTTTAAAACAAGTACTGAATCTCTTATTCCAGCATCCTATAAAGACTGTGATAATTTATATATACTTCGATGTAAGAATGCTGTTGGAACATTGAATGAAATTCATGTTTTCTTTAGCTGTAATGCCACGTATTGCTCTTATTGTTTTATTTTAATTCTAGAAGTTTTAAGGGTGAAACTAACTCCCTATAACTAAGAAAAGAATTATTTCCGCTTAAGTATCAAAAAAACAAAGAAACTGCTATAAGGAAAACGTATAATGAATAAATTTTATGTAATTATTATCTGCAGCGTCATTGCATATTTGACCGTGATTGCAACACGTATGGAATAACTTCGTTATCGTAGGATTTTTTAATGCAGAAATTTAGGGATTAGCTAGACTACAAATAAGCATGATGGAACTTTGTACTTATATAAAGCATGATAAGTTATTACACACATGCGTTTTGTGTTAGAAGTCACTGACGGTTGACAAAAGTGACTATTACACGAATAAAGCATTACTTTTATAATATAAAGCATTACTTTAATAGTATTTTTAACGCAAATGTAAAATATATTAGTCCATACTAATTTTTTTTATAGGAGTCGCTGCAATTAATCAATACATATATGTAATTGGCGGATATGATGGTACTAGGCAGTTAAACACCGTCGAGCGATATGACACCGAAAAGAACACGTGGGAACTTATGTCTAGTATGAAAATAGCCCGTAGTGCATTAAGCGTAACCGTTTTAGACTGTAAAATTTACGCAATGGGTAAGTCAAATCAATAGCTGAAATTAATTTTATTGAAATTAAAAATCGGATTCAGGTGGGTATGATGGACAGAATTTTCTATCTATCGTTGAAGTATACAACCCGCTAACAGACGTATGGGAAGAAGGCGAACCATTAACATCGGGTCGTTCCGGACATGCTAGTGCTGTCTGTTATCAAAATCCGACATGTCATTTTCCAAGTAAAGTTTGTACAGGTACGGTTGTACCGGTGCCATAAATTTTAATGCCAAAACTTAGTAAATCTTAAATTATTGCTGTATAGATATTATATTTAACAGCAAATTATAATTGGTGATATATGTTTCTAATCACCTTATTTATATAATTATAGATAATTAAAAAATAAATTATTTATTTTACAGTATGAATGTAATTGAAACTGTGATTTATTTACAATGTAATAACATTCCTCATTTTACATAAAAAAACGTAATAAATTTTTAATGTTTATTAAACGGCGTTTTGATTCTAGTGATAAAAACGTACAAAGGTTAATTATTCTTCTGGTCTTGCAACAATAATTTTACTTTACATTGCTTGTACTGTTAGGTGCTCAATGAAAAAATGATAATAATCAATCAGACATATGAAACTTTAAAATTATAACCAACAGAAAGGGTACAACGTTTGTGTGATAAAAATTGAAACTAATGTGAGAAGTAAAAGTGAAGCAAATAAAAAAAACAAAGTATACAGAAAACTAGAAATTCTATCAATCCAAAAATAGAGTGTAAAAGTTTAAATGTCAGCGTGTATGCTTAAAAAATAGATTTTTGATGTGATTCATTATAGATTTACTACTATTTATTTATGCTTTGTTTTGTTTAACTTGTTACAGCCTTTTAACATGTTGAGAGTAGGCGGTGTATACGATATAGACCTACCCAGTTCAGTTCATGTTCACTGCACATGCCAAATTCACTTGTTTCTATGTTATGTAGAAGTGTTTTATTATATCGTGAAACGTGACTGAGTCGAAAATCGAAATTTAAAAACTAAAAATTGAAAATTTGACAAGCCGACGTGAATCTCAAAAACGTTATTTACGTCTATTTAAAAGGCACTCACGTCAACATAAATGAGTGTCCGTTTCCTAAGAGGCGGCTGAAGCGGTATACTGCTACTTTGATATCTGATGCAATCATTGCCTTAGAAGCGTCACTGCGTGCTCAGCGGTTGGAGGTGAAAGGGATCGCGCCGCATGACCTCTCCTTGGCCAGTACTGACGCGGACGCTCTCGTGTAAAACGACTTCCAAACTAGTGATTTCAAGTGTTGAAGATGAAAAACGAGTGGAAAGTGTGTTAAATCCAAAAATAATTAAACTCAGCGACGTTTAGCCCAAAAAAATTCCCAAAACTTTTTGTCATCCTATAGTAAATGCTGATTAATAAGTTTTGCAAAGAACCTTAATCTTTCCTTCTTTTAAATAAGGCATGACTTCTGGGTTACTCTCAAGTATCATTTGTTCCAATAGAATTTTTTCTTCTTCAATTTCTTTAAGCAATAATATAATATCACCGTCATTCATTTTAAAAACACTTCACTTTGAAGGGCTGCACACAGTCAAGTAAGCGTCAGCAGTGCACGTCAGACGCTGGCGTCAAAATTCGAACTATAATTAATGACACCAAACCCAAAAAAAGGAAACAGAATTTTTATACATATAGTAAATAATATAAACAAAACTGCTAAACAAAATATTTGTGTTTATTAGTTGCACATATGGATATGAGACAAATAGTTAAAGACCACCCTGTGTAAAATCCATGGCTTTTTTGGTTGGTAGATACCAGTTGGTACTATTTATGTTACCATAAGCACAGAAGTTCCAAAGTTAACCTATAAATCTTTAACCGCGTGTTTCTTATTTATCAAAATAAATAAATATGGGAAAAAGTAAAAAAGAATCTACCGAAGAAATTGAAGAAAAGGACGAGGTTGGAGAAATGTCGTATGAACAAAAAATTGCAAACGCTTGTGTTATTGCTAAACCGATGGCATCAAAGAAACTAACGAAAAAGTGTTACAAACTTCTTAAGAAAGGTATGTTACTTATGAGGTTTATTCAATTTACTCATTTGTTTTAGCTTCCAAGCATAAGAGTTTTGTTCGTAATGGTTTAAAAGACGTTCAAAAAAGGATTCGTAAAGGCGAACATGGACTTGTATTTTTTGCTGCGGATGTGTCGCCAATTGATATAATGGTGCATCTACCTGGTGTATGTGAGGATAAAAATATACCATATTGTTATACACCGAGTCGTGCAGATCTAGGTGCTGCATTAGGACTTAAAAGAGGTTCGTTGTTAGCTTTAGTAAGGGAAAAAGAAGATTATAAAGAATTGTTTGATGAACTGAAACAGGAACTTACAAATTTAGCGGTAGAATTATAAATAAAATATATATAAAAATGTTTATTTTTTAATTTATAAATACATATTTCATTATTACATTGGACAATAATTACACAATGAAATATCATTTTGATTATTGACTGACCTACGACGATTGTCAATGAACACAACTGAAGGGATCTAAATGAAACCTTTTGTGTTATTGCAAAAACCTAAAACTGTGAGATATTACTTTGTGTAGTATAACTAAAATTTAGGGTTTCGTTTAGATCCCAATTAAAATGTACCATCTGGGTTTATGAGGAATTTTTTTTAGTGGGCATTATGTTCTGTGTAGAGTTAATTAATTATCGCCCTGCAAGGCTAGAATGCATATTTTAGCTAAGTATAATTAAAAACAAATGTTTTTGTACTGGTTTTGAACTTTCAGCTTTACAGTACTAAGAAGTATTTCAGAGCCCACTAAACCTATTTCTTAAAATAATCACTTAGTTGCTTTTGTACTTTACTCTATAAATTATATTACTTGTTTATTAGAATTGATGATGAACGGCAGTTTATAGAAAACTGTGTTGGTTAGGAATGTAAGGTCTATTCTACTAGGAACTTTACAAAACAATGATTTATCAAATGTTGCTTAATCGTAAATTGTGATTCTATGATTAGCTATGTAACAAGGAGAATAAAAATAAAGTATAGACAATGAGCTGATAAATGACCACTTCACTAGCGTTTCATTATATTTTCACAGGACATTCCTATGGTTTTAAAACAAAAGAAGGAATTGAAATGGTTGCTATTGGTTTTCGTACAATTTTCCAATGTCTTACCCAAATCTACAGCTACCAAAAATTGATCGACATTTCCCAACATTAATACTATAAATTATGAACATAGTTACGCTGCTAATGCTCTCTTTACCACACAGTCCTATATAATGCCCAATTTTAATCCCAAGAAAATCTGTTTCTTGTGTTTTAAGGACAAAATCTTGGAGGGAATAAGAAACCACGAAAGTATATCAGAACAAATGTGTAAACGAGTGCTGTTATATAGACTTTCGTAATCCTATTTTAAGAAGTAAGTAATTTATAGATTATCGTACATCAGTAACCTAGTTGAAAATAATGAACATTAAAATTACATTCGAAACATACATAGACTGGCACATCACAACACTCAAGAAACGAAAGCGCTATAATTACGGAGCGCTATTATCTTACATAAGGCTCAACTTAATGTTTCAGTCAAAATTGATGTAAAAATTCACAATTTAAAATTGCGCGCCAGTCTATTAGATGAATTAAAAAAAAATCAAAAAGATAAAATAAACTTGTACATTTTTATTTTGGTACATTCACATCACTAATTGACTACGATGTTCATAAAAATTGGTCCTAAATTAAAATGCCATAAAACAATGTTGATTATGAATGATCAAAAAGCTTTTGAGACAATTTACTTTTTGGAGGAAAAAAATGAGGTTTTTAAAGATATGTTCTATTGTTTTTGAACAATTTTTAAGGAGTTCTATCTAAAGTACGTAATTTTGCGTATAAAATAGTTTTGTTTTTGTAAGCGAATAAAATGTGCTTAAAGAATAAATGGTTAGTGTGATTTGAATGCTCTGTTATTTCGTTCATAATAATAAAATTTACAAATGGGTAGGTATAAATTGGACATATTCCCACCCTACGACTACCATCACCAAGAACATGTATAGCAAGTTAGGTAAAAGAGTGATTTTTATTTGTCGCTTTGGTTATCCTTTTGAAGTCAATAATGGTGGAATAATTGGCAACGTGTGTAGAAAATATTTGCGACAAGATAAAAATGGCTCTTTAAAAAATCTATTCGATGCTAGTATGTGTGCGTTATGGCCCTAAATAATTCGCAAAGTACAGCATTAACATTATGAACACGAATATACGATCGAGCGATTGATAAAAAAGAAAAAACGCATGTTTTTTATAAAAGTAGTCACAGCATATGCTTTAAAGATGACCAGCGAGAGCTGGATCAGATTCAGACTTGCGTGAAAAGCATAAACAACCCGAACTAGATTTAAGCGCGTGCTTATTTTCACGATCACGCTCTACTAGACATTTTTGATAATAATCGTAATCCTTTAAATACCATACAGGAGGCCAACGATGCTCTACTAAATAAGCCTGGTTATCGGGATGTAAAAGGCGTAGACTACGAGGAGACATTCGACACAGTTTATTGTAGTTAACACACAGATGGTTCATACACCAATCAGCCAGCTGATGAGCATTATGTAACTGAAAAATTTATACATAATTTAGCTTTGTTAAAAAATAAAAGTTATACCTTAACAGGCTCTAGTAAACGCAGACACTGCTCAACAGTCTCCGACATTTGTAGCCTTTCAAGATCTTCTATAACACGTCTTTCCACTAAGTTAACGAGACGCGGTAGGCACAGTCGATTTCCTAACTCCAATAAATTAACACAACGTGATGCAGATACTGCAGGAATGTCATCGGTGTATAAATAGCACAATAATTTATGGAATGTATACTCTCGGACCCCAGGAAATTCGATCTAACAATTACTAAAATTTTATTATAATCTTAAACAACGCCATTGGCTACTTACCACTTTCGCCTGACTCTCACGAAAATCGCCACCAAACATTGCTTTCATGACTTCGCACCGTGCAGATAACATTGCCTTATGAGCGGTAGAAGCACCGTCATCCAGTTCGAACACAATATCTGCAAATAAACCCTGATCGAGGCATAAATCCTGTAGTTTTCTTCTCAAGTGCGCTTCGTGGGTTTCCTGCAAACGAGTTCCATCACTTACATTACCACATTGCTGTATGTCAATTAGCAACACCAAAAGTTGTGGCAATTCCAAAAATTCCGCGGCCTGACGAGTTTCCTACAATAAATTTGTTTATTGTAATTTTCACGATTCGCTTTTAAAAATCATTACCTGTAGATCTACTTGGCGTTGGTCAATACTTCCGGTGTATATAAATTGTAGACACTGTCGTATAGCAGCGGGAGTAATTAATTTACCAAGTGTTACTACAGTCTGTCCTTCCGATTGAATAGTACGTATAGACTGAAAAGCTGGATGATCGAGTTCACGTGGTGGCGGTAAAGCTTGGCAACTGGCGCGTCGCCGCCAAGTTCGTTGTTCAGTTCGTAATAAACTTTCGTTATCGTCGCTAAAATCTCCCAAGGAACTAACCATGCTTGAATCACTAGTACTACGTGTCATATCTGCGTTTATCTCTAACGTAAACAATCTATAAAATGCGGGACTAGCCGCTGACAAGACATAACGATGAGCAGAAAAACCTATAGATCCAGTTACTAAAACAACATCGGAATGATCTTTTCCAACCCACAACTGATGTAAATCTTCTGTATATGAGCTATTGCAGACACTAACCTCGGGTTTTGGTGGCGGGGGTGGTTTAAACGGTGCTTGTAAAAGTGGCCTCTGTACTTTCTTTAAATTAGTCTGCCAAAAACGTTGTTGTCTGCGTGCTTGTAAAGCTGCTCGGATGGCATTCTCAAATACTTCGTTAACTCCAAAATATGTTAACACGGACGTTTCGTAGTAGTATAAACCCAGTTCTTGAGCAACATCCCGAGCTTCGTCGGGCATCACCAAATCACATTTGCGCGTGGCTCGTACAAACGAACTTCTATCTCTAAAGAAAGTAAGATACGCTTCATCGCGATACATGAAACGCAAATCGTTTTTACATCCAACTAAAAGTACGGGAGTATTTGGACAAAAACGTCTAATCTCGGGATACCACATTAAACGACAATTTCTTAATGATATTGGATTGTTAACGCTAAAGCAAAGTAATACAACATCAGAACGTCCGTAAGCAAATCTTCGATCTTTTTCATGGTCTCCAAATGTATCCCATAGTCGAAGAGAAACGTTCACACTGTCTACTACCTCCCACGATCTTTCCAAAACCTGTAACAAAGAAACACTTCTTAGACTTTACACTTGATCACCGCTAATACGTATTGTACATCGCACAAGGCAAAAACTTCTTTCGTATTAATACAAAATCGACATGATTTACAACTTAAGTAATATACTTTATATAATGTTCCTCTTGAAATAATATGATTTTATTATTTATTAGTTATATTCTAAATCTCATAGTAGATTGAAAACCTTATAGCTGCGAAATTTCAAAACATGGACCGTATAATAGAAACACAAACTAAAACATTTACTTTTGCAGTATTTGTGAACTGTATACTTCGTTTATGAAAAAATGAATAATAAATATTCAAACAAATGGTGTAATGAGCGCGTATACAGACAGTTGATCGGCAGAATGGTAATCAGCTGGTTGTCGCCAATGTGTTTATAGGTCATCTACCTCTAGATCGTCTGGTTTCAGAGTAGCAGACAAGTCCCTTTTTTAAACATATTAAAAGCAAGACTGTTTGCGAAAGGCTATGCGCAAAAACATTGAATTGACTACTCAAAAACGTTAATTCTTGTGGTAAGGTTTGACCGGTTTGACACTGTACGTTTCATTCTTAGTGTGGCCGCATCAGAAAGAATGTATTTTTTGCAGTATTTACGAACCGCCTTTCTCTGTGGGGAGCTTCAAGATGAATTTTTGGTTGAAGGATTTGAAGATCATACCGGGAGAGAATACTCCCAGTTAAAGAGCATATACGGGCTTAAGCAAACTTCTCAGCGCTTTTGTACAAATTAGGGTAAACAAAATTATAATAACTGTGTATATGAACGATGGACTACTAGCGGAAATAATAAACTAAATGAAAACATTTAATTGTGTGTGAACTAAAAATCGAGTCGAAAATAACATTGAACTTATATACTTGCAAGATAGCTAACACCAGGAATAAAGCTATGCTTTAGAATTAGTCTTTGTGACAACATATAAAACCAAGATTTTCAATTAAAAATACGATTATGATTTTATAATTACGCACTGTCACTTATATACCTAATCTAAACGATGGTTTAATTTCTTACAAATTCTGAATACATTTTTGTTTACTCAAGAACACAAAATAAGACTAAAATAAAGCAATTATCTTTATTAATTACTATATTGGCACCTCTAAATGAGTACAATTACTGTAAAAGATCAGTTGAGATAAAACTATAATAAAACCAAGATTATTTTTAACGTACTAAACATTTTTATGTAAACGCTAAATTAAAATAAACATTGACCTGAACTTTAACATGTTAAAATGGCATTGGGTTAATACATTTGTTTGTTTAAAGAATTACTAAATGTTGATATTGTAGACTACGTGAATGAACCACCACATATGTATGTATAACTACGATTACACATAAGATGTAAGAAATATTATCTATGTTATGCTTATGTGAGCTGAGATGTTGAAGTACCCAAAATGTTACTGTACAATTCTGAACTACGCATACCACAAAACACACAAATCAAGCAATTCTTTCAGACATAGATGATACTAGTTCTACACTTACATAGGTAATACTGAAACAGTTAGAAGAAAATGAACATCGCTGTATTAATAATCAGAAAAGACTATGATAATAGTACAAATTATGTGAAACCTTTTTTTCGTCATTTTAGTGTTTTTAAGTAATGACTTGTCACTGAAGTTTTTCAGCACTTTACAAGACAGAAATATACAATATACTAATAGGAATTAATTTCAATGAATACCAATTTACATGTTACAGTAGATAGGTTATCTTGAAATGTTATTAATAGTTCGTACCGTAAAAATATATAACATCTGGTTTAACTACAATCAAAGTTTGGACTTTGAATCTTTAATAAAGTTCGTGGCATTTATTTTTAGATAAAATTAAGGTGTAACCAAAGTGTAACTTAAAATTTAAGTTGTAACAAGCAAGGATTTAAAATAATATATAGTAATTCATTTTTAGATGTTTACCAAGATTAAAATTCAAACTGGAATTTCTGATTCCAGTGTTGTGACAGGTACTCATTTTTTGGTACCTAGGTACAGGTACAGGTACATTTATTTAAAAGTACCTAAGTACAGGTACAGGTACAGATTTGGCAAACGTACCTAGGTACAGGTACAGGTACAAAAAAAATGTACCTTAGAATTTCAGGTACTTTTTAGGTACTTATTTATGATCATAGAAAATACAAATTTATTAAACCAACTCTTATTATTTGTGCGATCTCATTGAAAAACGATAGAAATAATTACAGCTATAAAATGCATGAAATGATTGAAATCAATCAACGATGTTACTATATTAAGAACTGTTGATGACACACACAGTAGCTGGTGTGAATCTCAGTAAAGATATCAAAATTTATACAACTTTTGTAATTACATTGTATTGAGCAATGATATTGTTGTTTATTGTATGAAGTGCATTATGTAATAATAAAAATAGGACTTAAGGTTTTGGGACTAAAGTATAAGATACTGAACGGGAAGGGTAATGCATGGCAGTTTAGTGATACAGATGACGTCGGTTAGTAAGTACTTCAAGGGACCAATCATTTTGTACTTATCCGAGACTTACTATTCGACGTACACGACACCTTAATTTTCGTTGAGGTCGTGCTTACAGGATTTATGTTATACCGTTGGTTATACCCGTTATACTTACGTTCTCGGCTATGTTTAAGTAATTTAGTATAATACAAACTCAAATATGTCGTTTTTAGAATAAGTCATTAAGCACGTATTGTTTATATAAGCAGAAATACGATTCGTAATAAATTTTATTATAATGTCATTGTGTTATATAATCAGTTATAATTGTTTGCTTTTTCCTAGAACTCTACAACTCTTTTCTCTAAAAATCATCTTCTATTTTATACAAATTATTACGTTTCGAAATTTATCGCATTCGGTTTGATACCCTGGCTACTCATGTTAACCGTCCGATTGCATTGTTGTAAATGATTCATCCGAGGGCTGTCTTTAAGTGTGCTGTCACTGCTTACATTTACACTTTTAACAAGGAAGTTTTATACACATTAACGGTACCCTTCGGATATCATTAAAGAAAAATTGCGTAAGTCATGTACTATTTTTGGAAGGTTTTAGTAATTTCAAATGTGATTAAGTCCGAAACAAATACGTATATAAAGTGTACAATACATGTACGCTTAAAAGTACCTATTTTATTAGGTACTTAGGTACAAAGGTACTTTCTAAAAAGTACCTAGGTACAGGTAAAGGTACATAAATTAAAAAGTACCTTTCTAGGTACTTAGGTACACAAAAATTACCTAGGTACTTGTACCTAGGTACATTTACCTAGGTACATCCCAACACTGTCTGATTCTTTCCCAATGTATGAATGAAAGTATGAAAATGGAGTTTATTTTTAGAACAGACTTTAATGAGTTATTTTCTAAAAAATAAATTATGTATAAATGGATTTTCTAAAAATTCCGATCAGCACGTTTTTATTAAATATTATAAAAGCAATTTTTCTTTCTTAAAATGTTAATAACCCAAGTTGCAATAAATCTTTCTTAGACTTTTACTTTATGATTAAGTAAACAAGTTGATAATCTACTTTTTTTAATAAATGCTTATCTTTTACCATTCTAATTGAGAAACAGTAGAAACTAACCGGTTCAATCAGCATATACTACATGCTTTAAAGATTATTTTAGCGCTCAATAAATAGATTTATAAAATGCGGATATACGTTATTTGCACCTACCCTGTATCTTGTAATAAGCTTTTAATTGCTGCCGGTAAAAACGGAAGTGACTGACAGTTCGTCGTAACCTTATTTTTAACGACTATTTGAATGTTAAGTGATTTTAGAAGTAATAATTAGTTTATCAACTAAATTTTGTGCACGCATTGAGTGCGTGCAAGAAGAATTTACTACGTTTTTGTTTAAGTAAGTGTTAATTGAATATTTTGCAATGTATTTGCAAAAGTGATGTTTAGTAGTTAAACATAGTTTTAAATTTAAAAAATGCATATACTTACATCCTTGTAAATTCGGTATTGGTCAATGGCCCATACAGTAGGCACATGTGTTGCCAACAGTTGGGCCAAAGACACCTGCTGGTTGCAGGCTCTGGCACAAATCAATCGTGTTTTACCGACAGCCGTATCACCCACAACGACACATTTCACCAATTCCTGATGGGGCTGTTCATTGTCCATCCCTTAAACCCATCACCATTACCTTAAGCCTCTCTCCGTATGTCAGCTTCGTACGGAATCTAGAAAAAAAATTGTGTGTACACGCACTTAAATAATTTTTTCAATAAATTTTTGCTTAAATATTTGTATTAAATATACCTCCAGTAGATAAGATAAAGTTGTTTTTCCCACTTATGAAGCAACTACTTGTCCAAAGACCATTGTTATTGTTCTAAATATGTGTGATTACAAATGATTCTAAGAATTTTCATCTCATAAATGGTCATTTAAATAAACGCGTGTGGTATACAAGCCTCGACGTGAATAAAATGTAAATACAAACCCAATTTCGTGTTGTTTCCTTGCCAGATCTTAAGAGAATGTTGCACAAGCAATAATTGCTGTAGATTGTTGACCCCAGTAAGTTTAATTAAAATTGACGTCTGTTCTGACCAAAGTTTGCTCGCGTAAATGAAATTCGTACTGACGCACCTGTTTACGTGAAACGCGAAAAAACACCTAACAACAAAGACACTTTCGATCGGCGCCCTGCTAAAAATACGCCCCCGACACACGTTATATTATTGTTTATTATATTATGGAACAGGATGAAGTTATTTGTAATTTTAAATTTCTTCAATTAATTCGCATTGACGCGTGACAAGACAACAACGAATGAAAGACGTTTATTCACCGTTGCGCATCATTTTTTTCAAGTAGGGCCCCCGTTGATGTTCTTAACCGAGCGGCGCTTAATTTGGTTTCGGCGCGTTCCGCACGCACCTTCTACGATTAAACGATCCGTTTAAATTTCTGGACGAGATTATACTCGCCCATTCTACGTTTTAGTTGTTTGAATGAGAGAGAATTCATAGTTGAAGTGACAAACACGGATCGATTTTTGAAGTGTGACGTCAGCAACGGTGGAGGTCGTCACGAGATCAATCGGATCTTGAACTCGTTTATTCCTCTCGTTATTTCGTCCTCATAATAAACTCTTTATTTCATTATCAATTCCTACGATTTTTATTATTAATTCCGCTATTAGTTCATCTTTCATTAAAATTTCACAGTTCTCTGTTATTTTTCCTTGAGTAGGTAGAAATAGCGTGATTATCAGGGTTAATTCAGGTCATAAAACTCGTCTAGGGGTTATTAAAGTTTGGGACTGGGGTAAGAAATAGATTACGTGTTTTATTATTATGCAAAAATTAGGCTGGTCCGCATAATTGTCTAATTTGCATTAATTATTGTTGGAATTTACATAATCGTCTAATCACGCTCAAGAATCTAAACTGTAGTTGATGCTTCTTCATACTTTCACTTCTACAATGTTTGAAGCTCGATTTTTAAACTTTATTCTTTTATTATCTATTTCTTCTTTAAGTTGTCCACACACGCTCTTCTTTAACTGTCAGTGAAAGCTGTACAGGAAATACCGTGCGGGAAAAACTGTAAAATCACAAGCGTGTGTGGGGTACTATCAGTTTGTGCTACTGCTACAAATTCTGTACGGTTGAAACTACAGGAAAGACCGCACGGAAAATACTGTGTAAAATCACAAGTGTGTATAGGCTCCTTTAGATTTTGCGCTAAACGATCATCTTTTCGTGGCCTTCGAGTTAGTGAATCTAAAAATAATATCTAATGTGGGAATCTAGTTAATCCGGTTTTAAAATTCTCTGAAAAGTGTTCATGTGTCAATATGATACTTTCATATCTGTCTATAACTCTTTTCTTGAATTATGATTTCTTTGGCATCCGAATGTGTCTCATGTTCGTTTGAACTGTTTTGATTTGGAATATATTATATTATAATTTATCTACCATATGTAATACTAATTATTTGTTGATTATTTACTGGGTTTGAAGCTGTTTTGTTACGTTGAGGTGTATAGTAACAGTTTCTTTAGGCGTTACTATAGATTTTTTTATTTTTCGCGTTCTAAATTACTTGTGGAGACTCGTTCTAAATTACTTGTGGAGACTCGACCATCCTTGGAGTTTTCTTCTGAACTATTGACTGCTATTGACTGGTGGTATCAGGTGAGTTTCGGATCCAACCATACTTCGAAGCATTTTTTAAACTTTTCATGGGTTTCTGTCAATGTTTGGACCTCCACTGTAACTGCATTTAAATTGATCATAAAAATTCTGAGAATGTTTAGCAATAAATGCTAAGCGCGATTTACTATCTCTTTAGTTAACTATGAATGGTATAAATCACTATCGACTGAACAGATCGTCTCCCGACTGATAAATATGTTTTCCGTAAGGGTTTTTACTTTTAAATTATTGTGCGGCTATGAATTTCTACTTATTTTGTTCAACATTTTTGTCAAAATGCTTAGGATCGGGTGGGTTATGTGATTATTTTGAGAATCAAAGTAGTCAAATTTAGTCAGATGCTTCACGCAAAACAGAGATTTTAAAGCAAAGAAATAGTTGTCAAATCATTATCAGCACGAAGTAATGTAAGTAAAAACTTGTTTATCCTTAGACCTGTGGAACAATAATGCTGTCAAGAATGCAATGCAATGGGTAAAATATTAGTGTCTGAAAATCTAAAAATAATCGGTTCTAAAAATTTGTGTTTAGAACTGAAAAATATTTATCAGATTTGAATGCAAAGATAAAAATTACTGAAATATGTTAAGTAGGTGACGTTTTTATATAAAATGCACCAAATATAAAAAGAATCGCCAAATGTTACCGGATGTTACATACATTTTTTTATTGGGTTTATAAATTCTAAAGTTCATGAACATACAAACAATGAAGTCTTAGAGCAATTCGAACGTCAGGATAGAAACTTAGTTACAAAGCACTGTGACGTTTACTACGTATTTTTAATAAATTTACTATAACACAACTTAAAACATACTAAATTACTGACCACAAAGCTATACTACTATAGTAGTTACGCGTTACAATTGATCATTATTCATTAGACGTTTTTTAAAAATTTAAAACTGCATATTAATTAACGACTCTGGTATTTTTATTGCTTTGCAAAAACTGTTTCTCTGGTTGTAGATATATTCTTCACTGTTACGTACTATATTGCCTACGCTGTAACGTCTGTAACAATTTTTTTAACAATTTACTACCCATTTTTATATGTAATAGTTTATGCATTATTGATGAACAGTTTCTCAATAATTTCTTACCTGTGTTAATTAATTAACTTCTCCATTAACGAAATTCTTATTCATCTCAATCATCTGTAGGTGGTGTTGGTTTTTATACATTTGTTAACTTAGAGTTTAGGTACAGGTACTATTCACGACATACATTTATGAAATTATTAAAATTAAAAATACATTTGTATTTCACATTCAACATGATACAAAACATTATAAATGTTGAGATATGACAATTATGTGTTCACCCTATATATAGCCGAGTTCAAAAATACAACCACATACAACTCTAAAACGAGTATGGAATGCTGTCCCTTGTATTTAAAGTGTTAATAAGTGAAAATTAAAATAAACAAAGATAAAGTTAACTTTTTTAATCCGCAATCACGCTTAACAAATCTCAATAATAAATAATAAAACATTTAAAACATAAATAAGATTTGTTTGTATGTTATGAATCACGTAAAATACTAATCGGTAATAGAAAAGTCTGTTATTTCAAAAACACAAGGTTATGACTACTTGATATACATTAATCTACATCAATTCTTAATAGTTAAATCTAAACAAAATAAGCGTTATGTGCTTTAATTGTCGGAATTGATGAATTACTTGTTTGGTGTTTAGAAGCCGCGTACAGATAACTTACTCGATATTTAAATATTTTTTGTTTAGCTTTTGGTGGCTTAATTTTTATGTAATATACAGGTTTTGGAGACGTACTAATGTTTTCGTGAACCTTTGAATTCTGAGAATTTGTCGTTTATGGATTGGTTTGTCAATGTGTGCGACATAAAAACCCAGCAAACGTGGACGTCAAATTGTCGTACTTTCAAAGTCATTTTCTACGTGTTTGGCGTCGTCTTATTACCGTAGGGCAAACGGTAAAATTTCACATCATTACTACGTTATATTTATGACGTCTCTTTGTGCAGTCCACAGAGACCTTAGAAAACGTCTACAGTACGTCAAAATACTCAAATAATGACGTTTTAGAGACGTAATAATTTGATAGACGAGATTGAACGTTTGTGGGATTAATAAAAGCGTTTGTCAAATACGTGAAAAGACATATATTATAGTTTATAATATATTAAATTTCTAGGTATCAAAAAAGAAACTTAATCCATACATATGTGTAAAAAAAGTTCTGTATAAGTATTGTCTGAATATCATATACATTAGATAGTATGTAGAATTGGAATAAAAACAATTACATATAATTAACATATGGTATACCAAAACAATTACAAAGTATTTAATTAATGTCCCATTTGCCATATGTTTCGGACAAATTACCTAAAAGATTCTTTAGTTAAAAATTGCCTACCAATGATAAAATACTGTATTGTTTTATTGTGATTATTATGTTGGATAATATTGTCTATGCTAACTATTGTACTCCCCGTTACAAGACAGTAAGCATTAGCTGCACTGTAGATAGATAATCTCTCAAATATAACTTTTTAAATTGTTAAATTGTGCCAATAATAAAAGTTGAAAAAGTTCGCACAGAGTAATGTTCTAAACAGGACCTAATTTCAAAATCATGCAAGTTCTTATCGAAAAAGAAATTATTTTTAATCAAACGATTTGTTAATTCTTTTAACGGATGTTGTTTCTCTACATCGTCAACCAAATGATAAATCAAATGCACGTTACATATATAAAAATTGTTTTTCACAGATTTCCTCGCAGCTTAATATAAATTGTTTTAAGATGTCGCGGCCTATATCACAACCAAATTTATTAATATGACTGCTCGATGTAAAAGTAGATACAACAAAATGTAATAATAATTTTTTTAATAGATTTTATTGTACAACTCATTCTTCAGAATAACTGGACCTACAGGTACAGCAAAAAAAGAACGAAATTCTGTTGCCTTCCAGCGAGGAGGCTCGTTCAACTCCCTTAACTTTATACTGAATTCTGCAGGAAAAAAGGCTTTAGTGTAACTATTGTATCAGACATCTCATTTTTTAATAATGTGCTTATGCGCACATGTACTGGACCTGAAAGTCACGTGTTTAATAACTTTTTAACGATATCTATACATACGTTATGCATGTGTAATCTATCGTAAAATCTGAAACTAATCCAATTTGTAGATTAATTAGAGGAGAAATGGCAGTATGATCCTCTATCAGAAGTCGAAAAGATTCATTGGTCCGTTTTGGTGCAGATAATGTATCAATTATTATTCTTTTCTCAACATATTTACCAACGGCCACACATTGTTCAGAAGAAATGCTCAAGCAGAAGCATTACAGATAAACTTATTCATTGTAATTGTGTAGAACTTATCATTATAATAAAAACCATCAGCTAACGATTGAGAATCATTCAGAAAGGATATCAAATAAGCAGCAAGGGACTGCGGTTTAGACGTACCACAAAAAATACCTGTCGGGAATGAGGCGGAATTTACGTTTCTTTTTGAATAGTTTTGGCCACAATAGTAAATTGGCGCTATTAAATAAAGGAAGGCCGTTCAAGTTCAGGTCAATTTTTAAATTTGAATTACAATGAGGAAAGCAATTAATAAATCTTTTTAACACATATCAAAATGACAATAATCTCAGGTAACTAATTTAACCAATTTAAAGTTAACAGAGGTGTTTAAAAGTGTGCTACTATCTAGTGGTAATTCATAATGATAGGGTTTAAGAATATGAAGAATATTTGTTACAGATTGATGAGTTACAAAATCTGTAGTAGCTCAATCTTTTACATATTGATCTTTTAAATTGCCTTGTATCTCTGACTTATGTGAAAGAGGTGTGGAAATTGCAACATAATGAACAATAGAAGTAGGTTGGCAAGCACTCGCAAGTTGGTCATTCACTGACTGATTACTGCTGGTACTACTATAGCTTACTACTTCATTGTAAAATTGAAGCTTGAAACTATTTGTGCTACATATACTTATATCCGTATTTAATTTCACTAAAGAACTTGATATTAGTTTTTTTATGGTAAGATATTTGTCGCTACATTTGGCGTTTATTCAAATGTTTTGATTTCTGATCTGTGTTTACTGCTAGTGATACTTATACCTACTAAATAAATGATTAATGCTAATTACTAAAATCTTAAGACGATATAAATTAAAAATAAACATACATTTCCATTTTTAAGAAATTTTTGTTCTTTGCCACGTTTATATCGTTTATTACAATGAGCTCCCACACAGCACAAGCATATCCAATGGATACGAAATGTACACACCAACCATGGATACCGGAGGTGCATCGAACATCCATATTTAATATTATGGAGCAAGGATGGAGGTCCATTGGATATATCATTCCGTCACGGAAAAATCTTCATAGTATGTCCATAGGACCTCCAGGTGGATAAACATTTTACATCCATATGGAGATATATTGAACAGTCATATGAACGTACAAAATACATACATATGGAGGTTCAGTGAACATTTAATTAAAGTATAATAAACATTCATTTTTTTATAGAACCTTCATATGTAGGTAAAATATGTGCATATCTATATATTAACAAAAAATATGGCCACACGTCAAATAAAGTCAATACAAAATGTCAATAGTGATATTTTCCAGATGCAACAACTCCGGTTGGTCCACAGAAAATATGACCACTTGTTCATTTTCACTCAAACACAATCGAATTTTTTTATTTACACATTCTCTCATTTTTCTAGAGCTTTTATCCATTATTTATATTATAGGAATCCAAATACTTACTAGATTAATGTACAGCAAAAGTAAATTCAAATATGCAAAAATACGTTGTCTTTACCCAATAAACACAAATCAATGGGTCTGTACTGGCAATGTACTCCTTAGCCGGCACTCAGAATGCTGGCAATGTATTAAAATGAAGTACACTGCCGGTAACCAGGTGACACACCGGCCGATATATTGCTGGATGAATCTTGCCAATGCAGAAATTGCATCGAACCAATATCGGCAAGTTATGTATATTAATACAAGTTAAATGCAGAATGCCAGTGAAATCTGTGCAATATAATATGTACTTTGCCATCACATAAATAGTGCGCAATTTTAAAAGCATTGGCAATGTTAGCAACTTAACACAAATTAAATGCATACAATGGTATTATCATTTTTAATTTAATTAATAAAACAATTTGGAAACTTAACATACAATGTCCATATATGTACTGAAAAAAATTTAAAAAATATAAAAAACTTATTTACATTCATTCTGTGCTTATGTTTATTGGCGTCTTTCGTACCCACTACTCCTGGTGTTTATTGCGTGTTGTAAAGCTGCACCACAATTTGAATTTTTTCTTATGGATACTGTAAAATAAAAATTACATTGTAATGCTACTCAAATAACTTATGCACTTTTTTAGCAATTTCTAAACTAAATTTTGAAGTTTTTGTAAATAGTCGTGAAATAAAATACAACATGAAAGTCAAGTTTGGCAGTAATGCACTTGAAATCACATTACGTTAATATACATATAAAGTTAATGTTTTAAGTTTTATTCTATAAACTATAAAATACTCTGAAGCCTCTTACCATAAATTAAATTTAAAATATTTTTACAAATTTGTTTTGCTTGATCCAGACCAATTACTTGGTTAAAACATGTCTCGTTTGCTGTATCTTTTCATCCAACAAAGTAAATTGAATCGATCTAAAAAAAATTTCAATTAAATAAAACTCAGCAATAAGAATAATGAATTGGGAAATTGTAGATAAACTCACAAACTGGCTCTTAGATTACAAATTCCAAAGTCATTATATATTTTCTCGAAAACGTGTTAGTTTTTAGGTTATATATTTATTATTAAGAAATAATTTATATTTGAATTTAATACTTACTTATTTTGTTAATCCATCCTAAATGATGAAAAACAAACACATTTTTTCGAAATTTTAAAGCACAAAATGGTTTGCATATGATAAATACAAGCTAAACAAAAAGCCAAAATGTTTGCGTATGCAATAATTCAGTGGCGATCAAGTGGCGATAATATACGCGAAAACCTTGGCGAAAACAAACGAACAACGAAGAAAGTTTGAATTAAACCGCGCCAAGTGTTTTTTTTTACTTTTTCAATTTTTCATTAAATTTGTTGTTGCATGTTAAATATTTACTACAAATGTTAAATTTTAGAGAATATAATTATTTCTAAATAATTTTGATAAAAAATAGCAACTCACAAAATTATGTAACATGATACATAAAAAAAATGTTTCCGAACATAACACTTATAACACTTAAGATAATCCTATTTCACAGATATCCATGAATGTATATAAGGTGCATATACAATGGATATTAAACTACGGATGCACATCAATGGATATTATATGGATAAATATGTATATCCATTGCATCTCGCGTGCTGTGTGGGCTTGCAATCTTTCTTTTGCGTGCTTTAATCACACTTTAATTGCATATCTTTTTCTTTAGATTGCGGTAATCCTTTTCTTACAGTTGCTAAAAAAAATTATGTAACAATGCTTAAAACTATATGTTTGAACACTTACGAATGATCACCTTATTTAGATGTAATGTTGAAAATGAATTTTTTCTCGCTTCCTATAGTAATTGTAATTACATGCAAGTTCATTACTAATTACTTTTTTTAACACAACATTAACATAGTTGTTGGTAGTATGAACACCAACGTAAGAAAAATATATACTTATATATATACATAATTTAAATCAAGTGATATATAAATGCTAAAGGCTAAGACTTGACTCACTAATTTATTAACAGCTTCTGGTTGTTGTGAACACAGGATTTCTATTTTTTTTAAATTTTTGTTTTTTAATGGAATTAGTTTTAAAGTGTCTTTATCTGACACATCATTGTTTCTTGCAAGTCTCGTATCAATCGTAGAATTGGCACAAAAGGCCAAAATTTGCTTGTTTTGTTGGTAAATTGTGTCGAAGTATGACGCTATTTCTTCTAAAATCATATCAAAATGGCATTCAATAAAAATGAAAAAATTATAATTACCCAAATTTATATTTGCCTGTGATGACCCGTTTACAATTATTGAAACACTGGTCTCACACAATGCATCAGATATTTTGCTTGCAATACTTGAAGGAGAATTGACCCTAGATATAGATGGGGATGAGGTTATAGGTGAGACAAGTCGTACCTAAATGGTCAACGTATATATATATATTTAGAAATAGGTTACGAATGTAAACCAAAAAATTTCTACTCATAAATGTTGAATGACAATCACAGATAATCATGATATAAAATACTGTTGTTATATAGGAGAATTCAGGTTTCAACGGGTTGCATTATTAATACCATTTTCTATTCTGGATAATTCCGTTCTTACATAATCTAAGCTTTCGTCACACGTCACAGTGGACACTTGCAGAGCCCGGAACAAACTCTGATGCTATCCACTGTGACTTGTGACTAAAGCTTAGTTTATGTATTATCCAGAATGGAAAGTTGTATTAATGATGTTATTATAGTTGCATTATTTAAAAGGACAAACCAAACACTGTAAATAACAAATAGAAAATTATTTCTACTATGAAACTAAAAATTCACTCTGCCCTTCCATTATAACTTCTCACGGAAACCGCCGAATTCAATCTTAAGGGATCATTTTACAACCCCGGATCTACATTTCGATACTTTTGGTGCTTGATCAAATTGAGAACCTCTTGCCCAAAATCTATCTAAACTTGGTGCATTACCACTTCCATAAACAGCTGCGACGGAAATCTTAGTGAAAGAAAACAGTAAAACAAAGACGTGGAAAGAAAATGCAAACAGATTTAATTAAGACGCATAAGTAGTGTTCGAAGACTGCCCTTCTCAAGGAGAGAAATGCAACGTCAATAAAACATCCAAACCAAAATATTCAATTGCACTCATAAAACTGTCTATCGGAAGTAATAAATTATAGGGTAGATTCCAAATGTAATAATGCATTAAGGGCGTAATTAATACAATGAACTTTTAAACAAACTTAAGAAAAACAAACTCTGTCAAAGTATCAAATTATTACACATCATAAAACATAACAATTAGGAGTTCTACTAAGACAAAGAAAATGCAAAAATCAACGTAAATACAGAATACGGATATATATGCAGCTTAAATCTCGAATTAATTGAATACAGAATTTACTTACAAATTTGAAATGACAAAAATTTTAAAAAAACGTGGAATATCTTTATTAAATTAAGGTAAAATTACTCAAACGATCCCAAAGTATACGAAACGATTAAAACCAACTCAAATACCGGGTCTTTCACAAATAAAATCGCACAAAATCAAACGACGGTTATAATGTCAAGAGAAAATTGAATAACATTTAATTTTTGAGAGGCTTTATCAAAGTTTGCTGTAAAAAAACAAAAATATTTATCATCAAAAAGCTCATTATTTTACTTACTGGATTTAAAAAAACGTCTTTCAATAGAAAATAATTTTCAACCCGACTCGTTTCCCGGCATTTCGTGTTTTCTTAAGACTATTATATAACAATGCATTTCTTTCATGATTAGTCCAAAAAACTTTTCGTTTTCGAGGTGTTAACCATGTGTTGTTTACTAAAGCTACACATCCATCGGAATCTTTCTCCTACATATGAAGCATTGTCTCCAGTGGAACACATTTTTTTGTAATGCGTAACTACAATTACAAAAATATTATTACACGTGTTTTAGAATTAAGACTAAACTATACATATATGGAATTGATATGTGTTAGAATCAAAATTATAATAGTAAGTAAATGGCTACAGAGATGGAAACGTTGAAAGCTGATTTTATACCCGCGTGATTCAAATAAGTTTTGAAAAATAATTATAACGTTACTCATTTAAATATACATAAACTAATTTACCACTTGCTCATATAGGTACATTTCAGTACAAAAGTCGAATATTTTAAGTAGTTGTACTTACCTCATAATTTATACGATTTATACTGCTTTATCTCGCTCAACCAAGGTGTGACCAAACATTCTTTTTGTTTTTACTGGTTTTTACCCTTTCCAGCCCAGCGAAAAGCTGCGCATGCGCATGCGGCGCACGTCCGTCCGTGAATTTTCAAACTTTGAAAACGCCGTATTAAAAATGCCGGCAATTTTTTCTTGATACTGTTATTTTATATTATGTATCGTATTATATCAAAGGCGTAGAATTATAATTTTAATGTACAAACAATTTTTTGCTTTCTAAAGAACAGAAGCTTAGAATTTATAAGTAAATACATACATATTTGTAAAATAATTACTAATTCGCATCGGTAACCGCTAATCGAAAATATTTTAAATGTTTTTTTTTATATCACAGTTGAAGATTTTTTCAATAATTTAATAAATTAAAAACCTCCGCGTGCAATTGTAGGGTGCGTTTAATCTATCGTTCTAATGTCTTAGAAATATGATCACGCATGTACGTCATATACGATATCATATAAATGGAACCTAAAAACATTTATTATGCAGCAAACATTATGTAGCAAGTAAATAGCTATAAAGATAGAAACGTTGAAAGCTGATTTTATACCCGCGTAATTCAAATAAGTTTTGAATAAACCGCGGAATACACCCAAATTCTTCAAATAATCGCTACCTGTCTAGATTTCTAAATTTTTAGTATAGTTTATGCTAGCGTCTACAGTAGTATATACCTTTACTATATTTGGCAAGCTTGTTTGACATTTAAGGGCATTTATTACTATAAGCTCAAAGCATTTAATCTGAGATCAGACCTATATATATATATATATTCGTCAAAGTAGCAGTAAAGCTTTAAGAAACGAAACATAACATCTGACAGAACAAAGCAAATCTTTTTCTTGTCGTTTTTACTTTTTATGTAATCAAATCGAATCATAGGATTAGCTAATCTAAACCTATTGAAAGATTTTTCTCGAAACTATTGGCATGCTTGTCATCTTTGTTTCAGATAGTCAGATATATAGAACTATAATATTTGACGAGACTAGATAATGAAGTTTCATCATTTTATTGTGCAAACGTAGATTAAAGTTACATATAGTTTAATTTACTTATAAGTCATAAATAATGAAAATGTCAATGTACAAGAACTCTTAACAAGGTAGTTCCAAAGGTCACATACACGTTACTAAACTTTCTGAAAAGTTTTGTCTACCTACTTATTGTTAATTAAAGTTCAATGCTTCTTTGCATTGCACAGTATCATAGGAGTTATACGCCACAGCAGGTAGCAGCAAACAAAATTAAAAATAGGTTTGGATTTTTTGAAAAATATATTGATTTGTTTCTAGAAGATATTTCGATTACCAATAGTTTGGGGATTTGGTTTATGCATGATGGTACGCTATCTCATTTTTCTCACATTATCACTAATTATTTAAATAATATAGTAATAAAACCGTCGGATTGGTCGAAACGGACTTGTAAAATGACAACAACGATCTCCCCATTTAACGCCGTTAGATTATTTTTTTTTGGGCTGGATGAAATCTATGGTTTATTTTTCTGGCACACAGGAATAAATACGAAATCGGTTTATAGAAGCTGCAGCTACTATCAAAGGACGTCTTGATGCTATAAGACTTGCCAGAGAAGCATGGATTTGTCGTGCTAAATGCTGCATTCAACAAAACTGAGGCCACTCGGAAAAATTTTTGTAAATGTAAATTTCGTTTTATCCCAATATCACATACATACATTTTTTTTATTATTGGCGATGTTTTATATACACATATTACAGAATATCTAATACTTTTTGTAACCATAATTTTTCTTTTTAGTAACCTGTATAAGAAGGAATCGAAAGTGGGAAGTTCCTGTTCGTTTACTACACAGCTCCCGAACCAGTCTCAGTTGACGGTATTGATGGGATAGGAATAGACTGGTGGATTCTGACTGAAACGATACATATAGGCGAGAATGTGGGCGAAAAACAAGCTTGATAAATCTTTCTTGCAGACACCGCGTATTCCTAGCAAATCTATTAAAAATAACTCAAAATTATGACAGGGCACTCTATTATGTCGGTTGGATGCGTATCAAAATAACTGAGATTCTAACAGAAAACCTCTATCAAGTGGTATTTGTAAAGAAGATAGAGGTAATTATGCAAAGGTAGACGTGTTCGATATGTCACGGGCGTTCGTGACGTTACTTATGATATGTGTTATGGGAATCTTGATTAATGACTGGATAATTTTGCTTGTGGTTTCGATTATGTGCTAATTCGTTGTGATAGTGATTCTTAATTAGCATTTTAATTAGTGTATTAAGTATAAACATGAGTAATTATTGTGAATACTTTTATGAACTTCCGGAAAAAAATAAAATTTCGTATTTAGAGGAATTAAAATTGATTAATAATATTGATCTCTACACCACTGATAAACAACAATTTATAGGCGATTTTAGTAATCTATCTATCTTAAAACAAGAACACATAAGTGAATATCTATGATCTAGGAAAAATCCATTTATTCAAATGAAATACGTGCACACAAACGTTTAAATGCCTTTGCACAAGTTGTGTGTAAGTGGGTCTATGAAGTAATTATTGTACTACTCTTCTTCTATGATCTTTTTCTGATTCAATTAAAAAATATTGTGTTCTTCATTCTCGTTTGCAGTTGTTGTTACAACTAATAATTGTACAAGCACGAGGCACTACAGACTTCAATTAAAGTTTACGATTTGCTTATATGCACTACTAGTTACTTGCTGCTTTAAATAAGTACAACAAAAACTAACTGTCCAAGTAGTTGCACACTAAATAACCATATTACTTCTCCCACTTTGTTCTGTGACGTCACGTGGAAATAGCCGATTGTTTTATTATTGAACAAAAGTTATCTTCTTTCGTGATTTGTCTAAAGTTTGAATAACCGGTACTCCAGGTAGTGGCTCTAATTTCTTAGAGCAAGTACTTTGACGAATAGAACTTCTCCAAGGGATTGTGTTGATTATGGTACCATGTGATTACTAAAACTGATAGTCCTGTGAATTAACATTGCAGTTCTATTGGCTTTTATAGTACACATGTTTTTTTACGATAGTTGATGTTTCTCAACATTTTTCCACATTTTATTAATTTTCTTTATGCTAGTTTCCATCTTTGCTTGTGAGCAAATTTGAATATTTTTTACATCGAATGTGCAACGACCGAGAAATATTAATTTAGCCCTTAGCGTCTTCAGAATGTTCGTTGCCATGAAAACACATACCATTCAACCAAAAGTTTTACTTACGCTATAGTTTATAAGTTACTCGTTGACATAACTGACAGTGCGCTAGAATACCTTATTACCCAGTTTAGGTTTAGGAAAAAATCTGTGGAGCAATTTGATAGAATTCTGGACAGGTCTAGCTAAAATCATCAGAATAATAATACTTTCAAATTTGAAGTTATAATCCAAGTTATACATATATTACAATTTTTATCAAGACATAATGTAAATTTAAGCAAAATAGAAGAGCTGCGGTTTCCTTAAATCAGATTTACTCTCATTTCAATTGCCATTGCAACACTCCAACGGCGTATTTGTAAATTTGTTTTTTTCATTAAATTTTAATACACGATTCTTATAATTTTATGTATTAGTTAAAACCAATTAACAAATATTTTTCGCTTTTATTTAGTAAAAGATTCTATTAAAAGTGATATTTCGGAAAATCACGTTGTCATTACATGAATCCATTTTTTGACCTATAGAATTGATTCTCAATTTTGACAACTTTTACAAAATGCTTTAATTTACAATTACATTTAATATGACCCAATTGATAATTGAATAAATACTATGTGGTAAGCATCTGATAAAAAACAAATTGGGAAATTGAATGTTAATATGAGATATATTATAACAGTTAAGTAATTACTAATTATTCTGGTATGCTTGGACAAAGTCAAGGCAAGAAAACAAGCGTGCACGTCATAGGCGGTATGACGTTACTACTGCATGTCTGTTTTTACTACCTACATGTTATGAAAATTGTTATGAAGCTATACATGTAAAAAAAATTCAGACAATGTTGTTTCTTAATAAGTTTAATTAATGTTTTAATTACATTTATTTTAACGGATAAAGTAGTAAATGATGATAGTTTCTTTCCTGAACTTGATAAAACAGGTTCAGTGAGATGGATTTTTAGTGTTGATTCTTAAAAACTAGACTGTACACAATATAAAACGGGGCTCTTTTTGTTCTTCTTACAGAACTGATACATTTATAAGACATTCACATTAAAGAACATCAATAGTCGAATAAGAAATGTTTCTCAAAACGATTTTTGTCTTCATGTGCATGGCTGTTACAAAACGTGCATTGACATTGTCACTAAGAACTATGACTGAAGATATTCTAGTGTTTGTCGTCAAATGGTCGCTGAATGAAGTTTATATTAATTTAAATGGCCTAAACATTCTAATATTTTACAATGATTTATGTCCGGTTTTAGTCGACATATTGTTCTTATTACATCCCAACAGAGTCGGGTAGCTTTTTGTAGTGGTTTTTTTCAAATGCGCATTGGAGTGTAATTTAGTATCTAACCTAACATGAGTTCTAAACATTTGACTTTATTGCCTGTTTACTACTAAACGTCGTACTAAAGGCAATTACACTCTATCATCCCAACATTTTCAAAAACTCTTTCTATCTTATGTTACCAATACAACTTCTTGAATGCCCAAATATCTATTACTTTTTTGTGTAACATAAATAAGCATGTTAAGTTGATTGCACCAAAGAATTTTGTTTGAGCGTTTGGTTTTTTTCTGGATGTGATCGTTTTGGTTGTTTACTTTTTTTTCTGGAAAAAGAGTTGGATTCTCTCGCTGAGATTCGAAGTTTTGACAGACATTTAGTATACCGATTATTATTTTGATTACATCTATTTTTGTCTTCGTGATAAAGGTAGGCATTTATTTTTGATACGCTACTACTAGTTTATTGGTACTAAAAGTCGGTTTTCTGATCTTTTTTGAGCGTTAGTTCTTGATGTTTAGTTCTGTTCTTTTTTTCCATACACAATGTTTTTACTAAATGCATTAGTGTAATATACTGTACAATACAATTACCATATCATTTACAAGATATTTTGACATTTTTTTATATAACGCAATTCTCATACAACGTGCGCTATGGACTGTATTCAAGTCTGGTTCAAGATAAGAATGCTTTGCACAGAAATTTTGAGAGTTCAGAGATATCGGTTTAGTGAAACGAGGAAAGTTGCACGGGTGATTTTATTTATTTCGAAACAAACAATTTGTAGAACAGTTACTTTCATGTTATTTGCAGAAATCACAACTTTTAATAAGCTTTTACGCAGCAACGCCACTTATTTAAAAATGGGAGTGGTTCCATTTCAATTTGGTCAAATTGTGATGACGGAATCTATGATCAAACATTCAAACTTACGTCGACATGAAATTCTCTTGAAGGATGTACATTTTCAAGGTTTTCAGTGACTATAACCAGTATTGGTAACATCACTAACAAGAGAAAAATCGAATTATTACTTAATGGATACTTTTATAGCACTACGTAATAAACAATAAAAATTACCAGAAATTAATATTTAAGAAACGAATGTATGTGTATATTCAAGGCAATGGAGAAGTTCGTTCGTTTAGATATTATTTTGTGAGCAGATGTTTAGAAGTTATAACGTATTTGAAGAAATCAACGTCATATGTACCTACTCAGTGTACGCCGTCAACATTTAGTTGCAAAAAACGTTACATCGTTACAATGTGTTGTTAATTACAGTTGCCAACGTTTTGTTCACTTTGGCAAGGGGCTTTATCAGGTCGTGAAAAACAAACACTCGAACAAGCAACCGAAATCTAACTAAGAATCTCTAAGAGTTCGGTAATCTACTACTAAAAAGAAGTAAGAAAGAAATCAATGTACTTGAAGAAGCAAACGCAATCATGGAGGTATGTTATTCGCGACTCTGATTGAGTTAACTTCGAAAGGGAACTAAAATCGTAATAGTTTGAAACCGTGGTCTCGATTGAAGTTTGATGATTTCTATGTTCTCCCGGATTTCCTTATTGAAGAAAAATGGAAACTTTGCGGTCACTAAAGCAGTACTAAAATCTATATTGTGAAATGTAATGAAATGATGTTCAGCAACAGCAGTCTTTAAATATGCGTCTTTTAACAAGTAATAAATTAAAAACTTGACGTTGAAGTTGACTGGTACGCAAGCGTTAAAATCACCAACAGTCAATTGTTAGCATGTGATTAGTTTAACTATACATAACATATAACTAGTCTATTTGAAATTAACATGTATCTATAAGCAATTTCAGAAATGCGTTAGTTGTGAACAAAACCAATAGAAACCATTACATAGTATATGTGCACGTCCAAATAAGAATTAGGAAATGATTTTCTATATGCAAATACCTTTAAATTTGAAATTGCATTTAGAATCTTATCATCAGTAACTTAGCCAGGGTAGGGGTCCTGAGAGTTCAGACCCCTCCTGAAATATTCATTAAAAATCGCCAATAAAGTGATGTTCTCAAAAAAAAAAAACCAGGCGGGAGTTTCAAAACTTTTTAGTCTATACAGTAAAACAAATATTCTAACTATACCCCCATCCCCTAACTGAAATCCTGGCTACGTCACTGATTACCATATAAAAACTAATAAACCAACTTATGGTTTACACGTGCTATTTCACAGCCTGCACATACAATATCTGCATTTTCACATAAAAATATAATTTGTCCTATTTGCATTTACAAATTGATTGTTATATGGTTTATGTATATGCAGTAGCTGTTTTAAATTCCAAATACGATACATATAGAGGCAAATAGATTTTTTTTATTAGTTTTGAGATGATTTAGTTTAAATTTAAATCTAATTAAAGACGCGCGAAATTATGTAAGCATCATCATCTCGCGGAAAGAATGATAACTACGAAAATGCGCATAATTTGTTTTAAGAGGGAATTGCGCACGCTGGGGGTTGAACGTCAAAGGCAAAAGAAGGGTTTGGACGCGTGGTACAATCGGCATTGATTATATAAAGTTTGTGTAACGTTTGGTTTTTTCGTGTTTTGAAATTTTGTGGTTATGTAACTAGCCCAAACAGCTTATATATATATATATATATATATAAGCTTGTATCACGATTGCAGCACTTATCATAATAACTTTAAAACTTTGCAGTAATATTGTTATGACGAGACTGGAACCTTACAGCAAGTTGACTAAGGAAACAATAGCAAGCTTGCGGCAACCTTGTATGGACAAACTTGCACAAACATTGTCGTGCCAGAGCAAGGCATAAAACTGGCAGAAAAAATACTGTACTTTGTCAGAGCAAGCATTAAAACCTGCAGCAATATTATTACATATTGTTATGGCGAGGTTAAGCATAAAATACAAATTAAAAAATAACTTTAACATTTGGCGCAATTTTAATATCGATTCGTTCAACAAGAATCTCATTTATTAATAAATTATTATTATTACATACATTGATGGTCTCAAACGCAGTAACTAGCAGTTACTAGTGTTTGCAAAATTATTTGTGGTTTTATGTTTATATATGTATTTTTGGTTCTTGTTTGTTTGTCCCGACCATTCAACTAATAGCTGGGTTGCTTCCGTAACTAGGATCTCACTACCCTCGCTACTAGTTAACTGACTTTTCTACTATTAAATATCATGATGTTTGTGCTCGTGTTTATATGCTTTGGGATTTAAACGTGTTATCATATCTGTGCATTCCGTTAAATATTAAATTTAGGATGTCTTAATTTCGCGATATTTATTGATATCTTTGATTATAAACGGAATACAGTATAAACTATGTAACTATCTTGCATTTACAAGAGAGGTTTCTTTGCCTGTTCTTTCCTTTCTATTGCGGGTTCCACCGAACAGGAGAAATTTCGATTAAAATTGAATGAGTTCAACTTAAATAAAACTACGATTTATATTTGTGTATGTTTTATTTAACTTACTGCAGCATTTCCACATATCAAGAGTAAGCAGTGTACAACGAACTTAATAAAACGTAGAGGGGAAGATCACAGCCAGAGCGAGATGTCGCTACTTTTTTTTGTTCGTGGGTTCAAACGTGACTGGGTACATCACAGCTTCTATATGAAATTTATGACAGGGTACTTAAATATCTCTGAAATACATCGAGTAGTGATTTAAGAAGAAAAACAGTAGCCAATCAACTTTAGAAGTGTAACCATCCATCCTTTTATTGGCCTTAAAACTTCCTCTAACGAAATATTGCATCTATCCATAATACTATTGTTTACAATTTCCCAAAACCGAAAAATGGAAGAGTTAAAATGTTTTTAAAAAATCAGGGATCCTAATGGAATTATAAAAACGAATATGAGCCCTGTTTAGTGTAAGATACTCGAATCAACAGATTCTAAGTAGTATGATTGTCGCTAGAACAATACGTAAAATGAAACTATAGGCACAGTATTAATTAATTGTAAGTGTAATAATTACGATCAGAACTTCCACCAAAACGAGAAAAATGACAACGCCCTTAACCCACACAGCACACTTCTATCCTAATGATATCCTACGGATATCTCATACTAGATATGCGTATATACGAGGGATATCAATTTCACCGCCGACCAATATCCTATGAAGATCTTGGGGAAAGCAGAATGACACAGAATTGTCATACGGACAACTAAGTCAGATATCAGAAACAAGATGACCTAGGGCTATCCGAAATAAGAGGACCTAGGGATATCTGAAATAAGATGACCTCGAGATATAATATGTTTTACTTTTATTGCAACAAAAATATTACAAAACCTTAAAAAAATCCCCATTTAAAAAGAATCCATTTTGTTTAACAATAAGTATTAATAGTTAAGGAAAACGATTAATTTTCTTAATTAAGTTTCTGTCCGTTCTTTGGACCTTTTTAAAAAACCAACGATGGCCATTGCTTCCTGATTATTAGTTTACTGCTGTTAGAGGATTTTTTTCCAAAACTTCTAGAACAGTTATACAAAAATAAACAATTTTAATTTATTCAATATAAGTGTTTTTGTTAATAAATATGTAAAGGCTTTCTTACCTTTTTGGCCAAGCAATTTGTAACCGTGTAAAACAGCATAATTAATCAATTTTGGAAGAACTAGCTCTTCCGCGTTGTCCCCCATATTTTTACGACTTTTATTTCGTCTAAAATTATAATTTCTGAACGTTGCAGGTTTGACCGCCGTCTTATTTCAAGAAGAAAAGTTCTGGGCGACATCTATTTAATTTTTTCCTTCCCTATCGCTATCCAGTAGATATTGCAAGAATCTCTTTTATATAATTGATAATTATTATTACGACTGCATCGTTTAAATTGTAATCTTGTTTTGATGACGATGGCAAGTGGGGATCATTTCTATTTGTTTCTTTCTTTGAGTAATGTCTGAGGTTGAGATAGGTACGTGAAGTCAAAGGTGACGAAACATTTAAAGAGACCGTAGACGCAGATGACCTTGTGATGGGAGTAAATACTCTTCGTTCTCAATTTTATGTTCTGCATCAGAATCTTGATCAATATCCGAATTTTTGGCTTGGTTTTCACTGATTTTTAGCACCCTGGTCAAGTCGTCATCCCTAAGGAATTTTTTTCACAACCATTTGTTAAAAACTTAATCCATTACAACGACATCTAAGAAAGCTCAAAATTATGTATAATGCAATCTAATTGGTTTGCATAAAAAATAGTCTGAATCTGTCGGTCTCAATAGCTTTAGATAAAAGTGTAAAACTTATTAACTAATACGATGTCGATGTTTTTCATGTTTTCTAACACAAGTTAAAGTGGCTATATCTAAAATTAGATTACAAAATTCTAGGTTAACGTGCAGTTTACCCTACATTTAGTTGTAATGGAACCATACACGTATTATAGTTATAGTTGCTGGAAACAACCAAGAAATTTGGTTTCAGGTTGATGGTTGTCCCGCACAAATCAACCGAACTGTGCGCGAATTTTTAAATAACAGTTTTTCCAACAAGGTCATTAGAAGAGCTGAAAAATTGTAATTAAGCCGAGTGTGTGATAAAATATCATATCAATTAAGAAATGTTAGGCGGCAATTTTACGATTGGTTAGATCATTTTGTTTAGCAGTAAATGGTGGTTTGTTCGAACATTTTCTATTTTTTGCTGTAATTTCGTGTTTTTTTGTTAAAATAAATAAAACCCTGTTTTTTATTACTCGTTTTATGGTTTTATAGTTAGGTACATATAAAATAAGTGAAATTTAATGACACTTAAATGTAAGTGAACTTCTTTGTTATTAAAATTTCATTCCATGACATCGATTTTTTAAAAATAGAATTAACGATTTTATTTGCAATGAAATCTCTATGCTGCCTCTGATTTATCGTTCACATAAATTGGTTATGATCCGTTTTTCGGTTTTAAATTACGTAATAAATATGCAACCAATTTAATTGAAGTTGGAAATTTTGAACTTTGGAGGAGAAAAGTAGGTTTCGGAAACCTATGGTTTACTTTGGTTTTAGAACAAATTTATCTCAAACTTCAAAGCAAAATTACGCAACTTTAATACATGTAGGCAACCAGCTATACGTCATATTGTAATAAAGTTGTAGAAGTATTTTATTCAATGGAAAATATAATAAACATACATTTTTATGATATTTAACAATAATACATAATAAAATCTATAAACATCTACTTGTTTTTTTCGATAAGTTTTGAAATACAGCAGTGGAAATATGATATAGTAATTAATATTTCCTTATTTGGTGGTTGCACAGTAAATTATCAGTATAAGTTATTTCCTTCTTAAACATTGCAGTGACGTTTGTTGATTATTTGCATTAATTAATAGTAAAATTCCATCCTTACTGTTTTAATTTAATTGTAATTAACTAGTGGCTGGATTCAATTGGTAAGAGTAAAATTTATTTTACATAACCCTATTTTGTTATTTTATTTACATTTTGTGTTATCATTGTAATTAGGTATTATTTACATTTATTTGTTTAATTTTGATACTTTATTGTGATTGTACTACACACAAATATTAAAAAGTTATACTGTGTAAATTGTTACAAAAGCATTACTGATATCGAATTGTGGTGAATTAATGAATAAGGTATTCTCTAAAAATTGCCACTATGCTGTATTTTCAACTGGCTAAATAAATTGAACGAGAAATTATTATTAAATCGATTATTTGTAGGGAGTATTTCGGTGCATTTGTAAATTTTGTTTTTCTAGTTATCATAGCATTACACCAAAAATGTTTCCGAAACAAAGTTTATTATTAACATACCTTTATGTTATGTAAAGTTGATGTTAATCTAAAGAAAATGTTAATTCAGTATTGTTTAATTTAACTATTTATTATAAATAAGCTTTTTATTTTAAAAATCATATTTTTCACACTGCTGCGCTATTCCTTAGAGTAATCTTTTATGTTCTTATCAGTAGTTATAGTAGATACAATGGCTTTTTTCTTAATTGACTATGATGAGACTACGACAAGGTAAGATGTAACTTGGATCAAACATGTGCATCGTGCATGATACTGCTATTGCTTTTTGTACGTAATTTATATTCTAAAATATGACAAATTTGAAAAAATATATATAATAAATTAATAGTATGTAAATAGCTATAGAAAATAAATTAGCTTTAAATATTTAATCGAGAAAATATTTTAGTTATGAAATATGAGAAAACTATGTTTTTAAATTAATGCAAATTTTATTATTTAAAATTTTTATTTATATAATGGAAATTTAAATTTGGCGCGTAAACTTGTTCAAAGTTAGCTAGTTTTTAGTTGGGTTTTCATCTCAGGGGTACAGAGTGTAGATAAAAAATTAAATGAGTCAGAGAGAAATAGAGCATTTTATTTTTAAATCATATACTGAGACTTAGTTGTAACACCCGAAAATAGCAGTCACAACATATATGTCTGTGATTAGAGTCGAAAATCGGAATTAATATACTAAAAGTCAAAAATTTGACAAGTCTATCTGGATTCCAAAAACGAAAGTCTATTTAAAAGGCACTGACGTCAATAATTAAAAATGATCAGATATTTATTTATTAAATAAAAATTAATTTGCTTATAATAATAAGACTTATTAATAACAAATACAACGATAAAAGCAAAGATAGGTTAGAAAAATGTACCGCCGAATGTACGTAAGACGGATAATAACAATAGTTTGACATATACAGACTACAGCGCCACAGTTCACGAGATCTTAAAAGACGTCTACAACTCATTAAAACAAAAAACTATTTCGTAAGGATGACCTGATGCTTTCTGCGTAAAATAAAAAAAATTGCACCAAGTTCTCCTGTATGTTATTTATTTCAAACTAAAACCTCTTCAATTTGTTACACACTGTTACCATATTTACCTACGTCTAAACCCTTAAACTCGGCAAATCCTAACGATTTGATCTTCCCGATCTTTACATTTACATTTTACTAACTAATTGACAATCATTAACATTTATAAAACGTTGTTAACTGACCACTTTCTTAACCTAGAAGCGCCAAAAACACCGTCAAATGGCTTCTGAGTAATCTGAAAATCAGGAACATCTTTTAAAACATATCGTACCCACGGCATACCCTTTAGCCGATGTATAATTCGCATTATAACTCTCATACTCTTGTAATCTTTCAATGCTTTTAGCTTTCTACCTCAATGTTTCTATCACAACCAGTCCCTAAATTATTCCCTTAACATATCATTACAACTTCTCATTTGATTCATACTAAAGAGTAGTCTACTAGAAGTATTACTTTACAAAATTATTAATATTCTCAGCCGTACCTATCGCGTGATCCGATTCTTTCTGCCTCTCGCATATTTTGCTAACATTGGAACTATCACTCTGTTCACTCTCTCTACTTGACCATTCGCTCTAGGAGCGCCTGCAGCCACTGACAAATGAACTATCTCTTCCATAGTTTGCTTAATTAAGTTTGGAGTAAAAGCAGATCTATCCGTTATTACTCGACGCAGTTTACTATAATGCCTATACTAATGTTTTAATGATTCTCTTTGCATTCTGTCGACTTAAAAGCATACAATTTTGTAAACTTAGTAAAGGCATCTACTATTACTAATATATGCTTATATCCTCTCCCTGTCTTAACTAGTGGCCCTATATGATCCAAATGAATCTTATCAAACGGCTCATTGTTTTTAGGAATACTATCTATTAACGCCTTCCCAGACACTGCTAGTGAAAATACGATACATTTTAAACAATTGTTGATATACGACTTAGTTTTTTCTTTCATTTTAGGAAACTAATCTGACTGACCAATTAATTCCACTGTTTTATCAACACCCCCGTGCACCGTTTTGTCATGATCAGTGTTGATAACCTGTTGTGCCATTACCCTTGGAATATAAAATACTAATTTATTATTAAACTTTCTATATACTAAATCATTTTGCAATGAGTAGAATGGATGCTCTTACTGTTCTAACTTAGTCTTAATTGTCCTAATTTCATCAGCACCTTGTTTTATTGTTACATTTTGATCCACAGTGTTCTCTTCCAAAACTAACACATTATTGACCTTACTTCCCATATAGCACACTGATGTACTATGTATGTACATAGTACGTACATCATGCAATTAAGCAACGTACACAGTACGTGGACATACATATTATGTACGTAACTTAGACGTACATTTTAAGTACATTTGTCACAATGATGGCTTTATAATGTATGTACACGAAATTACGTCCAAAGTATGTAAGTAACTATACCTAGTTATGTACTTTGTACGTACAATGGTATTAAGATATACGCACTGTATGTACACCTACACACTTATTGTGTGCCTAACATCGGTATATCTTTTTTCTCACTAAGAAGGGTATAATGAAAAATGAATAACCACGTTTTTTAACTTGCTGAAAGCTTGTTTATTCCTACGGCCCAACAAACTAAATGATGACACAACTCTACTTATTAACTAAACTAAACACTATTGCTAAACATCCACAAAAACAAAATGGTGGTTGTACTAAAGTTATATAAACTGGTAGAATCAGCTGTTGTCTTTGTTACCACTTTCTTCGTACAAGTAGCTTTTGTATGGCCCAGTTCTCCACAACCAGAACAAGATCGTCTTTCGTTGTTTGTAGTGTGTTGTTTATTACGATTGGTATCACGGTACGGATTTTATATTTGGAGTGAGAAAAATATATATATCAAATATTTTGGTAATTCAAATACGATGTAATAAGAGTATTTTGTATTTTGTAGTTCAAATACTATGTGATCAGTATTTTTCCCAGCTCTGCTCATATACATAGACTTCATGTGATCCCAGGAAAAAGAATTGAAGGGAATTAGGTCGAAGCTCTGGGTTGGCCATCACCTTCTCTCTCAATCTACTTATTCGGATAGTGCTATGACTTTTCGGGTCGTGTGAGCCGATGCTGCATCATGTTGAAACAAAAGTCTTCGTCTGATGTTTAGCGATAAAGTCATCAAGAAGCTCTGGCAGAACGTTATAAATTAAAATAATTTTCACCATTTAATCGATTTGAGAGAATGTGGAGACTAATAACGCATTTCTCTACGATTGCAGCTCAAACGTTTACTGAAAAAAGTCGTTGATGCGCACGAACAAATGTTACGATGGGATTTTCATCACACCAAAGGTGATTATTGCGAGAATTAAATACACCGTTCCTTGTGAAAGAAGCTTCTTCGATGGCTCATCTTCAATAATTTTAAGAACAGCTTCTTCAAATGTACGGTTTCGACGAAATATATTGAAATTTCCACCAATTGTTGGATGAAAACGTCTACACATTCTTCTAAAAATGCGGTATTTTTTAAATAAAGATATTTCTAAAGAACAACATCAAGAAGTATTTAAATTTGAATTTACAAACTAGAAAACACGTGCCTCAAGTTTGAAGTACGCGTTTATTATTCGGGTTTTGTTTCATTGTTTAATACAGCAAGCCTACTTTTTTTAAAATAATTGTTACAGTTTGTTAAAATTTATTTTATAATTTAATTTGAATAAAAACTATTTATAGACAGATCGATGTTTTAGACAAAGGTTATAGTAGATACTTTAAGGATTTTATAAATGTCTTGTTTTCAAAAATCGATCGAGTGGTTTTCAAAATATCTTGTTTTGAAATTTTTAATTGGTCGCCATTTTGTTATTTGATAAAATAGGAAATAATTGTAAATATAAATGTTTTAGAGAACCGAAAGCAATACATGCTGAAAGTTTTTTATTTTTAAAATATCCTTTAAAATAACGATGACGATTTTTGGAAAAACAAAAAACGCTAATAATTATGAACTTGGACAAATCAAAAATTAGAACTAAAAAAGTTATTTGTTTCAATGAGTTCTAACTGCCATTTTCAGATGTTACAACTTAGTATTAACACCCTGTATATGATCGAATAAGAGCATAAAACCACTATACAGTAAACATAAGCTGTAAAAACAAAAGTACATTGTACTGTCAATCAGAATTATAAGTATGAAAATTACTTATCTTTATGAAAACGAGAAGTAAACCACAGTACCATTTTGAAATATATTTAATTATTTACGACAAAGCGTTTCCAATCACTTATAACATTATTGTTTTTTGTTTTATTAGTACAAAAAATGTCAAACTTCTTTAGGTGCGACTTGGGAGTAACTTATTTTTCTGACGGAAGTAACGCTGGCGTAGTTTCCGCTATTTGAAAGTATTAACTATTAAGAATTTTTTATTTACTTTATTGACGTTTATATTGATATAAGCGGTTCTAACTTTTAATTTTGTTGTATCTATCCACGTGTTTCTGAAGCGTTGTTTTGGATTTTTTTAAACATTTTTAAGTTAACTTCATTCATAAGTGAACATTTTTTTAAAGTGAAAGTAGTATAAACGAATTTTGTATAGAATATAAAATATTAACATAAAATAAAATAGTGTTCAATTAATTTCAAATGGCAGAGTTCCAGGAGCATTTTGCACTTTCATCAATAAATAAAAATATAGAAAAAAGCAACAACCTGAACCGATATTTATTTTAATTTAAGTTAATCTTGTAAAATTTGTGTCACAAAGGACAAAGAAGTTTTACTTCAATCGCGCGTAACGATAACACGCATTTAATTTTTTTATGCTTCCGTCCTTTTTGATGTATTTTACATGCATCATAATCGGCTGGAAATTTTACTTTTCTGGCCTAGACCGGTAAAGTGTAGTAGAATTTTATAACTAAAAATTGGCACTAAAAATCATTAGTTAATCAAACGTCATATGTCAATCTGTCAGATTTATTAATATATAACATTATTTGTGTTAGAATGACACTAAAAAATATAAAGAAATATAACAAATTTGCTTATCTCTTACAATTTGTAAAGACAACATTAGTTTTATTTTCATATATTTCATAGTTAAATCCGAGAGGGTAATCACTCCGTCATAAAGCGACCCACCCGTGAAATACTTAGAAAGTTTTGCATAGAATTTTACAGATATTTCATAAAATTTTACAGAATTTCATAATTACTACAGTTATTTCACAAGTACTGGATACCATTTCACAAATGTTGAATGTTATTTCATAAAGATTGCATGGCTTGAGTAGAGGTCTATTTAATTATTGCACAGCATTTCATGAGTATTGCATAGCACTTTTAAGTATTGCATAGCATTTCATAACTATGGTGTTTACAATTACATCTTACAAGTATGTATTACACAATAAGTATAAAAATTGCTTACAAAAATAATTTGAACTTTGTAGAAAATTAAAGAATCAATAAATTAAGAAGTTTGCATATAATATATAATATAACTGAAAACAACTTTTACTCCATTCAGCGGTAATAAACCTTTAGTTGGTGGAGCAATGAATACGTCTTCTACAGTGGGGAAATACAAACATTGGTTCCTTGCATTCAAGTCGTCTGAAAGGTCAGGTATTTTGTTCTTTTGTTTCCTATTGCTTTTTCCACAAATCCATCGTAAAATCTCTCAAATTTTTTAAGTTCGTATTTTACTAGTATGTATCTACCAAGAAAATGTTGAGCCCCTCTGCGATGTGCATCACTACTTTTAAGACTTGCAGTTTTTAAATTATTAAAAGTCATTTTATAACATACAACTGTAAAAATTTTTGTTGCTTGCCAAAAGAAACACTTGTCAGTGATTAATAAATCTTTTACGTTCTTTCTTTTCTAAATCTAAAGTTTTTGTAATTGGTCCGAACTTAATCGATGTGGACTATCGTTCAAGAGCCAATATATAGAGGACTTTCTGACTACGTGTTTAATATTATGGAAATCTGTCACAAAAATAAATGAGCTTAAGTCGCTAATTGCTATATATTCAAAAATTTTATTATCTTGCTTGTGACCTTGAAAAAAATTTTGGAATAGTCTTTCAGTACCAAAGACTTCTGGACTGCTTGAAGAATGCTTATATTCTCAAACCATTCTTGTGTAGCAGCTTGGATATCTGTTGTTTCTTTTCATTGGTGTAGTTCCGACTAATTTCTTGTCTTCTGAATCACTAATAATACTTTTTATTTTAGACTTCACTTTGAAGTTGGATGCGTTTAAATCTGTTAACCATGTCCAACATACTAAAATTTACTATTGTAGAATCAGTTGACGTCATAGAACGCATTTGTTGAAAAATTGATTCACATGGTTGACTACTAAAATAAGGGGTAAAAAAAGAACTGGTTGTTCCTATCTCATAATTGTATGCAAATATTAATTAAAGGGTGTGCATTAATTTTAATATGCACGTATATGCATTTGTTGTAATAAAGGTGTTTTTTTGATTATATTTTTTATGCCATAAAATCCACTCTCGCCAAATTAAAAAAAAATACTGTTAATCAGATATCATATATACGTTGCAGTGGAGTAATACTTGAGTTAGATATGAGTTAATCGGTAAACTTAATATTTTAAGAAAATAAATAGCTCTTTGTGAATCGGGTACATGTTTGAGTAATTACAAAAGTCAGTGGTCGCATATATTTTCAACGGAATCAAAGTTTATTCTGTCATTTAGATCCACGAAAATAGTTACAAAGTTACGTTTAATAGAAAATACAGTTATTGGCCAAGGTGGCCAATAACTAAAGTTACAGGAAATTTAGGACAGTTATTAGCCATCCTATAATTTACTGCTGCTGTGTTGCCAAGGTAAATACATACACTAAAACATTATTTAGCGTGTCTTTTACTTACCGAGAAAACAGGAATTGAACTCGTAAGTCACCTGGTTGTTTTTAAAACTATAGTCAAACCATAAAAGTGGCGCCATCTAACAGTGACATCAGGATGCCACTCAAAAAGCGAAATCTGTAGGTGCATTTTGGTAATAAAGTAGCATATCTGCTGTTAAAAGTAATATTAAGATGTTGCACGGTCTTTGTAATGGCCAATAATTGTATGGTTTACCTTAACAAGGTGAAAAACAACGAGTAGTAAGTTGCTGTGGTATTTAGTTTTTGCATTGTTAACAGTAATTTGTCACGAGCATTTTTTACATCTACCTTTTCGTCTTTCACCTTTCTTATTGAATAGAACACACAGTTGTTGCATTTTTTTATTATATCAGTTGACTTCTTTTACTATAGTAGTATTTAAGTCGAAAATTTTTGGAAATTTATTTTTCTATTAACTATAGCTATTTCGCAACGAAACTTTATTAATTTTGTGGGGGTTTGGCTTAATTTTGCAGTTTTGTATATGTCTAAACTAAGAAGAGAAGGACAAAAATAGAAAGGCTTGCTTTTGACTTTTAGCGCCATCTTTTGTTTTTCATCTCTGACAGGATATTTAAATTATACACAAAGAACTCCCTAATTCACAGAACACGAAAAATAAATAATGTTCCGATAAATTAGCCTTTCAAAAATACAGATGTTACCAAAATAATTCATAAATAGTTATTTAATAGAATAACGGCCACAATCCGAACTAAAATTTTATGTAGTATATCAAAATTATCTCTCTTTAAATTCATTCGACAATCAAATGAGACCAGGTGACAAACCGGGTATTTTAAAAACATTTTTAATAAAACGCAGTGTAACATCTTCAACTGTGGATGTAATTAACATATTTAATTAGTTTTTGGTCAATTTCCTTTTTTTGTTTCAAATTGCACTGCTTTTCTGTGTGTGTTTGTTAACTGCTCGACGTAACAATCAACCTTTGAGCTTTATTTACTACTTGTACTTCTTGATTTCGTAATTTTTATTATTTTAAATAAAATACGCATTTTTTTCTGTTTTCTATAAAATGTGTTGTAATTTGATAGCATCGCTGTTATTTTTCTTTCTGATAGAAGATAAGGAGAAAAACATCAGTTTAGTTTTTTTTTATTAGTCCGAGCAAATTCGATTTCTATTTACTATATAGAAACCTGGAAAAGATTGTATTGTTTTGCTTATCATGTAGTCGACATACTTCTTATACAGTTATACCCCTTACTTTTTTAGATAAAAGTTTGAACCAGTGAGGTGAGAAACTATCCAGATTGTCATGCGTTATTAGACAAAAGAAAACAAACTAATGTAGACATTAGGTTCGCAAAAAGGTTCGGTTTGGTAATGTGGCTTTGTAAAATTGATGCTTTTACGATTTTTTCACAAGTTTATATGATTTGTCTTACAGGAATTGTAATAAATTTAAAAATCGTGTTTTTGTGAAATAGGAAAACAAAGATTTAACTTTGCTGGTGTTAACGATTTTAGGTTTGTTTAACAAGAATATATTATTTGCTTTATTATTTATCGTAAAAATTTCGTGCACTGAGTTGCACATTTATATATTTTTGATTACTAAAATTATTTTTAATGCACTTAATAAATACAATACTTTATTGTATGGAAGAAGTGTTTTACATTAAGCTGATAATAAATATATTGCACTTGTAGACATAGTTACAGTTAAACATTGGATCTATTTTCTTCTATATTCTTGCCTACAATGCGTCGCGCCTCTTTTACTACCTTTAGGACAATTTGGTGGGAAATTGATTAACGACAATCCCTCTCCGGCGCTTTCGAGACATTGTAATTCCAAAGTTGTAGCATTAACTCCAAATACACCGCCACCCTCGCTAGCAGGCTTGCATGGTTCACCGGTTTTCCCGAGTTCATAGCATTTATTATTGTACCTAAACGACAAATAGCATTTGCGTTGTACTTATAATCTTTACGTACCTAACGAATCCATCTTTTTTACACGGATTTCTGACGCATTCAGGAATAACAGTATTATCTGGTAAAATGAGCTGCTGTTGGTTTTCGCACGGTCCTTGTTTATAAGCTTGGTAACAACCGTCTTTTGGTGGGTAATAAATAAATCCTGCAAAGCATAAGTTTATACTACCGTTTTTTTATGTTGTTATTGATTACCAGGCCCACAGTCACAAATCCAATCGTGTTGTTGATCTCCTGGGTATAATAGTTGATTAGGGGGGCATGCTCCTGGTATTAACAGTGGAACTCTCTTATCCTGTTGAGTATATAAATATTATCGCCGATTGTGTTAATAAAGAACGTTTACCGTTAAACGTGTTGGCTCCTGTCCCTGTTTTTCTTCTTCTTCCACGCCTGGAAAAGCAAAATCTTGGGCGAAGCATATTATCAACAAAGTTGATAACGCTATTAACGTGCATTTCATGTCACCCGGTTTCTAAAAGAAAATATTAATTTTCGTTTGCATTTGGAAATGGTATTATTTTTTCTTGAGGTTTTATATATATAACCTTTTTTAGGATGTGGTTTTCTAAAGATAAAAATATTTTCCTGGATGTTACAACACTGAAGTACTCGGTATTTCTTGAAAGTTTTTTTAAACGCCAAAAACATTTATTTTGAACAAAAGGTAATAGTTTTGTACCTGGCATAGGACAAAATTCATAGTTCGAATGACAGTGGATATAAAAATGAGAGAAATTCGGTAAATAGGGCAAGGTTTTTTTTTTAGAAAAAATTTACAATACACAATTGGTGGTTGTTGTTTACAAAATAAGTGTAGCCGGTGTAGCTTAGTACGACCAACGACACAAACAAAATAAACAACCTTCAAGTATTTAAAAAAATGTTTGATTTACTAGCTAAAAGTTTAAAAAAAAACATGTAAACACGTAAAAACCAATTGCGTTTTTTGTCGTCGCGTATATTCTATTTGTTTTTAATAAATTAATTAGGTTACTGGAACATATTTTATATAAAAGTCAATCACAAATTACATTTATAATTTTTAACCATGTTTACACCAATCTAATGATAATACTTATCGTTACTGGATTGAACTCGAATTTTTGAAGATATAAGTTACAGAAATTATAAAGAATTAGCACCGATTTTTGCTTACGTATATAAATAATTTTGTTACAAAACTGGATATACTTTCCAAATCCAGTTGTAAATGCGCTTAACTATCATTCACTAGGCAAGGTTACCAACAACGATTATAAATTATTTAAATAATTTTTAATATAGTTATCATTTAAATACTCACGAATTGGTTAAGTACGAAGTACGAAGACTGGTCTAATTCAAGCACGACTCAACACTGTCAGTGAAGTAATAAGTAGCTTGAAGATTAACATAACATCATATCTACCTTGCGGTACTGGATTTTATCGCAAAATAGTCGGAATTTCCGTTACATTTTTCTTCACTTTTTTTTTAATTTTTTGACTCACTGGCAAATTTGCCTTCAATTTAAATGATACGATTAAGATGAGCGGATGCAAGTTGTCACACGGGAAAGGTACATTTCGACGCATAGAAAATAAACAAACTAAGGAAACGGATAATTAAACAAAATGAGTTTTATTTGTTGTTTGGAACGTAATTACTGATGTACGATGTGTTGTCTAAACAATACAAACATAAGTTATTACTGAAAAAACCCAACGTTCTATCAATTCATAACTATTGTAATTTCTCTTTTTAGCACATTTTAAATTTTTCTAAGATATGAAGGTCAACACTTTCTTTGAACTGTGACAGTTGACGTTCTCAATTTTTTCGGTTATAACTGCCAGAAAAAAAAACTGGCACGTGCACAATATATCGCATTTTCGGCACTAAGCGTTTTTATGAAGATTTTTTTACCTATTATTTTTAAATAACTCTAAATGGGTGAGTAATATATCATCTTTATTTTTAACTGTTTTAACAAAGGCTCCCGATAAATTTTTTTTTTTAGTAATCACGCGACATGTTCCGACTTTTAGGTCCAGGCGTATGCTAAAACATTATTTATACAAAATCGAACCTCACATCAACAAAATAGAAAAATCATACATGAACTAAATTTGAAAATAAAATAAAGATAGAGACTTATAGAGAGCTGAAAAACAGTTAGAAATGAGAGTAATTATTATCAAAAATCATTAAATATAAACTTACTAGAATTTACTAATCAAATTGAATATTTGAAGTTTGACAATTTCAAAAAGTTAAATAAATCACAATTTAAGTTAAAATTTTTAATTATTTCTTTCATTTAAAAAAAAAATAATTTTAAGTCTATTACAAATTTGTAAAATTTCATAATCTTTTTTAGAAATGAATTATTAGAATTTAATATATGGTCAGCAAATGATGATTTAAAAGAAATGTTATTTTTTATATCAAAAAAATTTTCAGAAATTCTAATTTGGAATCTATTTAGCGATTTTTCTTATCATGAACCTTGTTTCGATTTGCTAGCTTGCGACAATTAATTTTAAAATGACTAAAATTCATACAATACTCGCGCTGTGTCTTTTTACTCAAAGAATGTATTTGGGAAAACTTTAGCGTTTTACATTCGTTTTTTGTCAATTAAAGCTAGTTGTACCCTGCGAGCAACCATTTGTGAATTCTACAATTTAGTTCATAAACCATATCAAGCTGAATTATTTCATAAAAAGTAGGTTCTCTTGGTAGCCGCGAAAACAAAGCACGAGCGTTGGCACGAGCCCGAGAATTGGGAAACCCTTCAATACATGTTCATCAGTTATGTTTACACATTCTTGGTAAACTAAAATTGTATCTATAAATGCTTCAATGTCACTGTCATCAGTTTCATTGAACCGGGCTGTACACCTCGAAAAGTTGCCATTCTGTACGAACGGTGGAGGTGATCTACCTGTCTCTGCACACTGTTGAGCAGCATTTACAGCATCTTTGGAATCATTAAGATTAAGGATCTCCGTTGTCTTAGTCATGTTGAGATGTAAACGTTTAAATTAAAACCGCGTTTTAAATTGGAACACAAAAGTTCAAATACTCTGTATATAATTAAATACGCAATATGAAACGTAAACGCACAATATTTAGAGAAATGCGAAAGTTTTGAAGCTGAACACTAGTACGAAAAAATGTTCACGTTTTAATAAAAGTTAAAAAATACATACAGTTTTTGTATGTCTTTGTATGGACTAATACTTCCAAATATCGTTGATTCTTGATTCGTCTTAAATTAAACAAAGCACATGATCCGACCACTTTTTACGAAAGTTCAGTTTTTCTCTTAAAAATATTTTGTTTCCGTACGTTGGGACGCCAATTTTAACTAGGTATTTATTAAATATACACAGGTTGGTTTTTTTGCGGTATGCCAGTTCTTCTTCCAACCGTTAAAAGTGCATGGTTGATCGATCGCCTTTTTGTGGAAGGTTGGTTTGACTTATTACAAAAGTTTATTTTTTCTTCTTTTTAATCAATGTCCCACGAATACACGTTGGTTGAATCGTGGATTTAAAAAAAACAAAATATCGTCCACTAACATTGAATCTGTTCTTTTTATAAACTTTGTTTACCATGTAGTTATAAGTACTAAGCAACTAGATTGGTCTACAATTTTACATAATAATCATGACCGATTTTAAAATCCCATAATTTTTTTAATGTAGGTATTTCATGTAAAAAGTACCAAATCCAATTTTTACTAATTTTACCAAAATCTAAATTAAAATGCTAATAATATAGATACTTTTTGGTGTTATTGCCATTATTTTTTTTTAAATTTTAATTGAGTAAAAATGACAGAAAATATATAAAAATGAATTTAATTCTGTTACTATAATGTATTTTCTGTGTGTTGTATTTAATAAAATATTGCGATTTGGTTTATGAATACTGCACTAAACGGTTAGTTTACAGGAGACCAAATTTAATTATTTAATCGAAATCAAAGTTTGCTACGTGATTGGTTAAATTTTGGTGAACAACCAATCAGAAATCAGGATTTTGAATTTAATTAGTTTAATTTTGATTTATTTCACTTTCTGTAAACTCAAGCTTAAATATTACAAATAAATTTTAATTTGAATGCACTTTGAAATTATTGTTAAAAAAGTCATATTGAAAAATTATTGATTTATAGAGTTTTAGACTAATCAAATTTATTTGAATTTTAACTGTGTAATTATAGAGAAATGTCAGCTGCACTATATTTGTTCTGAACTATTTGTATGACATCAGTGTACTATTCTAAATATATGTGCTTATATACTCTTTAAAACATTTTTTTGTTTTTCCAAAATGCATTTAGTTCCGTACATTTGCTTTTGTATTTTTTTGTGGTTATTTAGCATTTCTATTCAGTTTTTAGACTTGTCAAAAATTTGTAAATTAGTTTCTGAATCAGTAATTGCAATTAATTATTTTAGATCTTTAATACATAATATACAAAATTATTTGGAAATTTATTGTATGCTTTATATTCTAAATACATTTCTTAAATGTATGTTGTTTAATAACTTCAATGTCTAGGATAGATTGAATTTATTTGTGTAAATCTTTATCTGATGAAAAAATTTAGTAGCCTATTTGTTAAAAAAAATTGTGTTGAGAAAGTAGGGCGTTCGTTACTACGATCCGTTACCAAAATCCTCTTTTTGATTTATACTAACAAGATACACGAAAACGTGTGGATATTAAAATATTGGTACGTGTTTTTGAAAATATTAATTAAATAAAAAACGTTTTGTTTACGTTTTAGTTTTGTGGCCAACAACTTTGTAGACGTACTTTTACTATCTTTCTGAAGTACTAACACAACACGAATTTTATATTAAACAAAGATATCATAATTTTATACTGCTGTAATCGTTATATATCTACAGATATAAGTCGTGTAATTGTGTTACAATTGTCCTTGCATGTCTTTAGCTATAATTTACATATATGTACATACATGGTATAATTTCGAACACAAAACCGCTTTGAGTACAAAATTTGTATAGTTTTGTACTTTATTTAGTATTTACACTTATTTTAAATTACATATACTTATTACTTTCCTATAAGGAAAGTATAACGATCACAATTATTTTTTCAAAATTTTTTTTGCGAAATTTCATTTCAAGGTCGCTTGAATCAGAGAAATGTATTTTTGACAAAAAAAATTTGGGTATCTGTGTGTGTGTGTGTGTCTGTCTGTGTGTGTTTCTTTCTGTGTGTGTGTAACGATGTACCCACGATAACTCACGAACCAAAAGTCCTAGTAACTTCAAATTTGGTATGGAGTTGACTTTTCATATTCTCTGGGTTCTATCAAAAGATGGGTCTGATCAAGAAACCGGAAGTGGGTGTATATCCGCCCTTTTTAACAGTTTTTCTTATATAATTTAGTACGTATGTAAATTATTTGAATTATTTTTACAGTTTCTTATAGAGATCTTCCTAACAATTTATTCAAAGAAAAAAAAATTCTAACATTAACAGTTTATTAAATATTTTATTTATAATTTAAAATGAATTCATAAATATAATATAGGTTCGAATCCTGCCTGCGACAATTTTTTTACAAAAAAATTCTATATCTTGAAGGAAAAACAAGATACGATAAGAATAATAATTTTTACTGATTCACTAAAGGGGAAAGCAATTTCGAGGCGCACAAATATAGGGGTTAGTCGATATGACAGCATAAGCACACCGGTTTTTTTCTTTATTTCTTTATAGATTATTTTTATTTGGTTGTTAATCTGTCAATACATTATGAAATAAGGAATGTTTTTGTTTTGCAGTGTTTTCATTTATTTCCGAGTTCTATATTTAACTTTTTCTGTACTATTTAAAGGTTTTTCTAATGTTGCTTATGTTTATCATATATTTTTATTCTTCTACAATACAATAGTTTTGGTAAGTTTTGCTTTTGACACTATTGGTGATTAATCTGAGGTTTACGAAAGTGATGTAAGGAGCAGCATGCAGCGGAACAAATATAGCATCTATTAAAATAGACTGAAACAAACGTTCGCGCCAACATATCGCTCACCTATATAAATATAAAATAAACCAAGTTAAATTTTAAGAGAAAATAAAAATTAAATTAAATACAAAAACAATTAGAACAAAAATTAGAATGAAAAAGAAATATTAATCGGGTCTAAGAACCGTAGGTAACCGAGAAAGGGAGCGAGTAACAGTGACTACTTAAAAGAGTCCTTCACATCTTGCATGTAACTTGGTCACTGCCAACCATATAAACATAAATAACTGATCAAAGAAAGATGAAAGACGTTTGTCTTATTGAAGAAACAAAATCTCTTTTTTATAATACGTAGCTTGATTTCTAAGAACACAAGTTTGAATTGCATTTTATAGTTCTGTCGGAGAAAGATGTAAACGTTTACCAAAAGAAGCAAAGTTGGTATTACGAAATTGATAGTTTTTATTATAAACGCAATATCTAACCAAAAGTTTGTTGCATTTTTAGTATAAAAAAATCGTTTGATAGTGGGAAACAAAGATTGAGAAGGAGAACGCAAGCGAGAACAGTCACCCTAGTTTTCATCTCAACTAACGAAGATTCTGAAATTGTGAAAACGTACAGGGACAGCTAAACCGAAAGAGATTAAGTGAAAAATGTAGGTCGTGAAACTTACAGAAGTGCTTTACAGGGTTTGAGTCTAGAAATTAAGGGAATGTGTAAAGCAAGCTGTCACTTAGCGATGGTAAGATGGCTGGGAAGTAAATGCGGACACTGAACACAGTTAGATCATGCAGAAATAGCAACGGCGTACCTTTTGTGAGAAGCGTCGCAAAATCTTAAGATGTGTATACTCCATCCAATTCCAATCACAAAAAGAATGTTGAATATTTATAAAGTAGTCGATGTAACTGCCGGCAAAATGTTAGTATTCTTTCTTGTAATTCTGCAATATCCGGAGTCAAATATTTTATCTTTTATTATGTCTCAAATATATACATCGGATGGCATCAGATTCGGTAAATGAGAAGGTAATTTGATATCTATTTTTCAAGAAATTATTATTTCAGCAAAATGCTGACTAAGTTGGCTTAGGGTGCGCAAAGCTGTATGGTTTGTTGCGACCAAATATGTCGACATCTAATATCAAACGTTAATAAACTGTTGTCAATATCTTACTGACACTTGTTATAAGCTTGGATCATAATTGCCACAATTTTTCTATGAACGAAAATAATGCTCTACCACCACAAATTTAACTACAGTCTAATATGGATATGTTAACTAATGACAATCATTATTGATAAAAAATAAGTCTCGGTATTGTTTATTTTAGCTATTCAAAATCCATAATCCTGTATGTATATTTTGTTTACGTTAACTTCGTATTCATTTGTTTACATGCGTTTCAGCTTGAAAATAGATAGACTATAGGATTTTATAAGAAGACTGAGAAGTTAATCTTGGAATTTGCAACTAAAAAATAAATCTCAAGTCGTCTACCAATTTAGTTCATTGGAAGGCAAGTGCAGAGTTAAAAACGTCACTGCAACTAAGACTAAGACTTTTGACTTAGGGATCAAATATTCCATCAAAATAAGAGAGAACTGTTTTACTAAATGCACCAACGATTCTAGCAAAGTTGAATCATTTTGAGTGACTTATCTTTGCGTTCTACGGGACAATCTTCTAAGATCTTAGGAACATTAGTGGCTTACTTACATCATTAAAAATCTCTTTAATTTTGTAATTTTTTATGTGCAGTTAAATACAAATGAAGCATGGCATTAAGAATAGATATGGAACGCAATGTAGCTTTAAATTTTAGATCTTTTGGTTTAAGAACCAAGGCTAATTTTCTTGGATTTTAGTTGATTTTTAGTAGGTCTGTTTTAGAAAGTCGAATGCGCAGTTCTTTGAAAAAAAATTTAGGAGTACTTTGTGTTATTTGTTTTAATTTTTTATTTTTTGTATTGTATTGTCTTTGTTTCCTTACGTCAGATATTTTACTGTTATAATTTATGTAGAGCTTTAGTAATTACTATCTTGTTTTCTATGAAACTATCCTAGCTACATCTTTGATGTCGTCTATAGCGTTAGTTTTTTTGATCATTGTATCTTTCGTCAATTGCGGTGGAAAGTTTCATAGGAAGGCAGCGGTTGGCAAAACCGTGAATCAACGGGTTTACGGTAGTCGACACAAAACTGGGAAAATTATGAAACAATAAAATAAGTGGTTACATAGTCATTTTTAATTTAAGTACCTATTAGTATTATTAAACTGGATGAGATTCAAGTATTTAGGAAAAAAAGGAAGAATAAGTAGTTAGATATATTATTTTTAATATTATGTTTTTTAATTTTTTTAGTGTATCTATTTCAAAGAGTTAATCTTCTGCATCTTTTGTAGGTGAAAACAGTGTTGTTTATGTAGCTCATTTATATAGTTGTCGTAGCGGTTATTTTATGGGTATTTTTTTTGTCTCTTGATTTCTTTTCAAACAATTTAAGTGCCTGTGACGATTTCTTTTAATTTGTTATCAATTTTTTTTAGCTTCAGATAACAAGTCTTTAAAACGTTTTTTATTTGGAAGTTTTAGCATTACACTTTTTATTTGTTGACTTAAATCTGTTTGACTGCTACACCATTTGACGTTGTAGGCACATTCGACGATCTGTTCCTAATATAGATCATACGAGATAGTATGCATCTTCGATAATGACATTTTTACGTTTTGGTCATTTTGGCGTTTAAACGTAAAACCCACTCCCCGAAACTTGATTTCATGTTTAGGTTTTAACTGACTTAAAAATATTAACCCCTACTCGAATATCAGATACAACCTGCAGATTACGCACAGCGATACGAGTGGGAGAGATCTGGCGTAGACCTGAGACCAGGACGGACCATTGCATTGCATTGCTTTTTCAGGTTAGAATAACTAAAATTTTCAATTTTTACGTGTGAATACTAATTAACCAAGCAACAATAGTCTTTGTCTTTTATAATAATAATTTAGCAATCGTTGAGACTTGCATTCACAGCTTATAAATGTTTTATCACCCGATTTCGATTCGTAAAATGCAAAACAATATCTACTTACATTGTTTAAAAGCGATTTTTTAATTATTAATTTTCAAACATTATTAATTCTTTAATAGTGCTGCTTCTTCTAATATTGTTTAAAGCTATAATTAGATTTATAAATACATGCTACATGATTCATGTTAGTTTTCATTTACTTCACAGGTTAGCCACGAGAACATACTATACTTAAATTTAAAATTCAAATATATTCTATTTTGCAAGAATATTATATCTACTAACCATTTTTTACACAGCATCGGGAAGTACACCCAATCGACCTTCAATAGATAATGCTAAAAGACAACAGATTGAGAAAATAGAAGAAAATTTCTTCCGATTATAGACACTATAATTATATTTGCGGTCGACAATGCATCCCTTTAAGAGGTCACCGCGATAGTGGACCGATACTATTTCCAGGCAAAGCTTTAGAAAATGATGGAAATTTTAGGTCTAAACTTAAATCAGGCGATGAAATTCTGAAAAATCATTTTGACACAGTGTTCAGACAACCACTTATATAAGTGCATTAACCCTAAATGAAATCACTAATGCATGTGGACAGGTAATTACTAACAAAATTTTAAACAAATTAAAAAATGAAGTGTTTTTTCTATAATAGAGAGTTTTTGCCCAACGTAAATGTGAATACGGTACAATTGCTAGTGACCTCTATTTCAAGAAAGAGTAATGCTTAAATATAACTTAACTTATGATATAACCTCTTGGAAAGCATATGCTTGTGTACGTTTTTGTGTCTCTTTTATTATTCTGTTAATTAAATTTTGTTTCTTATATTAATATTTTTATTAAACGGTGCTCTTTGAATCTTTGAGTATTACTAAACTTTCTTGTTTTCAATAGTGTCTACCAAGAGTGTTAGTATAAACAACATATTTAGTGAAAAATCTCTATAAGTCATTAAAATAACGTTACGGTATTTTTTTACCGTATTTGTCTTCAAATAAGGGAATACCGTAACGCTAAAATTGTACGTAACACAAACAGCAGCCGCATTTCTAACATCATTGTGTGTTTAATTTTTCAATGAAGAACTATCAAGTATAGAAGAAGATTTTATAAAGTTTGTGCCTGTTACTAGTATGACCGGTCAAAATCTTGCAAATATGTTGATAAATACGTTACATGAACTAAAAATCAACTGCATGGTTGGAGAGGAATACGATGGCGCAGCAGCTATGAGTGGTGCTTTCCATGGTGTTCAATCATTTATACGGGAAAAATATAGCACGGATTTATACGTTCACTGCTCAACACATTCTTTAAATTTGGGTGTTTCAAATGCATGTGATATGAAACGACAAAATATTTTTACTACTGAAGAAAATATAGCCATGGAAACAAAGCGACAGAAATTAAAGCAGCTTTGCAACACAAGATGGGTCGAGAGACATGACTCAGTTATTGCGTTTATGGAGCTGCAAGAGGTGGTATTTTAATTAATTGATAGAGGTGCAAAACTAAAATGACAAGGACGCCTCTGCTGATGCATTTGGGGTTTCAAAATTGATAAACACTATTGAACTTCAAGTTTTCCTTCATGTTCTTTCAACATTGTTTTCTATAACGTTACCTTTATGTAAAATGTTACAAACAAAAACTGTACAATCCAAGTTAAGCGAAATACGTTGAATTTGATAAGATGTTCACTAAAATTAAATTATTTGAGAAAATCATAATATTGACATTATTGTACCTCGCACTATTTCAAACCAAACTCAAAGAAGTAATGTACCGTTCACGTCTCTTGAAGAATATTATAAAAGAACAATTCATTCATTCCTTTCTTAGATAATTTTATAATGCATTGACATGATACATTTATTAAACATGAGTCAATTTTAAGTAGCTTCGAGGTTTTATTACCTCATGCTAACGTTCAGTTAAAAACCGAAGAACTTCAGACATTATATTGTAATTATAAGAACTTTCTAAACGTTCTAAATTTTGAAGTTGTAGTAGGAGAAGTAAAATTGTGGTACACATATTTAAATAAATGTGAAAATAGTCCAAGAAAAAAAAGAAGACTGTGACGTTTTTTTAAACGTAAAAACTGTTATTCGAAATTTTTGTTTGTATAGCTGTGACGACTGTTTCAAATGAAAGAACAATAAGATGATTAAAAAGTTATTTAAGAAACACGACTGGATCTGAAAGATTGAATGGACTTGTTAGCAGAATCTAAAAAAAGAAATTTGGTTTTTCTTTTATCATCTAGAAATGAAGATATATATTGCTTATTACAAAGTTTTATAATTCTATGTAACATGTTAATTTGTTTTTTTAATTATATAGCTATTTTACTATTTACCGTTTACATTTACTAAATAATGTTTGTGTTGCTTTTTTTATTTAAGAAAACGTTTCCATATTTTTTTCTTTTTTGTTAAAGCATTTTTGTATTTTTTTACAATATTTTGATAATACAATGTAAAAGAACTTTTTTTAGTAAACCTTCCAAACCTATAACTTTAGGCGCTCCTTTAAAAAAAACATAATCACAACCGATTTAGTAAAAAGTTAGGGAAATTTTTAGGCACGCCGTTGGTAATGATAATGATTTGCGGCGCAATGTAATTATCTCAAAAAATAACATCCCTTATATAGTATGACTGATTTATTTGCCAGATTTAACGAGACTAATTTGAAACTACAAGGTCACAAACTGTAATATCTGCGTTTGTTGCAAAACTTTTGCTGTACAAACAAAACTTGGGAAGAGGAGAATGTTTTCAGTTTCCAAATCTTCCAAAATTGCAAAATAAAGATGAAGATAAGATTGGTTTGCTTATTGTCAACCCCGGCGCTTCATTCGGATGTTAACCAAAGATTTGAAGACATTCTTCACTTGGATATTCCCGACTGGTTGTTGACTCAAAGCACAAATACCGATGAATACATACTAATACAAGAGCAGCTTATTAAATTATCTACAAATGAGGAGCTGAAACTAATGTTTAAACAAGGATACGACAACTTCTGACTAAACAAACAGATCCCAGCTTTATATCCGGCATTATGGGTTATTGTACAGAAGCTGTTGGTTGATTATCTGTGGTAGAACGTCGATTCAGTACCGTTATGAGCCTCATCACAAAAAAAAAGAAACCGACTAGAAATTAGTACTCGTGGGGATTTGCGGTTGCTACTCAGAAAAAACCGAGCTAGATATAAATACACTCATAACATCCCATAAGGTTCATCCAAGTCAATAAATTTTTTTTTGTATTTTAAAACAAAATGTTTTAATTGTATTTTATTTTGACGTCACTATTTAAAACATCAAAGTCAAATTTGTAATTTTTCTATTATTTATGTAATTTTTTCACTCAGGAGTCTGTGGGCAAGTTGTGACTATGAAAAGGGGCCCGTGGGCCAAAATAGTTTGGAGACCACTGGTTTACGAGGTGCTGCTTTATTCAGCAGTCTGTGCAAGTGCTTTATTTTTATCAAATGACTTCTTAAAAATTCTTTGCCATTCCTTCTATTTTTGTTAAATGCGCTACAAAGACGTTAATTGTGAATTTTGCTCCTACTTTTGTTACTGCCAGTAGTATCTAATACACTGTCTTTTTTTTGGAAAGGACTCTGTTGTGGTCGTGTTTAATATTTTTTCGACGTCGGCATGCTTCAGAAGCTTGCGCGGATTATTACAATAACATAAGTTATTGTTTGAAGAGTGTTTTTTATCATTTTCTGAATGTACTGATACTGATGTTAGTTGGGGTAGTTATCTATTCTTGCGAATTAATTACGGATATACATATTTTTTAGGTGCTACCAATTATCGTCGATTGGATTCAGAAAAACTTTTTTAAATATTAATTTAATTAAGCATAATTTGGGATCGGTTTGATTGGCATTGCAGATGGATTGGTCTTTTACCACACACTATTTAGTATCTTTACGATGCATTGTAGCTTTCATAACTTCTTATGACGCATTTTAGTAGTAGTTGTAGTACGTTATAAGATTTATAATTTGAATATTCGGCAATCATGCTTGTACTAAATTTAGTGCAAAATTGTTAATTAACGGCAAAACATTTTCGCGAAGCAGCATCTCTTTGTGCTTGGCGAATTTGACGTATTTGTTTTATAATAGATAAAAGCCGCCGGTTCACAAGGAAAATGTGTTGAATAAATCATTATAAGAAAATCTCACATATGTAAATATAATGTTGAAATGGTTATATTTACCTACAACGGCGTTTTTATCGCGTTCACAATCTTTCAAACTAATGCATCTTTTGTAGTGTTTGCATAACAAAACCTATAAATATATTTTGAAATTGAGCCAAAAATAGTTTGTTTATTTTAATAGACCGAAATAAATTGAAATCTAAGATAATCCACTTTTGCTAAGTTGAGATTTATCTGCAATTGCCAAAAGCTTACTTATTACCTAAAGCGGTGATAAAATGACGTTCGGCATCTCTTGACATATACTCTTAGTATAATTCGCAGACGTGTAATACTTCGCTGAAAAAAGACTGAACTAATTTAACCCTTTTACAAATTGTTTTGTAGAGGGAAGGGCTAAATTTAAACGTAATGAGTAAATTGACAAATGCATCCGCATTTAGCTAATTTCATTTACAAAATCATGCCGGGATGTCATTATTTAATAATTAAATCATGCTGAGCTAATTTGTTTAAGGTACATTTAAATGCTTTATGCCATTATTAGTTTATTATACGAGGGATGTTTAACTTAACCTTGAATTTTTAATTGTGTACGTTCGTAGGAGGAATTGCGACACGTCGTCAATTATTGTCTCGTACTATAAACTACATTTCTGAATTACCTAATTGCTTATATTGTCCTTCGTAAAAATAGTATCTTTGATCATACAAGGAATTAATATTTTTTTTTATCATGACACTCTCTTAATTTCGACCAAACAAAAATTCAAATTAATGTATGTGTTTTATTCTGTTACATAATTTATTGTTTTTATATACTAGTATTTAAGATTTTAATTAAACTTCAGGACAATGGTTCTGTACAATCTCTTTGGCGATGTGGTTTTTTATTTCTGTGCCGCAAGTACAGCCACTTTTGTTTTCCATTTCAAGTTTTCGTCTTGCCATAGCCTCTAATTGGAACTTTTTATTAATCTTTTTAGCCCTTTCGTGTTGAAAGATTAATCTAAGGTAATAAATTGGAAAAACCACGCATTTTCCTGCGTGTTCTTCAGCGTCTATGTACACACCCCGCACTAACAACGTGTTTGAGCACTTTAGAAGTATTAGAAGTATGAGGCAAACCCAGTGTGTGATCCACGAACTTAGTTCTCTATTTTCTAAAAACAAATTATGATTTTTTTCTTTTTCACGCTCGTTTTCTCACCTGGTAGAAAATATAAATTGAGAAGATTCCATATACCTCGCCATACGTTTACTGTGCCAGCGAATGAGAAGAGCAAGAATATATCTGCTACTATGATTCTAGGTATGCCATTTATCCGATCACAAAGCCATCGCATAATTGGTTGCAGGAGAAAACTCATTGCCACAATAGAATATCCTAAAATCTAAAATGAAAATTTATATTAGGTGATTCGATTAATTCTCGCTATCGAATTTTGCTTTTCAGGTTCTAGTCGTGTGCAGTATTTCATTTTCTACTAATTGTATTAGGTTTATTACAAGTTTTGTAATTTAATGACGTCTAAAAAAAACTGTTTAAATATTCTCAGAAGCAGTAGAACTTCTAGTGGAACCAACATATTTATTGACTACGTTACATATTACTTCATGATGAAGTTATATATACCAAATGTTATTAACGCAATAAGTTTACGGGTTAATATAAAATAATTTTTCGAGTCTGGACATTTATATAGTTTTTTTATTTTCTTATAAGGGCGAAACAATTTATTACTAAAGGGTTTATTAATCTTAATATATAACTACACGTGTACAAAGTTACTTACTAAGCTAGCCCATGAAGACCATATAAAATTGTCGGGAAAAAGATAAATGTCTATTAACACCCATGCACCTCTCCACACAAACACAACCAACGTTCCTATAATTAATACTGAAAACAGGCAATCTAGTACGTACAAGGATGTTTTTTCTTCCATCTGAAAATATAAAAAAAAAATTTATTATTAATATGATATCCATCTATGTATAATTAGAACTTTTTTTAAGTCGACGCAAAATTTTTGATTTTATGCTTTTATTTTTAATACAAGCAATCACGTTAAAAAAAAGGTGAAATTAAAGTACAAAGTATAAATAAGCTTATGGAAATTTACTTAAAGAATAGGCTAGAAGAATTAGTACAAGAGAGGTGCAGGGTGGATGGAGGGAGTACGAAAAATGAGTATTGAAGAAATGCGTAAGCAGTAAAATTTAACTGATATATATTATAAATAAATAAATAAACTTTTACAATCAATCAATTTTGTTTGAAATTTGTATCGACGGTCCACGAATTTACTTCATGGTGACTCGAAAATTCCTTGTTTTTGTGATCTGGTTTACTTGTTTTAAATTAACCGTTATTTTTCTACTTTTTAATTTTATTAAAAAATTAGAAGAGAGCCAATCTAAATCAACAACTATTTGACTATTTATTCTATTAGAGGTTTTCGGTTTTGTTATGAACATGATATGTCACACACTCACGCATATACATACATATGTATATACATGCAGTGTGACCTATTTGTTTTGGGATCAGTCTGCAAAAAGTGTATTCATTGTTCGATTTAGACCGGATTTTTTTTTAAATTATAGAGCTTGATAAATTGCACATTTATAGCAAAAATGGCCTGGTTGATATAAAATCTAAGGCCTACTATGACAATTTCTAGAAGCAAAATTTTAATAAAACATTTGTTTAAAATAAATCTGTACACGCCAATAGATTGAGCACCTTTCAACACGGGCCTGTACAAAATTTTATCAAAAATTTTTAAGTAATAACAATTTTGTAGAAAAATTAAAAATGCACACTAAGTAATAATTTATTTTCAAAAATTTATAGTTTGCTATGGAAAATAATTGAAGTTTTTATAATGTCAAACAAATAAAGGCTAAACCGATATTAGAACTTGTTTGTACTTAATACAAATTAAATTATTAATCATTATAATTATAGAAGGTTTAAGTGTAAGAGAAAAAACAGAAATTTTTTGTCTTAGCGACAACGTGCGCTCGGCAGCAGAAGCTGTGGCAGAATTTAACATCAGACATCCAGATAGACGAGTAAATCGAAAACTCATAATGATTAATAATTTAATTTGTATTAAGTACAAACAAGTTTTAATATCGGTTTCATATACGTTTATATGTATGTATATGATCGGTTTCGACTTTATTTGTTTGACATTATGATCACTTCAATTCTTTTCCATAGCAAACTACGAATTTTTAAAAATAAATTAGTCGAAATTAGTACTTAAAGTGCAATTTTAATTCTTCTACCAAATCGTTATTACTTAAAAATTTTCAATAAAATTTTGTACAGGTCCGTTTTGAGGGGTGCTCAGTCTAGTGGCCGCACAGATTTGTACTAAAAAAATCGCTAATATGGTTTATTAAAATTTTGCTTCTCAAAACTGTCATAGTAGGTCTTGGATTTTATATCCGTCATGCAATTTTTGCTGAAAATGTGCAGTTTACCAAGCTCTATAATTAAAAAAAAATTTAGTCTAAATCGCACAATTAATAAACCTTTTTACAGACTGAGCCCAAAACTAATGGGTCACACATTATGTCATTCCAAGCGACATAGTATAAATTAAACTCAAAAACATTAGTTATGTAGGAAATGCTAAATTTTAATTGCTACAATGACAACATTTTTAGGTTGTTTTGTATAACGGACATAAGTTGATACCAAATGCATTTTTGTTCATTGCGCAATGCGACGTCATGTTTATAAGAAACAAAAGTTTACATCTACATTCTATGCCTAATGCTTTACCAAATTACATCCGTACGGTTTTACAGGAAGAGTAATACGGTGAAATTTTATTTTACGTTATGAAATTTTTGTATATTATATTATATATTACAAAAACTACATGTTATGAAAAGATTGTGTCCATTATTTATTTTAATGAAGAACACTTTGTATTTTTTATTTTTTAAAATTTGTAGTGAAGATACGAATGTTTCTTAAATTATTTTAAAAATATAATTTATTTAAAAATATGCAACTTCAATAGTATTTAAATTTTTAAACTGCAATTTATTATATAGGAATTTTATTTTATTTGTATTTGATTAAACCTATTAGGTTTTAATAAATATTCTCAAAATAGGGTTCATTATTATAAATTGTATTTTCAAAATTTCACAAAGCTTTCCCCACAATATATAATTAGTTGTTTATTTATAATCAATTAAAGCGACATGTTTCGACATTATGTCATCTTCAGGTCTATAATAAGTTAAATCCAACTTATCTATATATATAAAAATGTTATGTTGGTTTGTGTACGCTTCAAAAACTCAAAAAGTTCTGCACCGATTGAGTTGAAATTTTAACATTATATAAAATCCGCATGAAGGATTGTTTTTATCTATTTTTTTCATCAGTCACATATCTGCGACCGCGAGAAAACAGTTTTTTTAACGATCAGCTGTGTACCAGTGACCGCGCCATCTGCCATAAGCGAGGAAAACATTCGTTGACAACCGCAATAGTAATGACGCAGTCACATGAGAAACAATTTCGTTCCCAATTACATTGTTTATTTACAAAAAAATTTGCATCTGATTCTGATTATTATACAATCTGAATTAAATATTCACTTAAATCAAGAATTTTTGGTGTGATAGTGTTGTGATCGAACTGGGCCTTTCACCAAATCATAAGTAGAGGATATATTTTATATCAAAGATGGACAGTAAAAATATTATTAACTGACAGGCAAAATAAAAGGACTTATTATAATTCAAGTGGATTTCTAACACAAGTGAGTGGTTATATCTTTTTTATTACATCTAACACGTGGACGTAATTATATTATTTATTTTGGATTAACCTCACTTTTAATGTATATAAATATAATTACATTAAAACTAGCAATTATTAATTAATACGAATGTCAACCATTCAATCACAATGTGCCACTGCGAAGCGTGGCAGGGTACAGCTAGTAAATGTATAAATTAATAAACTTGCAGATTAATTTAAATAAAATAAATAAATGTCAAAAATTATTCATTTAGTGATTTATTTGGAAGAGTCTTCTGTTTTTTAACAATTTCTTTCATTTCTAAAAAAATAGTTTACTACAAATGTGAAAAATTTCATAATCTTTATTTAAATCAAAAGAATGATTAAAATTTAAGATGCGATTAGCAGACGAAGATTTAGATGGATAGTTTAAATATATTATTTTTAATGCATGAATAATGTTCTAAAAATCTAGTACAAAATTTACGTCCAGTTTGACCTATATAAAAAGAATTGCAAATACTATATTTTCATTTGTAGACTCCTGATTTATCAAGAATGTAAATTTTATCTTTTATATTAACTAATAAAGATTTTAATTTATTCTTACATGAAAATGAAATATTAATATTACAACTTCTATTTTTGCGTTATTATAATAAATAAGCCACCGAACATAGCAATATTTTAATAGCGTTTTTAGTTAAATTTCTTCCGAATAAATGGAATATTTGATTGGATTTATAGACACGATAGCTCTATGAATCATATTTTGAGATAAAAACAATAGATGTTTTCATACATTTGCCTAACCCGGTATATACGTATTACATGGTATTACCATTGTTTTTGTATTACGTACCACGGAAGAAAAAGTGCCTGAGATAAAACGGCAACTGCATACGATCGTATTCCACTTCTATTTCGCTATGTTTCGTTTTGTTTTATTAGGCATACATGATTTATATTTGCTAAATTAAAGTCGACTGTAATTTGTAGTTTCTTGAGTTACGAGTTATGATTGGCTCTTATTTTGATTTATTTAATTTTGTTATTTTTGCTAGCGCCTACATTTTCCGGGAAAAAATTGAGATGTGGGAACGCAAATGTAAATTTTTAGTAATCTTAGGTACTAAATCCTTGACATTTGTCGGCTTTATACGTTGTAAGAATATTAGAAGTTGCTGTATTTGCTTCAATTGTATTTAAGTTATTGTCAAATTTACATTATTCCAATATACTCAATCGACTTCTGATTCTAAACCTAAACGCCAATATACCTACAATTTCTGATTCCATGTTCAATATCCGATATCAGGTACTTTAGTTTGTGAAATTAAATTAGTATGTTTATTAAAAATTTTAGTTATAAACTAAGTATCTTTCGTGTTTGGTTTTCTGCTTTTGTTTTCATTAGAATACAGAAGAGTATTTACTGTTAAATTGCTTGTCTTCTAATTCTTGAAAGTTTGGAGTATGGGATATTTTACACTGTGTTAGAAAGATAATGCAATTAATGCAAATTAAATTTAAAAACAAGTTTGATCTCTTTAATGAAAAAAAATGTGAATATGTCTTAAACAGGAAGTTTTTATGCACAGAGTTTATATCAAAATATAAAAATTTTCTAGGTTGGAATGGTCATTCTGTTATCGCACGCATTAGAAGACATTTCTAAGCCGAATATAATTTTGTTACTGGCTGTAAAATTGACTTTGGTAACGCGTTTATGATGGCCAAATATTCATCCTTCTTTAATAGAAAAATTCTAACGGACTTAGAAATCCTGATAACATGTAACATCGGCTTTGAACCATCTTCACTTTGATTCTCGGTTGTTACAACACTCTTTCGATTATACCCTAATGAGAACATTGGTCACTTAGGTTACAACATTGACACGGTTACATCGCGACAAGCATTCTTAATTTAGTCAATTTTATAAACTTGGATGATTAGCATGAGAAATAAGTTTTATATATACAAGATAGTCTCAACTGAAAGCTCTACCATAGTATTTTTAAGCTATACAAAACAGAGTAGTAAAATTTTTGTATTCCTATCTTTTTAACTTCGGATGTATTTTTAAGCATCTATAGATTTTTCAAAAGGAACACCGACACATTGCGCAATTTGATAAATTGTAATATGGCAGCGTTGTAATGCATTTTAAAAGAGTTAAACACAATCAAAATCAAGTTTGTTGAAGCAGTGTGGAGAAGTCAAATTTTTGTTTTGTTTTTTGTAGCCGTTAAATGGCTTTCATAATTATCCTAGATCAATACAGTACTTCTATGAACTAAGAAGAAGAATACAGCTATATGGTTGATATATAGAATTATAGAAAGCACCGGTCCAGTTTAACAAGTCAACAGGTTATAGTGTTGAGACAAAATTTGCGCTTTTACATTGTGGAATATGTCTCCATATGGAGCGCTATCTCGTATTGTTTTTTGCTATGCATTGTCTTTGTTGTTTTTCCAGTATTTACTCATCTAACTTTATTTTCGTTTCCTTATTTTTCTTAAATTTTATACTGACAGCAGTTCAGGCAGTTAAAAAAAACTTGTTACGGTTAAATAATATTTGGTTTTTGGTTTTAAAATGAAATTATCAATTATGTTTGATGAGTTACAAAAGTTGTTTATGAATATTTTAGTATTCACCATAACATTTAGAAAATCAACAATGCGAAGCTTATTTGCTGATTTACGCGTATTTGCATGATTACAATGAACTTTGGTATTGTATAAAAAATTAACTTAATTTAAACAAATCATTTAAACAACAAAGCACGTAAAGCAATTTCAGTACCAAAGCGCGGGAGTTACCATTTCCTGCAATGAGTTTGAATAAGTGTATTACAAAACTGTTTTATAACAAAGAATTAAAAAATTTATTTAGAACAATCAGTTTAATTATGTATTTTTTGTTTATGGAAAATGCTAGATTGAAGTTTATATAACACATTATCTGGGAAATTGCAGTATTTAATAATGTCAGTATCCGGTGCTTATTTTGCATCTGTCCTTCTAACTAATAGGTACCAATTGTTGTGTGATGACGAATTTTGTTTTGATTAGAGTATTGTGACAGGTTGAGGTTTTTGAAGTTTAGGAAATGTTTTTAATCGGTTCTATATGTTTGATTTAAGCATAAGAGGGCGGTGTTTAATTATATATAGCAAGCAAGCAATGAAAAGGCATAGCAAATTAAAATGAGGAATTTTGCGTCAAGAAGAAGAAGTAGTCACTGAAAAAGCAATAATAAACAATATAAGTCAAATGCACAAACTAACGTTATAAAAACTAATAACAATTAGAAGATATAAATATAAAAGAAGGCTATTAGATAAGAAGTGATTACTACAAGGTACACACAATCATCGTAGTTAAATAAACTTCAATCAGCTTTCTGCAACGTAACACAGAAAGAAAGTAGAAATATAAAATAAATGGCAAATGGATATAACAAAAATAATAATATGCAGGAACTACTACTCATAAAGTCGCATTATACCGCTACTTTTGTATTTCTATTACTACAAAAAAACTTCTATTATTAATTTTACTTTTTTGTGTTACTTGTCTGTGTTACTGTTTGGAAACTATTACAGGTAATTTTAGTATTACTATTTTCACCACCCACAGGTGTATTTTGACTACATGGCATTATATTTACAATTTTTTTAAAGGATGTTAATTAATGTGAATACTCTCTAATTTATTTTATTATGTTTTTTTTTAATTTTCTATAGTTTATGGCTCTAAAGTCATTAGTTTTATTAACGCTGTTAGCTACAATTTTTGAGTTGTTTTATTTTGTACTTTATAAAAACATCTTTATGACTTGCTTTGAGATGGTGGAAAACTTTTATTTGTTTAATGGATTCTAATCCTTTTTGGGACACCGCTCCCTACGTAAGAAAAAATCTCCCGCATAATAGTTATACCTAATATTAAAAAAACATTCCTTTTTAATAAAACCTAATTTTACAAATCAAATTCAGTATCAAATGTATTGAAAAAATGTTTGTGGAATTTGTAAATCAATACAAACATCAATACCTAATACAAAATTAATGAGATAGTTACGGGTGCGAACATACCGAAGATATATCGATGAGCGAGGTTTAGGTTGCGGTCGGTATTTGGATGTGCATTTATGTAAAATGAACCTTCACTTTCTTATAAGATCGAACATACCGAAGATGTTTATCTTTACTGCTTCCTATGATATTTACAACGATATCGAGGTGTGCGAACATACCGAAAATGCATGGATGAGCGAGGTCGCGGTGACGGTCGCTACCTCGAAATGTAGAACAAACTTTTACTTTCTTGAGACCGCACATAGCAAATATGCTTTTCTTGCCGTTTACCTCGCAGTCTAGAGAGATACCGACGCCAGAACAAAACTCTTTGTTTTTCATCGCGATGTAAATTTGGCATCGAGGTAACTTGCAAGCGTATTGATCGACTTCAGAGCATGCGCCATTTATTTACTCATTAAAGAAAACAAATATTGGATCGAAGTAAGGTGCGAAGGTTGTTGCAGACAAACTTCTTGTTGCTTATCTAGCGTAGTAGACAAACAAATATCACAGATATCAATTAATGCCGGTTGTTATCAATTACAATCGTGTGACATTAAAGTAAATTTTTAATAGCTATTTGTATAGAACATATTTAATAATATTTGCAACAAGTAAATAAATAGAGTACTTTTTTAAACGGTCCTAGTATTTTGGATAATAATTAATTAATTTAGGTGTTTTAAATGAAACGTGTACATTTAATTATTTGGAAGTAATATTATTTAAAAAAATTACTTATTACTGAAAATAATTCTTCTGAAAATTTTTCGTTTGCCCGACATACCTACAATTTTTAAGTTTTAGTTTGAATATGTAAACAAGTTAAAAACTACTGCACAATTAAAATACATGTTCAACTTTACAATAAATCTGTATTATAGCTGAATCAGATTCCCATGGACATTAATGTAAGCCGCGATCACCCAAACGGCGATCCTGACCTAAACATCGACCTGAATTGGGACGTAAACAGCAACCGCGCTCATTCATGTATCTTCGGTATGTTCGCACCCTAAGGTTGGTGGAGTTTTATTAATTTGCCAATACAGGTTTTAATTAACTTTACAACCATTGCAAACCGCTATGTTTAAAAAACACTTTCTGTACGATTTCTCACAGTTCTTGACAACTTTATTTAATAAAAAAAAAGATTTTGTTTGAACGGAATTGTTGTTCAAAGGATTTTTGTTGAAGATATCTAACGTCTGATAATGAAAAACACAATTAACTGTCGATGCTGGTGAAATTAATTCCTTACAAGTTATGTGTGTTTTTTTTCATTTTTGTGGTTAACAGTGAACTAAGACATTTTGGGGTTTCTAGATGTTAAAATGAAATACACCGTAGCATGAAAGTGGCAATTGGGCGTGACGTGTGCTTTGAGATTTTACATTGTTGACATTCTGGACACTCCCGACACTATCTCTTTATATCTTTATCGATGCTAGGCCAGAGAAATCTTGTGGTAATCAAGTGGGTAGTGACTGGTGCAAATGGATGTGAAAACTTATGTATGTTTGTGAAAATTTTATTTTGCAGTTTCTTTGGAACAAAAGGTCTTGCTGCAGAAATATTTGTGTTTGTCCACGTGTGGGAAATGAATTTGTTTGATGTCAAGAATAGAATCCTTTTTTAGAAACGTTTTTTGTTCTTTATGTTTTGTTTGTGTGCTCACTAACTTTGCATAGTTTACAGTGTCTGTCATTGATTCCAAACGAGACAGTGTGTCGGCAAGGATGTTTTCTCTCCCGTTGATGTGTTGGATATCGCTTTGTCAGAGGTGTTTTACTGTGGGTGGCTTCGTTGCTTGGCAGATTGCTTCACTCCGGTGTCTGGAGGTTGACAACCATCAGCAGAAACAGTGTATCCTAGGAATCCTAGGAAAGATGTTGGCTTAAGATGCACTTCGATGGGTTAATGACTACACTGTATTCTTGAAGTTGGTGAAAGAGTTGGCGTAAGGGTTCTGCGTGTTGTTCGGGCGACTCTAAATTTATGAGAATGTCGTCTAGGTAGGCGTACGCGAAGTTCAATCCTCTCAAAACGTGTTCTATAAAACGCCGGAAAGTTTGTGCAGCATTACGAAGACTAAAACTCATATGTGTAAACTCGTACAACCCAACATGTGAAGTAATTGCTGTCTTAGGGATGTCCGTTTTGTGGATTGGTATTTGGTGAAATGCTTTCACTAGGTCGATCCTCTGCACGGACGCCATTCTTGATTTTTCTTGACAGCTAGATGTAGCGGAGAAGACCAGCATGATTTAGACTGTCGAATTACGCCAAGGTCGAAGATTCTTGAATTCTTGACGTACAATACGGTGTCGTTCTAGTGCTAATCTACGCGGTCCAACAGTTATTGGGGGCCCGGTTGTCGTTTTGATATGATGTTCAATGGGGTGTTTTCTCGTCGAATTTTTCAAGGAGGGAGGGACGTATTAAACTTTTTTAGAATATTATGAAAGTCGGTGTTATAATTGACGGTTTTAATAGCACTGACTACTGAGGTAGGCGAAACATGACCGTTGATAGAAAGCGACGTCAGTCGGCACCTGCGTCTATTAAAAATTGTCTTTTGGATATTGTGTCGGTTACAAAGAGGCGCTTGGAGGGAGTACACCGTCGTTAATCGCCTCTATTCGTAACGGCTGTTGTCATTTCCCGGGGAATGTTCGAAACTACACGGTCGCGTGCACTTTGTGGCTTTCGCACAAAATCATCGATGGTAATAACACTTACCCGGATTATTAGCATACATGTGTAGTCGTGGACGGGAGCCAGAACGGTAACGGTTTTTCCAGTCATTGCGTCCGTTGTCAGTCAGTTGTTGCACGTTAGAACTTCGATTTGGCATTGCAACTCTTGAATATGCGATTCTTTTGTCGGTTGGTCAGCGCCGGTTGGTTGCGAAAGTAAGCGTGTAACAGCGGCAACGTTTGACGCTGTGTTGTATGAATTCACCTCGGCCATTTTGTCAGCGATGGCCGCCAGTTTTTCGAATGCAACGCGTTTACTTTTACATCTCGCGGAGAAGCTGTGAGGGATTGCGATCTCCGAGTTCTACCTCGTTCAGTAACTTTTTCAGGCGGTGATCTTCTGAGTCAAAAAAAACGTTCGGGCTAACGTTTTTTAGTTCCTCATACATATTTTTGTCCAGAGGATTCGCTATTAAGTCGTAAACTTGAAGCACCGCTGAATTGAGTGTGGCCACTACAGCGAAATATTTATTTAGGTCGCCTGTAACTTTTTGATTATAAAATTGAGCCTCCACTTGAGCGAATCAAAGTACTGGGTTTGGTTGTCAAAACGATGAAGCTTAACTTGCGCTAAACCGGATATTTGAGGTTCGGATGCGTCGTTTGCTTGAGCTTCCATTGTGTTGTCGATGCACGTGGTAGTTTTAATTAAAATATTTTGTATTTACTTACATTACGTCGGAGTCACTAATTTCTGGAGTTTCCAGATTTTAAAATGAAATACGACACCGTTTTTCGTAACTAAATATTCTTGCTGCCAACCGTTGTAAACGTAGCTTGTTTACCCGCTACAAGATGAATGTCGTATCGCATCATCTTTTTACAAACATGACGCTGTTGAAAAGATTTGGTATTGTTGGTTGATTCAAATATTTCTGTTTCAGTCGTTGAAAATACATCTATGTATGTCTTTTTTATCTGCATGCATTTTAATCAAATACTTTTGTAGTCCATACGGCTTTACGGCTTAATCCTTTAATTAGGATTACAAAAAGTAAAAACCGGAGGTTCTTCTAAAGCAATAGATATGTAAATAAGAATTAATTCCAAAAACAAGAAAAAGGAAACGTTTTTAAAATGATAGAGTTCTTAGAGCGGTAAAGTCTTTAAAATCTAGAAAATAGTGTTGAAATACACATGAATTAAAAGGAAATAGCTAATATTATCAAAATATATCACAACAGTTTGTATACGATACTCAAGACAAGCATAAAAAAAATGATATTCGCCATTGCTTGATTTGATTATAAAAAACTCACATGTTTTTGCCGTTTATCGAAATCGATTATCTTTAGTCAGTAGGTAATGCGTACTCACTAAAATTTAGTAATTGGCTACCGTTAACGGTTTTTGAGCTTGAAAGTTTTTATGTGTATATCCAATTACATACGTCCGATGAAAAGAAAAGAAAAAACCTAAAGCCTTGGAATAATATGTATTGAATGGGAAAAATATAATATTTATATAATTGAATACAAAACCTTTTCGTCACTAAGCACTAATTATTTATTCCTGTGAACAATCGAACTAATTTAAAACACAATTCGATATTATATATAGCGTCATAAAATATTTTATGTTTATGAAAAGAGGCTGCATAAATTGTTTTTTCAACAAACTTCTAATTAACTTTTTACCAATTTACAAGTAATACGTCTTTTATTTTACATTATATTTGATTGTTCGACATATGAATGTTTTTATTTATGTTTTACATAAGCAAAAGCTATAGTGCGTAGCAACGTGTTAAGTGTGATTCAATGGTTCTTTACAAAACAAGTTTTGATAAAATTGTTGATAGTAGAAAATGATTAATGGTTCAATAAAAAGAAAATAATCTAAGTATGCTGTTTTGTTCTTTGTTTCTATTTCTACTATGTTCACCTACTTTGAGTATTTTGTTTTTTAATTTATCTGATGATTACTTAGAATTATAAATACTCATATAGGTATGGCGAAATTACACGTCATTAGAAATATTTGTTAAGGGGAGGAAATTTTCATATAGAAATGTAGCTCTTTGGCAATATCAGCACAAAATCTACTGAAAAGAATTAGCTCAACATTATACCTTATGAACCAAAAATATAATGTATTGGCGGCCATTTTCAAATAATTTTAATCTAAATTTAAGTACTAAGTAGTTCAAAACAATCAAATTTATGTTTACATAAACATATATTCCATCTTGTTATCAGCAAATGTTTACTACTTTTTATATCTTCTATTGGGTCATTTGGTCAATGTCCCTCCAACAAAACACAAAAAATTATTTTATTAATAATTTACAATTGCAAATTATGTAACGCTTAAAAAAATGAAACTGGCAAACTTGCTCGAGAATCCTGGAGAAGTGTTGTATGGTATATATAGTCTGGAACCCGAATGGTACATTGAGTTTCTGTAGTCAAGAGTAAGACAGACATATTAGAGCTTTATACGCGTTAGAAAAGGAAATATTTTTCTAAAATGTTCATTTATTTATTCGTACAGTTGAGTAAAAGAAATTAAAATAATTACATATTTTTAAAAACTATTTATTTACATTAAAAAACACAATTACTTTCGTCTTCTCCATTACTCCATTAATAACGAGAACGCCAAGCAAAAATATCGTCAAGTTCCGTCAATAATTTTCTTTTATTGTGGTATTTGTTATATTTAAAACCAATTTGTAACAAATACTTTCTTACTGCATCTACTCACCCTGTGTGATGAATCTTCTCTTTCAATTTTTTTCAACTAACTTTTTATTTTTTGAACTTTTTTATCAACCGCAGGTAAAAATGTAAATAAACACGATGCAATCCAAGAATTTTTCCGGGACCTTGTTTACTTCGGCGCTCTGTATTTCGTATCACATGTGACTAATTGGTGCTACATTTTTTTAGTTGATGCCTTAGGCATTATCGTTTTTGTTTTATAGATTTAAGAATGAACGGAGAAGGAGGGTTAGACGTTCTTTAAAAAGAGAACCTCCAGTTGGAAATGAATTTTAAGAAGAGATAAATGAAAAAATTTCGATTTCGATCTCTATGTAGATTAAGATTTCGATTCCAATTACGATTTCGAAATCGGTTTCGAATTCGATTACAATTACGATTTCGATTACGGTTTTGATTTCAATTCCGACTTCTAGACTTATAACAATATTTTAATTTAAAAAAAAAACGAATAAAGTTCTATACCAAGAGCAACCTGTGAAGTAGATGTTAATTGAGTTTGAAATCTGTATTTTGTAGTTTTTGTATTAATTGGTGTTCTTAAATGTATTACTTTTCCTTTACATATCTTTATAAATATTGTTTTTAATTAGTTTTTGATGGAGTATTTGTCATTGTGGGATGTATAGATACAGTAGATGTCTAAAATAGCGTTTTATTGACTGAATATTTTGGCTATTATAATGCTCTCATCTGACGAGTCACTTGAAGTAGAATTTTTTGGGGAAACCATACCTTTATAATCATAATTAAAAACACTGAGTAAACTAAATACAGTGTTTCTGTTCATTATTGAAAGAGGTAAATGAAATGTAGGGTCTTCAATTTTGAGTTCTGGAAACTCTATGGGGTTTTTACAATACTCAATTTTTTATGTCGCAGTTTGTTTTCTTGTTATTTTATTTTTGTTGCTGTATTTTTTTTTAATTTGAACTATTTTTACAAACCCCAGAAGATGTTTTAGAATTGAATTCAGGTTTGATTTCTTTCTACGTCTCCTCTTTTTGTTTCTATTGATACGTTTTCAAATTTATCTAAGCCGCAGTAAGTGCAATAACGAGTAAACTCAACCTTGACTTTACTTTAGACTTAGTTTATGTCTAACTTAAAATTTACGTCTAACTTAAATTTTAAGTCTAACTCAAAGTTTAACTTTAACTCGCTGACTAAAATTCGACAGCGTAAAAAATTTACCGATTAGTAGTCATCACTTTTTTTCTAACTTAAACTAAATTAATGGACAATCGTGCAAAAAAAGTATTGCTGTTAAACTATTATATAATAATTTAGAGACTTATAAAGCTTTCGCGGTTGATATGTTTATGATTATAAGCGACTTTCAGCTTAGACCGCGTCGTAATTAAACACCCAGACTTACTTAGGCTTGGTCCTAGTCTCTCCTTAAGAGCCAAAACAAGAAGTAGAACTTGGCCTTTGTCGTATTGTCGTTCGTGAACCCAAATTCCTACACAACCATTTTTAATTAGCTCAAAACAATTAAACAAAACTAACAGCAATACAATATCAAAGTTTGTTAATCGTATCGCTAAGACCATAAGAACTCAATTTCTTTTAGTCAATAATTTAATAAGTTATGGCAAAAAATATTTTTCAAAGCGCCTTTTAAGAGTGCAGATGTTTAAAGAGAAGCGGCCTAATGTTCCACTACCCCCAGAGCCAATTCTCATTAGATGGGAAACTTGATTGGATGCTGCTATCTGCTATGCCAATAATTTCGAGAATTTTAAACAATTGATTATGGAATTTCCATACTCAACAAGCAAATCTATACAAGACTGCCAAAATGTTCTTCAACGACATGAACTTATGAATAATTTGGCTTTTATCAAAGGCAATTTTAGTTTTGTGAGTGAAACAATAAAATCTCTAGAAAATCAAGTTCCTTTGGTTGAATCAATTAAAATAATTGACGGTTTTAAAGATGGCATTAATATGCTGTTGCAGGGCCCACTGGCGAGATAGTTAAAATGAAATTGGTACAATTTTTTTCAAGGAATACGGGATATCAAATACTAGAAAAACTTTCTTCTATTTTGAGTCGTACTGGTAACGTTTCTGATTTTAACATGGGTCCCGATATTATAGCCATATTCAAATATGCACCCATTACAAGTGTTGACATATAGAAAGGAGCTTTTCGCAATATAAAAATATCCTCAACGACAAAAGACTATTTAACAATTTTAACATTAGGAACAATATTTAGTCATCAACACTTTTAAACATGAGTACTGTTTTTTACGATATCTCTTAATATAGATTTTGAAAGTTCGTTTTAGTTAGGTTTGTATTTTTATTAATGCATACAAATTTTACTTTTATATATTTATTTTGAGTTGTATTTTTTATTAATAAAGACGTACAATGTAAACTGCCTGATTATTTCATGTAAATTTTATAGTTTATACCTGCTTTTTTGCTTAATTTATTGCTTATGTATTGCTTTTTTTTAGATAAATATTGGCTTTTTAAGCACTTTTTTAAACTAAAATTGTGCTTATTTATGCGGTCACTATTTATTAGTAATGAGACGGTAAAGATAAGATTATGTATTGCATCAATCAACAGTGGTCGAAGCTCCTGTTAATGGAGAAACAGTTAGATCATTTTATGTTATGCTTTTAAATTTTGCAGAAGCAGTCAAGAACACAACTCAAGATGCTACAATTTTTGGAACTGAAAAAATAAGAAATGTCAAAATTGTTATTATAGATCAAATTGATTTTCACAATTTTTTTTAGGTTAATTACTATAGAAACAATTGTTATAACAAATCTTTTTATAGTAAAATTAGCATCCGTTTTTTAATTGGTTATATATTTTAGGTTCTTCCTATTTAAAATTTTAATTTTACTTTTTATTCATTTTTGGAATCGATTTTTACGTTTCCAGATATAATTTCTACAAACTATTAGCCATTATAAAATTGTTTTCTAAATAATATGTGTTTCATTTAAAGAAACTAATGCTGTAAATTAATTTAAAAATAATATAATTCTTGTTTGCGAATGATTTCTAATATTGGTTTATATAATGCGCTTAATTTTTTTAATAGTGTTACGATTGTTAGAACTATTTTTTAAATTATAGATAATTTGATTTTAAGTTTAAATAATGGAAGCAGTTATAATAATTACAAAAGATATATTAAAAAGAATTAGTCTTTTAATTATATAATGGCGTTTATAAAAACAACTTGAACATGAAATGTACACAATTTTTATTTTTTAGTAATTGTTTATTGTACGTACATAACTAAAATCAACTATCTTAAAAACCAAGGCATACTACGACATTTTTAGGTGAATATTTATGAAATACTATTAACAATTTTCTTCAGTAAAATTTGAGTCACTAGTATCATTCTAGTATCGAGGTTTGTACTATATTGGATAACGGCTCTAAATGTTTTTATGTAATCTTAACACTAAAATACCGTTTTAGAAAAGGTTGATGGTGCAAAAACACTTAAAAACCTAATTTACATGTTATCATAATAGAATAATAATCATAAACAAAATTAATTCCTTATAAATAAGCAATACCAGTTTAATGAAATTTGAATTAACTTCAGTTCAATGTGAGTACAGTGTGAAAACCAATGGTACCATACTATCATGTAGACTAAAATTGTAATTTATTTTATGTGTGAAAAAATCACATCAAAATGTAAAATCGCAGTAATTTTTATTTTTACTGTGTATACGAGAAATGTTTAGAATACAACAAGTGTACTAATAAAATCAGTTTTTTATACTATTATTTGTAATGGAATAGTCTATACTCGAATATTTTTACAAATAAAAATATTGGTAGCTTTAAATTAAGGAAACAAAAATAACGAATCAAGAACATAATATTTTATAAAAAAATGGAACTGCGAAAATGCTGTGGTTTACTTGAATCATAAATACAATAAATACATTGATTCTATAGTAGCTATTTATATACCAATGGCGTTATTACGATGATTACGACCAGGGAGCAACATAATACAACCCGACGGCTTCTGGTCTGAGGGATGCATGTTTGTCGATGGGCGTAATCATCGTGGTGGTGCATAGAAGATTTTATATTTCACTTTATATACTATAAAAACTAAAAATGAACAATTACTTTAGTTTCTGTATTACTAAAACTACAAATAGATCTAGTAGTTTAGAACAATAATAAATTTGACGCTTAATTATTTATTTGTCAAATTGATTTGACAATCACAATGAATGTGCAAGAGTTGACTAAATAGGTTGAAAAAATACACAAAAAGAAATAGAAAACATATCATTTTTGAGTGCATAAAGAGAGGACCCAATGAATCCATAACGCCCTTTTACATGCCTCTCATTATGTCCCGGTTGTTACGTATGTACATATTTACGTATCTCGTATCCCATGCAATATGAGTAAGTTATAACGAAGTGAAAAATAGTAACTATTTATGTTACTAGTACACAATGCATAATTTTACTGAGCAAAGTGCATTATGTACGTGTTACGTGAGATACTTATATACATACATACATTTGACGCCGTTTTTTCTTTACTCTACATTTTATAAATTTATTCCGCTAATTTAAAATTCTTGGTTAAATTACTTAAAAAAATTTTTGTGCTGCCAACATCGCAAACGTCAATATTCGTTCGTTATACGTAATGAACGAAAAAAGCTCTAGGGTGGCAAAATGAAAACTAGGAATCCACATAAAAGTAAGTGTTCAAAGTCAATTAATATATTAGAACGAGAGTGCGACAGGTGGAAAAATCATTTAAAAAATCTTAGAAATTCAGTTAAAATTGAAGAAAAACGATTTTAAAGTTAATGTCAAATTTGATAGATTTAGTAATAAATGTAGTACCAACATTATATTTTTGTAAATTTTTTTTATTTTTTCAAAAAAGAATTAATTTTATAAAAGGCAATACAAAAATTAATGTACATTACTTTCGTCGAAAGAATCATAGCATAACTCATTCACATGCAACTCTCGGCCGTGCTTTTGACTCTTGTTACGTACACTACTATTAATTAATTACATTAAAAAATGTGAGCGTTTTCCACTTGCTTTACTTTTATTTGAAAATCTCAGTGCGCTGTTGTAGTGTTTATATTAGTTACCGATGTTATTAACAATCGCTTTGGTTAAACTAAATTTATGATGATGAATGCCATCTTTACAAGCGTTGGGAGCAAATGTTAAGAAATCACTTTAGTCTAGTTAGTAAATCCAGATTGTTATTGTTGTTATATGAAAATGACTATACGACGTAAGTCGTGCAAAGGCAATAAAATTACGAAACGCCCGAGAACAGCATCTTATTTTAATAGTGAGCTGTGCAACTTGTAGGGATGCGTAAAACTGCGAACTTCGGCAAGTACTTTAGCAGCAGAGGTGTATGGTGAATATAGTGAGGCATGGGGAGTGGCGCTTGTCAACAGTAGCAGAAGGTAATATTGACGAATCTGAGAATGTTAAAATAAATGTTGCCAGTCAATACTAGGAAAATAATGTGCTGCTAAAAACTTTTTAGCGTGCACAGTGAATTCACTTCTGTTAAGAATTCTTCGTCGGCAAGCAAATTGTGTTATAAATGTTAATTTATAAATATTATTTTTTGTTCACGTTCTAAGGAGGGCTTTGAAAGTCTACGGGAGAAACAACCCCTAATTAGGACAAAAACTATTGAGTTATGAAACATTCTTGCCGGTTTAATCTCTACTTCTTCATTATTGGACTACTAAACAGCGTTTTTGTCAAGGCTTTTATAATGCAGGTGAACATAATAGCTATTTATGAACCAAGGGCGTTATTACGATGTTTACGCCCGGAGAGCAACGTAATGCAATTTGGCCCGAGGGATGTATGTTGCTCGATGGGCTTAATCATCCAGTAACGCAGTGGTGCATACAAGGTTTTATTTTTCACTTTATATAAAATAAAAATTAAAAATCAACAATTACTTTAGTTTCTTTGACAAGTATATCTAGTAGTTTAGAACATAATTTCACTTTTAATTTACTTGTCAAATTGATTTTACAATCACAATGAATGTGCAAGAATTGCTCAAATATGTTGAAAAAATGCACAAAAAGAAACAGAAAACTTGTTGCCATTTAAATCTAAACAAAAATATGAAAAGATTACGTTTACGTATCTCGTATCCTAGACACTATGAGTAAATTATAACAAGGTGAAAAATAAAATAAATTTAAAACAATAGTATAATTAACGTGGTAGTACATTTAAAACAGACACATTGAAACTTGGTAAGAAAAAACACGGGAAAGATTGGTATTTTATTGACAGAACTGGTGTATAGATGTGTTATAATACAAAATACAACGATGAAAGATTGTTTTCGAACATAAAAACATTAACCACGGATAAATGATCATGATTTAAAAATGAAAATGTTTATGTTAAAAAGAAAGAACGATTACAAGGTTATAGGATATATAAATCATTGTTAGAGAAATTTTATAACAGAATCATAACGATCATATCGGGAAAAGGAAAAAAGTTTTATTATTGCATAGTTGCATTTCTTGCTCGTGTTTTAAAGGTAATAATTCTTTGTTCGACTATTTGTTAATATTGTGTGTGATGTCTCTGTATGGGAAGAATGAGGTGTGCGTTATCATTATTAAAATGCAATTATCGTTTTACTATAGAGAATATGTCGACACTAAGTCAACTTGTGTTTTTGGTCATGACACAGTCAGCGTTGACCAACATGGGGAATATCTGTATGAAACAGTTCAAAATTTATCTAAAACCGAAACTAATGTGTTTGTAGCTAAGGTATGTTTACAACACGTTTTTTGCTTCTAAAATGATTTTTGAACTACCTTATCTTTATTTTGTAATCCAATTTATTGTAATATGTATTTGTTGTACAGTCTTTTTGACAAGAGCGTATACGGTAAAACTCGGAAATGAATTGGGGTAAACATTAAAAAAAAACACGTATACATGTTATAGACAACGATGCTTTATTATTAACAACTTGTTTAGTCGCCTCCATTTTCAATAATTGACTGGAGTCTCCGAGGCATGCTTTCTACTACTTTAATTGCATAATCTAGAGACTAACAGCCGTATTCATAGTCGTTCGCCGGCGACTCGCTGGCGTTTCTCCGCTCGCCAGAAGGAAATTTCAATGCATAATCGTTCGCCAGCAACGACGCGCATGCGTTCTACCACAAACTTCAGTGAAAACCTGGCAAGTCGCTGGCGAACGGTTGGAGGTAGTCGATACCATCTCCGGCAATTCTCTGGCATTTGGCAATTTCGAATTTTCGTTATTTTTAAAAATAAAATGGAACGTGAATTAAAAATAATTTATAATGCAAACAGAGACATTTTTAATCTGCAAATTTACATACCTCGTCGGTATCAAATAAAGAAACCAGTTGTAAAATTTTAACAAGTTTAATCAAAAGGTCAATGCAACGTAGGTGAACTTGACTGATATGAAAACAAAGTATTGTATTTTTAGTTGAGTTGAGTTAATAAAAGAGAAATGTAACGTTCAGTTTAATAAAACACATGAAAATTCTTTAACTAAATCTAAAGCCTCTGATTTTTTTACATGGTGCCGAAACCCGGGAGGTTTAGATAAGAAATTAGCGAGTTAAAGCGGTTAAAGTGCATTTAAATTAAAATGGATATAACTTTACGTAAAGTTATGCGAGGTCAATTAACCAAATTAATAAATAATGTGAGCGAAATTGTAATCAGTGAAAGTGTAGATATCGAAGAAGTGCATGTGTTAATCGCGAGATTAAAAGAAACTCATAAAAACTTAAGTGCCATTTCTTTAAGCGCATTATTTACAATGGATTCCAGTAAATGGGAAGAAGAATGTGAGAAAAATATGGAATACCAAGATCGTGCAATCGCAGCTATAGCCAGATTGGAACGCTTTGCAGCCAAACAGGATCCAAATAACCAGCCGTCATCACCTGCAAGGCCAATAGATCAATCGATTTCTGTATGTAGAAACACTGCTACTAATAAAATGACGGTAAGACTACCTAAATTAGAACTTACGAAATTTAACGGTAGTTTAAATGCATGGGTGCCATTTTGGCAACAATTTAGAACGGTGGTGCATGAAAATAAAGACTTGGATGAATGCACGAAATTTAATTATTTAGAATCATTAGTAACCGGACGGGCAGCTGTTACAATTAGCGGACTAACACCTAGTTCAGCTAATTACAATGATGCTATTGGAATGTTAAAAACGGAATACGGTAATAAGGAAAAAATTGTAGATAATTATATTCAACAACTAATGTCATTAAAACCGATAATAAATCGTAACGATGCGAATGGTTTAAGAAATTTGTACACAAATATATCGGCAACGACCCGTAGTTTGTTATCGCTTGGTGTTTCTGCAAATCAATATGCAATTGTTGTAAAATCCGTTATTTTGAAAACGTTACCATATAGTATGCGAATCGATTATAACAAATTCGAGTGGAAGGAACAAAGTTTGGTTAGCGAAGGGGCATCGAATTCAGCGCAAAGTAATGGTAGTTCCGATGATTCAAATTACGAAAATCAAATTAAGAAATTGTTGTTTTTTTTAAAATTGGAAGTTGAATCAGTTGAAAATGCACAAGCATATGCAGGGAGTCGCGTAAGAGTGGTATTTGACGCTTCCTCGCATAGACCCGGATTTCCTTCGTTAAACGAACTTTTGGAACCAGGCGAAAATTTAGTTCCGTTGCTTTCGCGAGTTTTGTTAAATTTTAGAATTGGCAAGATTGGATTAGTTGCCGACATTGAAAAGGCGTTCCTTCAAATACGGCTAGTAAAAGAAGAACGTGATAGCCATAGTTTTCTGTGGTATGAAAAACCTATTGATTCATGTTCTAACTTACCTGAACTAATTAAATACCGCATGAAAAGAGTAACTTTTGGAGTAACTAGCAGTCCATTCATATTAGCAGCAACCTTGAGAAAACATTTTTCTCAACAACCTCCAGAACCAAATTATGTCTGTGAGAAATTGAAGAAATCGTTTTATGTTGATGATCTTGTGGTCGCTGTTAACACAATTGAAGAAGCAAAGTCTATTTTTGTAAATGCAACAAAATTAATGAGTCTGGCAAAATTAAATTTAAGAAAGTGGTGTACAAATGAAGCGTCTTTAAGTGATTATTTTGTAAACACTAGTAGTAATGTGAAAGTGCTTGGTATTAAATGGGATACTAATGCGGACAATATCGGTATTGATTTAAATAACGTGCTGAATAACGACAACTTTGAACGTGTGACTAAGCGATCGGTTTTGAAAACGGTATCGAAAATATTTGATCCTCTGGGTGTTCTGGGGCCATTTGTAATTAAAGCTAAAGTTATATTACAAAATTTATGGAAGTTAAAGCTGGATTGGGACTGCATTTTAGCGACCGACATAACCAACGAGTGGTTAAATTGGTGTTCAGACGTATCCAAGTTAAATGAATTTGTTCTCCCAAGGGGTATAGTAAAAAACCAAGCCACTAAATTAGAATTGCATATTTTTGTTGATGCAAGTCCGCACGCGTATGGTACTGTCGCGTATGTAACGCAAATTGGTGAGATAAAAAACAGTAACATTATTATGGCAAAATCTCGTGTTTTTCTCCTATAAATAAAATTGGTAAACAAATACTCACTTTGCCAAAGTTAGAACTAACTGCAGCGTTGTGCGGTGCGCGATTACAAAGTTATTTATTAGATAATTGCGACATAAGTTTTAACAATATTGTGCTATGGGCGGATTCTAAGATAGCGTTATACTGGATACGAGGCGAAGCTAAAAGATGGAAACCCTACGTAGCAAATAGGGTTCATGAAATTAAGTCTATAACTAAAGGAATTTGGAGATATTGTCCAAGTAAAGAAAATCCAGCCGATTTATTGACAAGAGGAATAACCGCAAATCAACTTCTCGATTCAAATGTATGGAAACATGGACCTGAATGGTTGAATCATAACTTAGAATATTGGCCAAAAGATGAATTTTGTAATGATAATGACGTTAGTGTCTTCATTGCGACTACAAAGGAACAGTTTAAACAAAAGGAAGCTTTGTTTTCATTAGACCGCTACAACGATGTAGAAAAATTGTTACGCATTACCGCATACGTAAAAAGATTTTTATATAACTTACAATGTCCTAACAAAAGGTTAACCGGTCACATTTCCATTCAAGAATTAATTGATGCTGAAAACTATTGGATTAAATTTGTTCAACAACAAGAGTTTTCTGAAGAATATATGACTTTATCAAAAGAAAACCAGTTAAATTCGAATTCAGCGATACTATTGCTAAATCCTGTTTTAGATCATGAAGGTATTTTAAGATTGGGAAGTAGATTAAAAGAGTCAACTTTATCGTATGAAACAAAATATCCTATAATTTTACCTAAAAAGTCTTTGTTAACGGATATGTATATATTGCAATCTCATAAAAAATGTAAGCATTTAGGTGAAAACGCAACATTGGCTATCTTACGAACAAAGTTTTGGGTTATTCAAGCTAGACAACGAGTTAAAAGTGTATTAAAGAAATGTGTCATTTGCAAGCGCCTAAAAGGAAAAGCAGGCAACGAATGTTACGCTCCACTACCTAGAGAGAGGTTAGTGTCAGCTAGTCCATTTAAAACAACGGGAGTTGACTTTGCTGGACCGCTGCATATTCAGCAGTTCGATAGAAACAAGTCCAAAGTTTACATAATGCTGTTTACTTGTGCAGTCACTCGAGCAGTTCACTTAGAGTTGGTTCCAAATATTACAACAGAAAGTTGTTTTAACGGCTTGCGGAGATTTATCGACAGAAGAGGAGTTCCTGAAATTATTTATTCCGACAACGCGACGACGTTTAAGAGATCGGCATTAGAAATAAAAGAATTATTTAACATGTTGAAGAATTCAAAAATCCAACAACTTGCCCAGCAACACCGGATTAAATGGCGTTTCATAGCCGAAAGAGCACCGTGGTGGGGCGGTTGGTGGGAACGTCTTATCAAAACAGTTAAAAATGCTTTAAAAATAACAATACACCGTAGTTTACTAAATTTAGAAGAACTTCAAACGGTTTTAATAGAAGTAGAATCCACAGTTAATTCGAGACCACTAACGTACATCGATGATGATGTTCATAACTTGCTTATCTTATCTCCATCGCATTTTTTACTCGGTCATAGTAATACCGGAACAAGTGTACAATTTAATAATATTAAACGAACCGAAATTGTTTATTTATGGAAATCGCGAACAAAGTTAATAGACAAATTTTGGAAAATTTGGTGTTCCTATTATCTTCAACAACTGAGACTTGCTCATCATTCAAGTCAATTTAAGTCATTTAACTTTAACGAAGGAGATGTCGTCTTACTCCACGATGATCGCCAGCCCAGATTACTTTGGAAATTAGTAAGAATATCAGCAACGTTTCCAGGAAGAGACGGCAAGGTAAGAGCCTGCGAAGTGGTCGACCAAACTGGAGCTCGATATAGAAGACCAATTCAGTTGCTGTACCCGTTGGAAATTCCAATTCCGGCCGGGGAGGATGTAAAATTTTAACAAGTTTAATCAAAAGGTCAATGCAACGTAGGTGAACTTGACTGATATGAAAACAAAGTATTGTATTTTTAGTTGAGTTGAGTTAATAAAAGAGAAATGTAACGTTCAGTTTAATAAAGCACATGAAAATTCTTTAACTAAATCTAAAGCCTCTGATTTTTTTACACCAGTATAAATGTTTTTCTTTATATTTTTATTTCATTTTTCTTATTTAAAAGCTGACATCTAACTATTAATTTAAATATTATAGGTATATTCGAGACATGGAAAACTCAGAAGTTTATAATGATCAATTTAAAAACGGTACAGATTTAGAAAAATTATAGTAGTTGATATATTACTACCAATAATAAAAGATCACAAACGAAATTACTAATAGAGGATTACCGGTTCTTGTATTAATTGCTATCTATCTGAATTTGGTACATCTGGGTACACCAGGTATGAGTGACTGAAGAACGTGCCCAAAAAGAAACTTGGTCCAAAAAAATTACATTGTGCCAATTGCGATCCCCTGCGCCCAAGTGAGTCTTTTTTTAACATGGTTTTTGGACAGTAGTGGTTTTTTTTTATTACGTTGCGAAATTTTACGTTATAAACCAGTGAAAGTATTCTTATTGTATTACATGACATATTAAGACCCGTAATTATAGGCGAGAATTTTTTTGAATATCCGTGAAATCATCCTGTCTTCATTTTTTGTAGTTTTTTGCGTAGAGCCACGATTCGGCAGGTCATCCACATTTTTTACTTGGGAATAACGTTTCATCCACTTACTAACAAATTTTTTTGACTTTTTCATGTATTTTGCAACCGCTCCGTATGACATTTTAGTTCCTTTTGGAAAAACACAACAACAACACGGCTTCGTAACGTGTTACAAAAATCGAACGACAGCTGAGACTCTATATACTATATACTCAATTTCAACCAACGTTCTAACGGTTCTTAAAAAAAGTTTTGCCGTACACGATTTTTATCATCAGACGTATTTTTTCTCGTCTTCTTCATGATCAATAATTTCAGGATCGGATTCTACTTCTTCAATTCATTTTGTAAATATTCTTTTTCAATATCATATGGATTCTTTTGCATATTGAACAAAAAATGTATCTGTTACCAGTGGCCCAAAAAATATACACCGAAAAGTAGTGTTATTTATAAAGTTGCACTCGGACTAAAAATGTGCATCAACTTACAGAACTTTCGGTACATACTGACATTTATTCTCATTTTTAAAAAAGGGCGAATAGAAAATAGAACTGATTTTATTGAAAAATATGTTTTACTCGATCTAAAAAACAATGCGCAATTATTGAAGGATGAACAATAAACTACGATTTAATACTGCTAATTTCTAAGAATAATATTTATGTGTGATTACATACCCACACACATTTTAGAAGCAAAACAAAAATTATGTATTTAAAATGTGATTGCATGGAAATTATGATAGTAATTCTACTCATTTTGACAACAAAACGGAAGCATGTAGTTAAACCAAGGTATAGAAGCAATGGATAGACTGAGATTTGACCTTACTGGTTCTAAATTGCACTTATTTTTTCTAAATTCACACTAAAAACAGCATATTCTTTGCACGTGTTTTGAAAACTTTAGATAGACCTACACTTTTTCTTATTTATAAATTTATAAATGTTTCGACACAAACTACACAGTAAAAAATATTTTGTTAATTTCACTTTTATTTAACAACATTTTAATAGTTACTTAGTTAGAGTAAATAGCAACTGTATTTTTTAGTTACTTTTACTGATGGGATAATGCTAGGTCAATAAGCAGTAAATTTTACAAAATACGTTGTAGAAATAACTCATATAATGTCAATTATTGCAGTTTTAGATGATCATGTATCAAAATGTTGTTGTTGTTACAATTAATGTAGTACAGTTTGACAGTTATGCTGTTGTTGAAGTTGGTTCCATAGGTTTTGATAAATTTACTAAAAATAGGAGTGGACCTGCTGGAACTAAAAATTGTAGTTAATTTAACTATATACATATTTTTTACTGTGTATAAAAACGGATTAGCATAAATTTAAAACAACTTAAAAAGCGTTTAAACACAAACAACATATTTTTGGAAATGACCATTTGCGATTATTGTAAAGGACCCATTTTCTATTCAATATGTGATAGAGTAATTGAAAAAAGTTTTATTTTTGTAACGATTTGTTGAGAAAATGTAAGCATTTTCTCAAACGTTTTCTGTTGTTTAATTTGTAATTTAATGTGATTTGTCATTTACTAAAACAAAAAAGTTTTCAGGATTGGACTATTGCAATGTTGAAATTGAATGAATTGAAATGAAATTGTGACAGAGAACTGAATAATGGTTGACGAAAGTTTTCGTTTTGAAAAAGTGAAGTAACGTTAGTCTGGTAATTTCACAGCAAACTGGCAGAATACAGGATAGGTTTATGCATTGTTTAAGTTTTAGGTTATATATTTTGTTAGACCCAACGATGTTGAACCCTACATCTCTTATGAATAAACATCCTTGGTTAGATCAAATATGAGTTATGGGAAGCTGTCATAAAGCACATTTTTTGTACTTTCTGGTAGTAATAAGTAATATTTAGTTTTTGCATTACTAGATCAGTTATTCCTAGGTACCTACTACGCTTGTTTATTTACTAGTTGTTAGGCGCAACTCGTCGGTAAGCGATTTATTAACCGTTCTAGAACGGTAAGTAGTAGTAGTTTGTTAATAATGCAAAAAACAGCATAAGCATCACGAACATTAAGAGCTCTACCGGTCTCAGACATTGTCTGTGACCAGTGAAAAGCACTTCTTAATATAGTAATAAGAGACGTATTTGTTTTATTGTTGATTTAAGTTTTTGAACGTTGGAATCACGATGTTAACAATTATACTTTTTTTAACAGTCTTGAAAACTATAGGTATCAAGTATGTAATTTTAAAACATAACTTTTTTATTGTCAAATGTGAATTTATCAAACTCGTTTTTATATACGTTTTTTACTAGAGATGTCTTTTTATATTACAGCAGTTACTTTTGCTATTACAGGAATAGAAATTATTATAGTTATTATTTGAGGCGGTTTAAAATAATTTAAATAAACCTTCAATTACATTTAACATTTACGTTGTTCTATATATAACTTGATAAAGATTTCTGTGACACTTGGTGGTTAAAAAAATAAACTTTAGTTTGTAAATAGCATCCTGGAACTTATGTAGAAGTTCATAAATGCGAAACTAAGTAACAAATTTGGATTTTGAAAATAAATCTTTTGGGATATTTGGTTAGATAGGAAATGAACTGGCACGACAAAACAAAGACATTTTTTTGTATAATTAATAATTTAGTTTTTTTAGTATAGGTGTAATTTTGTAAAATTAGATTTTGAGATGATTTTTTATTTGTTTTTTAATGATGTACATTTGATGATTTAATTATGCTTTGCTTTCAACGCCAACTATAACATTAAAAAAATATTGCATTCATTAAGAAATCAAGAAAATATGCATACAGAATTTTAATAAAAACTATTTACAATTCTCTAAACTTACCAGAAAACCTGAAATTACACGTAAACTATCAGACCTAGTATAAGAAAGTTAGTTTCAATTATTTGTAGAATCTTAATACATTTAAAGTAACAACTATGGTGTTAATATCTAGCCTACTCGGAGTGTTCAAAATTTTTTTAGTGTTTGTTCAGTCACTATGTAAACTAGTTGGTTATGAATTAATACATTACTCATCAAAGTGAAAAAGGTATGTACCCTTTAGCTTGCATTAAAAAAACAATAAAAACCGGAATTCTAATCTTCGTACTTTTGATTTTGGTTGTATATGTAGTATGTTGAATCACATAAATTAAAAACACACTTGTAGAAATTGATATGGTAATACCCTGAGCCAAAGAAGTTTTTGCTCAAAAAAATATAATTGGAAGAGAAACAATGGCGATAAATTTTGAGGTTATAGATGACACTTGTCTGGACTTTTTGATCGTTATATGACATTTTTTTAGCATTTTATGCTAAACAAAAATTGTTTTTACTAGTAAGAATCTTCAGTCATATAAGTTGTGACCTCAGTTTAGCTCGATTGAACCCAACATTTTCAACGAAATTATTTTTCTTATTGTCGTTAAAGATACTATTTACCTATTTCAAGCAGCTTATGGCAATGGTTACAGATTTCCTTCAATTAACTTTTCTATTTTTTTAGTGTTTGTGTTAAATCAGATTACGCACTTTTTAACTTTTTCCCATGAATCTAAATTTGTATAAAACCGTTCTTTGATACAGGTTTTTGTCAAATGTGACCGTGACTGAAATATTCGAATTAACAAGCGGAAAATTTAATATTGGTGGCTTCTAATATTAGTTTATGAGAAAAACGCTTATAAAAATGATAAATAAGGAAATTTTTACAATTTAAAACTAAGCTCATATTTGATTTATTTAGTATAAAAATTTGTTTTAAGACTGATAGCGACGTTTTGACGATCAGTAAAAAATTGGTGGTGTGTTCGAACCGTTTTCGTCTACTATACGACTATACTTAGTGCTATTAATTGAATCTTACAAACAAACCATGTTTTAGATTGCTTTGTGTTTTAGTAATTATAATTTTTATAAAGGGGGAAGTCATTTTTTATAAAAATTATAAATTTTTTTTTTCTTATAAACTACCATAATTTAGCAATTTTTATTTGGTAACTTTATACATAATAACAATACTTTATAAAAATGCCGAAGATATTTTTAATCTTTACTGTTTTCATATTAAACAAATTTAAAAAAATCACTTTTAATCAGTTTGTTTAAAAAAAAATTAATAAAATACCACATTTTTAAAAACTTACCGAAACTTTAAACATAGTAACGACTTCGAAATATCCTTTGACTTCATCTGTTACAATTGAAAACGGTGTTGCAGAAATGTTCCTTAATGCCCTTAACACAACGAGTGCGACAACTCCTATAGCAGTAGTCAAAAGAATAGTTGGTAATTCTAATTCTGTATATAAATCTAAAAGTAACCAAGGACCTCTCCATCCATTTACGCATATAAATGCAAAACAAACTGTATAAAATCGCGAAAACACATAAAACAAAATTCGATTAGTGTCCGGATGGAATTGTCTTGTAAAAAAGTGTTGAGTTAAAGTTAACACTATATGTCCCGATATACCGATAATAGTCGATATAATTGCACTTAATAAAACATTATCTGGATAAACGTATACTTGCATTAATTCCCATATGCTTCTCCAGTATCCCACAATTGCTGGACCTATCACAACAGACGAGAAAAGTGTGTCAAGCACTACTAAGAACGCGTAATGCGTTGGGTTTTCGCCCTTAAGAGAAAACTCTGGTAGACCAGCAATACTTCCACGCATTTTTTCTAATGTTTATTATTCAAATAGTGTGCACATGATTTTCTATACACCTACAGTAATAGCGATCATTTGATAATTGCCGGTAGTGGTGTGTGTAGTTTTGATGGGTAACAATTTCTTGCGAAATCCATTGCGAGCGGTTATAAAAACAAATTTGGCATTATTTTTTCTTTGTGAATATTACTGATATGCGATGCACTAGGATACTGTTAACAGTAGCAAATGTTCATGGGCACCCTCTCCTGTATAACCTGGAGGGGACACCACGTGATAATTTCAATTATTTGATGCCTTCATTATTTGAATGACAACATTACTTCTTAGTTCCGACATTTGAAGTTGCTTTAAATGAAGACGGTAGATGTTGTTTAATAACAATTGGCTTTAATTATATTACTTTTTGTAGTAAATAACGACAATAATAATGCTCAGTTATCGGTAAAATCGTGATATTAAAATTAACCTTCAACTACTATTTTTGTTTCGGCTACTGATTGATATGGTTATAATAAAAGACCTTAAAATTACACGTTTTCTCGTAGGTAATTTTTTAACCTTAGTGTACTTTTTTAGTACTCTATTGTTATTATTTTTGCAGTATTGATTTATGACATTGATTGCGAATTCTAAAAAACAATCGTGTTCTTGCCGATTCAATGCATTTCCTTTGTAAAGGTAAATCATAATCATTCGTGGTTGTCCTAGTAAATAATGTTCTGCATTTATAATTAGCATAGTCGGTTTACTAGGTACTATGCAATTTATTTATTTGAAGGTTAAATAATAAATAGTTCGCTATTTTCTGATGTTAAAATAGTCATTTTAACGTTGGTGACAAGAAATGTCAAACTTAAAAATTAAAAATTGCAATCATAATTTGATAAAAATTTTAATAAGATTCAGAGGAAAAAACGATCAGATGTATGTCAATACACAGTTGTTTAAAATCGACAGTGAAAATTACAATCTGTTACAATCAAAGTACTGAAGTTTTGACAGTTGTAGTTTTTTGTTCTACTGGATTATTTTTTTAAATTTAAGTTTATATGCAAGAACTTAATTAAATTATTTTTTTTATGAGAGGACCATATTGTTAACAACGACGCTACTGTGACAAGTAAAAAGATTTCCTAATGTAAAAACTTTTATCCAAAGTGCGCACCCAAGTTAACACCCTTTCACTTTTTGGTGGTTTGGGGTTACACATACTTTATCTTTTTTTTGTTTTAGCTTTGGTGATATTAAATCTGCAAATTTATTGTTAATACTTTTAGTTGTGTAGGTATACGCATTCTAGAACCTATTATTTTCTAAATTTATTTTGAGATGTACCAATATCATGCACCAGGAGTTGGGTAAAAGAGAAATTCTTAACAGAACTGAAGTTTTTTTTATCTGATTTTTGCGGGGTTTATGAATAGATGTTATGTTACTACTTAAAATTTGTTTAACTTATTTGAACTGATTCACAAAACTGATTTGTTTAATTATTTTTTTCATACATTTTCAACAAATAAAGCGTTGCCACGTTATTACCAAGCGGTAGACAGCATTAGGTAGCTAATATCACGGTATTTATTTTCTTGAAAGGTTTATTATTATTTTATAGTTCCTTTTTGCACCTACAAAATTGTCAACTAATGCAGATTGTTCAAGGTATGTACGTTCGAGAATCGAATAAAACATGATGTTTGTGTGAATCCTTAGATACATAAAAATGTATTTATTTGTTATTGTTTGTAAAACTTGCTGCTTATTCTTTGAATATCTCTGTAAAAGTACTTTAATTCTCTTCTATTTTTGACAAGCTTTATTTTGAATTTTTCTGGATTTTGTTACCAATCTATTTTTGGTCTAGGTATTCTTTTCTTTTTGTCAAATTTTTCTATTCTTTGTCTATTCTGTGATACTGACTTCATAACATAAAATTGCACTTTCTTGTATTATTCTTATGTCTTTGTTTTTTTTTGGTATATTGTAGTTATTTTCTAAAAAAACTCAATATTTTCTATATAATGTTCTAAAGTTCTAACACTATGATTTTTCTTATGGTTGTTGGTGTCATATTTGATACTGGATACTTACAAATTATCAATTTGAATTTTGTGGTTGGTTTACTCAAGAACCATAATTTTGTGTGTTCTGGTTGACGAATGTAAAAAAAACGCATTTGAGATATTTTTCTTTTATCCAAAAACATCCACGGAAGACTAAGATATACTTCTGTTTAAGTTTATAAAAATGTGGCACATTGGTGGTTCAAAGATCGCTTGCATTATAGATTTCAGTATACATTGAAAGTGTTTGTAAATACAATAAAACTAATACATCATTTTGTGAAAAAAATCTTGTTTTAGATTTAGTGATAGTACACGCTTACTGAAAACTTTGTGTGCAATTAATATCATTTTAATTTGTTTTTCAACGAACACATCTGACTCTTTTTTCAATTTTAAAGATATTTAGTTGGAAATCGGAAATAAAAAAAAGGATTAACAAAATATATTTGCGAATTTAATCTTTATGTAGCAAGACTATTTTAATACTTCTGTATCTGCATTTTGTAGACTCAATTTTTATCATTTAAATGACAATGAATACCTGAAATGATACTTTGATTAATTATGTAAACGGTATGCAAGAATCAGATAGCGGCACTGATAGCAAGAAGATTAATTTCAAAACTTTGGAGGAACAAATCCACATTTTTTAGAAACGGTGACCTAACTTAAAATTGTTTATTTTTAATCTAAATAATACATGAATAAGTACTGCTAATGTAGTTAAAGAAATCTTTAATTTTACAAGAGAACTCCAGTTATTTAACCCTAAAGGCTCATTTACATTTATCACTTTGAATGCTCATCTTAGAGAAATCATTCAAAGTGTAAAATGCTTTTTATTTTTGTTTTAATAAAATTGTACACTAAAGAGGAACGATGAAGCACACTAACTCTTTATCAACTTTTGGTGAAAGAGTCGTTCCCCGAACTGAGATTCATACAAAGTGAAAGCGCAGTAAAAATTTTAACAAATTTCGGTTCAGCCTCATTCACTATTTAGATCTTAAATTATTTCTGTGCTTTTCAGGATTTTGTTTTGTCCATTCTCTTAACAGTGTTGACCCAGATGTTTTCTTCTTGAAACTTATGGTCTTTTCCACCAACGTTTTTGATCACGGTAGTTGTCGATATAAATGAATTAGTTCATGTATTAGTACACATAAAGTGTTCTTGTGAACGAGACATCTTGGCACTACGTTGTCTGTCTGATTGTTCTGGATAAATTTTGAATCTTAGTAATCTTGTTTTTTTGTGAAGCAAAAGCAAAAATACTAAAAAAAATTTTTTGATACATAAAAGAGTGATGTTTCTAATTCAAGTTTTAGATAATGTAGGGTACTTTGATATCAGCGTTTCAATAAACAATACATTTGTTCTTAGGCTATTTCTAGTGGAGACTAAAGAGGAATGATGAAGCATATTGATCTCTTACTATGTTTTCATGAATGAGTTGTTGTCTGAACTGATGTTGCAGTGTAAATTGTAAAGAGACCTTCTTTGAATCTGTTTCACTATTTAGTTCTTAAATGATTATAGTACTAAAAATTTAACAGTTTGCACGTAACTTCTAGATTTTCTCTCTTTGAAACCCATCGATGTTTTTGAGTACAGCTATGCTAGTTGTCAATATAATTGAGTTTAGTTTATATATTAATCTACGTGAAATTTAGTTAATGCCTATAATAACTTTTGCATTTCTTATAGTCTGGCATTATGTTGTCTGCATCTTACAGAGAATAGTGCACGAAATGATCAGTGACAGTATACATGATGAAAGTGAAACCGCAGAACTAGATGAAAATATGTAAACCAGGATGATTGTTCTGGATTATTTTATTTTTCGTGATTTATTTTAGATGTACATCAAAAGTGATACATTTTAAATCCCGTTTTAGCCGCGCTGCGCTTCGTCCTTATGGTCATCGCACACATTTGGATGAAGTAACGAGTGACGAAACTTATATTTTCTTTGTTTTAAACGTTTTAAATGTGTATACGCTAATTAGATTAAAACACAGCAAAGTTATGCTTACAAAGGTAAAGCGTAGATAAAATTATAGTTTCTATTATTTCAAATGAACATGCGCGAGTTTCAAAAATGGTGGAAAAGTACACATCCATATTGTTATGTTTTGCAATTGCATTTTCTAGCAAATGTAATAATAATAATATTTTATTATATATTATTTATAATTACTTTGTTATTTTCGTAGTATTTTAATAATAATGATAAAGTAATTTACGTATTTGTTATACGAAATTTAATTAGTGTTTTTGTAGTATTTTTAAATTCTTAGTAATTTATCGGTGTTTGTAGGTAAGAGCAATTTTAATTATTAATTACCTGGTCCTTGGTGTGTATTGCGGCTTGTTTCTCTGGTGTAAACTTTTTTTTGTTATTTTTCTTCTAATTTCTTATAAAATAGTATGTAGTCATTTATGGAAACATTAAATCTTACAAAAATATTTTTATTTAAAAAAAATTGACTTATGCCAGCTGTTTTACAATGTTTTCCGGAACTTATAAAAGCTGTATTCCTACTGTTAAAAAGTTGCACGTTGAGAACTATGAAAAGTTTTTAAATACATACATTTTCATTTATTTAGACTACTGATTCTTTGAGACTTGGTGCAGATTGAGAAACTAAAATACGCTAATTTTGATTGCTTATATGTGCAGCACCAAGTACCGTATAGATAGTTGGCAAACAATTCATGTTGTGACTGTATATACAGTAACCTCGCAAAGTATGAAATAAAGGCATTATTTTCTAAATGATAAAGTTTGAGCAAATCTTTTAGGACACGTTGATTTTGTTTGTTTAAACGTAACTTTTTCCGCCATTGACATTTTTTGTTTGTGTTTTGTTTCTGAGCTATGATGGCATCGACATTTTTTTTTAAATAGCAACCCATATTTTTTTAACGAATGTTCATTTTTTTGAGTACGAAAATGTCAAGAAAATGAGACCTTGAACAGAAAAGTTTTCCTAGATATTCGGTTCCAAATTTTTAAAAATGTAAGCAAAAGTTATGCGATAAGACCAATTATTAAGGAAGCACTGGAAAAAAACAAACGATTTTGACAGCTGTTAGAATTTTACACTTGTTCCTTCAAAGGTATTTTGTATTTTACCGTGTATTTAATAACAAGATCGATGAAAAATTTTTGAAAGTGGGCAATGTCGTTCTAAAATGTCCCATTTAACAGTCCAGGAACATGTTAAATTAAACGTTCAAGAGTTTTAAGGATATCTCTATTTATTCACCCGCCAAGTTGTAGCAGACAACGAAATAGTTTAAAGTTTCCTCTTAAATATTTGTAGTTGGAAAAATGGCACCCGTATAAAGTGTTTTTGGTCCAAGCACTAAACGAAAATGATCTTGAACACAGATTAGAGTTTTGTGAAACCATGTTTTAACGCTTAAATGATGACAAATAGTTCTTACGGAATATTGTATTTTTGTATGAGGTTTCCTTTTATTTCGACGGCACAGTAAACCCGAAAACTGTACATATTGATCTCCTGGAAATCAACACTTGAAAATGGAAGTTTCCACAAAAAAATAACATTCGATTTGGCATTTTAAGTAACCGTATCTTGTGTTCCTTTTTCTTTGGGGACAGGTGAAAGATAACTTGAATGTTTAAGAGACAAATTAGTCTTTGCACTTGTAGCACTTGACCCAAATGAAGAAAATCCAGATCTTCCCAATAACACAATATGGTACCAATATGATGGTGCGCCACCCAATTTTGCGAGGATAGTTTGCGAATATTTTAACCAATATTTGCTAACCAATGGAGCGGTTGTAAGGGATCTATCAAATGGTCTTCTAGATGACTTGATCTTACCTGTCTCGACTTTTTTATGGGGATATTTAAAAAGCAAAGTCTCAATAGACTAACTACGATCAACCAACTAGAGGACAGAATTCGTAAAGTAATGCGTGCAATTTCAGGGAATACTGTTGGAGTTTCACTGGCGGATGCGATATTGTCAAGATATACTTGGAGGTCACTTCCAACACTTACTTTGATTTTTGATTGTACCGGGTGGGCTACTAAGAACGGCCGCCGGCCATATCTCAGGAACCAATCGCCACACAGGTTTTGGAAAAAAAATTATTAGAAAAGTGGAGTTGAAAAATAGCTTTGCATTTACAAATTTTGTCGCCAAGATGAAAAAAAATATATAATTCCAATTTAGTTTTCAAATAACTTCTGTTAAGCAAAAACTATTTAATTTTGGTTTTTAATAAAACCTTAAGCTTTTAATCCTCTAATTCAGTGTATAAAAAAACATACCATTCTATTAATTTTTTTTAAAGAAAAATCACGTTATTTGATTCCATTTTAGATAAAGTCCTATAGAGGCTTCATTATTATTCAAATATATAATATATAAAATGTTATCGATAGACAAAGGAAAAGGCTTTCTAACGAGCTTCGGTTTGTTAAATTGCGTTAAAAATAATCGTAGTAATTTACATTTAAAGGGCTTATATTTTGATGTCTCCCTATTAATTTATTTTTAAAATTATAGCAAAAAGTTTCTAAATAATTTACAGCCGTATGCATAGTCCCGAGATTAGTACGTTGCTAACAGCCAACTTGTTAGCAACCACTAACATGTTACTAACTAGTACTTATGCGTACTAATATTTAAAATCCTTTTGGTTACAAAACGTTTGGCAACGTCGAAATTTGGGAAAAGTCACTATAATCGTAATCGCGAGATGTGTCTTATGACTCATCGATAGGTAACGTAAAGTTTAAAGTTTTTTTATTGGCGTACGCTGGCGTTATAAATAACCTTACAGACTTTCTAAAGATTAGCTATCTTTCTTTAACTGCAAAAAATAAGTGAAATAAGACACATCTCGTAATTACGACTATATACCGTGTGTCCCGGAAATTCTGATTTATATGTCCACAAAGTGTTTTTAAGATATTTCCAGTATCAGAACATATGACGATGTGTACCAGAGAACGTTTTGCGTAATAATTTTCAAAATTTAATAACAAATATCAAAAATATTTCCAAAAATGTATCGCGTGGTAAATAGCTTAGTTTAAAATACAGATGTAAAGAACGTATCAGTAATAGCAAAGGTAATAGTCACTTTGGTCTAATGACATTAATCGTACGACTATGGTAATATCGCTGCTACGTACGAAGGTTCAAATCCCAATACGGTTCATGTTTTTTTTTAAGTTGTGGTATTATTTTAAATAAACGACGATTTATTTTTATCAGCAGAGGGACGTAATTAAACGTGTTAATTGTTTTCATTAAACTCATAATGGATTTATTAAAATATTATTTAAAAACTTAGTTTCAATGAAATCATGCCTGCTATTTTTTATAGTTATTTATTTGCTTTTTTGGTAGGTACATTTTACTTTATAACAATAAATGAAATTAATTGTTGACATTAGTAACAACAAATACTAAGATACTAATAGGCAATCATCATCGTGTTTGAATCAACTCACGGATAAATATTTATGGTGGTCCTGAAAATAGCCGATTGGGAAGATTTGCTTAAATCCAGTGTTAAAAAAGCTTTTCGTATTGTACCGACTCAAGTACCGACTCGCATTTGTGTAAAAATTCCATTATTTCCTATTGTAGGTATGACATGAAAAATCAGAAATTATGTCTACTTACAATTAAACAAAACGTAAGGCGGCGGCTGCAGGCGTCGAAAAACAATCGAACATCCGAAATATCTGATACTTAGTAGATTTCACACTTCGTCTAAAGTTTTTCTTGTTCGTTGTTTAAATAATTGTATGCGCTTTGTAATTAGTTTCAATATTGTGTTATACATTTGTATAAATAATAGAGAATTTATCTTTTGAGCAACGAATATTCGTTATTAGTTTGCATTTTGGAGAAAGTAGTTGCCGTGAAATACAACAAACATTTGCAGGAATGCTTGAAGATGTGCCGAGTTATTCGACTTTCCAAGGAATCGTGGACTGCATTTGTTAGAATTCGTAGTGATGATGTCGTAGTGTCACTTCCTTGCCACTAAGTTTACAATTACAACTACGGTTACAATCAGACTATGAATTCAGCTTTAATCTAAATTGAGTTTTAGCAATCTGTAATTTTTAGAAGCTTTTGATCATATTTTAAGGTTTCATTAAAAGTGCATTAAAAAACAACAAAAATTTATTGTGTTTAAACAAAGTTGTTTTTAATTAATTTGATGGTAATTTTCGTAAGGGTGTTTATTGATCCTGTTCAAGTTCGGATAGACACTTAAATGCACCACAATTTTTTCTGGCGGATATTCGTTTTTAGCCCATGGCGCTACATATGTATGTTTGTATCTTGGGGTCACACCAGGTCCCTGAAAACCAAGTTCTTCATTTTCCCAGCTATTGAAAAATGGTGTCGGGTAGATGTTTAAAGTTAACTTTAGAGGTTTTCTTAAGAATGGCATTGACCTGTTGGCCACTACGCTTTCTGCTTCTTTTATATCTTGTCGGTTTTTTTGGTATTTACTATGCACAATTACAGGTGCAAACCTAAAACTGTTTGGTGCTAAAAGATTAATGTCGCCGGGATCTTGCGGTTTAAACGCAAAAAATGGGTCTTGAGATAAATATTTGTTCTTAATCGTTGCTGTATTATACTGTTCTTGCTGTTGTTGATAAGTTAATTCTTTTTCTTTATGTGCATTTTTGTTAAGATACTCAGTTACGTCGTGTATGTTATTTGGGTTTTCGTGATTTTGTGTATACGTTGGATTCGTCGTCGCAAGGGAACTGGATGAAAATCCTGAAGGATGCTCGCCACGCAATTCATTTATAAAAGGGCGTGCAGGCAGTGCTTCTATAATTTGTTTTTGCACTGTGAATTGGTGTTTGTTTATTAATTTTTCAGATTTGGATGCGTTTAAATGATCCGTTTCACTATTTGTTTTAATATTATGACTAATGCACAATGCTGTATACAACACCTAAAAAATCTCGTTCGTTACAAATCTCAAAAGAATTTTTGTTTAAATCTTGTTTTGATAATTTAATATAGACGCAAAATAACAAGATAAATATTTGATAAGTTCATTTATTAATTGGACTTTAGTGTAATTATATTTGTATCAAAGAATAAACGAAAAATAGACTTACTGCAAGTAGTAGCATTAGAAAAACCGTAGTTATAATCACAATCTTCATTACAAAGTTGCGTTTAGTGATTTTAAGATTAAGTGTGATCTTATTTGCTTTATTCATATTTGAAAACTCATTAAAAAATGACTCGAATCAAAGCTTTGCATTAAATGAAAGTTAACTGAAAGTATGTCAATGCATTATATACAGGGTGCTCGCTGTTGATGTATATATTGTAATAAATGCGTTTGTTGGTATTACTTACGTTATTTTTTATAGACACATAAATGCTTATAATATTTAATTATAACTTAAACTATATATTTAGCCAAGGTGTAAGATTACCTTATCTAATTTTATATTGACGACTCTGTATTAAGTTTTACTTAATTACGTTTAAAATTGTCATACATGCTTAAATACTGTAAAAATAAAGTTACATTGTTTAAGCGCTGTGACAACACGGAGGTGCAATTAAATCATTACTTGGAGTTCAAATTAAAATTCAAGCTTCTGTATCTTTGATAACCAAAGAAAACATAATAAAAGCATTATCTTGTAAAGTAAAAGGTTTTTACACTTATAATCCTTAATCTAAACTTACAAAAAGTGTCACGTATTGTTTGGTTGCTATGCTGTTACTCTTGATTTATTCAATTTTTTGTTTGGTGTGATGAAAGCACTTTACGAAATAACTGTAGAAAATATAGTTAAAATAGTTAAATAGAAGACATTCCTAATTTTATGATTGAGATAAAGGTGTAATTAGAAATTATTTTGTCAATTTAGTCAAGATTTGATGTAGTGTTTTTAAGCGTTTTCTTTGACATTGCATTTTTATTCAAATGTAGTATTTTATTTGAAATTTTTATTGGGACTCTATGAGGACAGGCACAGCTGTTTAGATATGTATAAGTGCCTTGTACATCCATTACATACTTTTACACACGCTTTTACACAAGTTTTTTTATTAAATTTTTTTTGATAAGTTGTAGTGTGGTGTACACGCCAGGTCTGAAGGCGCCCCGAAGGAATTGGACAAGCAAAATTCCAAATCTCCCGTGATAATTTAGAAATTTAAATAATTTAATAATCTCTATTTAATAAATTGCATGTTGCAGTCTTATTTAAGTATTGCAATTGTTCATAAGGTAAGTCAACCAACATATGTATAATAGGTATAATTCGGCATATTATTTTTGTAATATTGTTAATTTATTATTCTACACTTTTTATCGTGTCCATACCTACCCCGGTGGGGAGTTAATTTAAGTTTTTTGAAAATTGAATACATATTCTTATTTTAAGACGTATTCTACTTAGATCATTTTAGATAAGGGAGTTTTGCAAATTCTCTACAACACTAAAAAATGTATTTCTAAAACTTGCGGTAAATTTTCACATGGCAACTTTAAATATACATACACTGCTTTTTTGCATCAAATGGACTAAAATTTACTCCTACTTGGCAAATGATCTTCACTAATCTCTTAAAAGTTCACAATTGAAATTGAAATGGGGACAGAAATTTTTCGGAAGTATTTAGAAACTAAACTATTAAGTTTGCAGTTTTCTTTGTAAGCTTATATTGAATGCTATGCTGCTATGAATTTACCTTGCTTATTGGCATTAAAAAATATATATGTATAAGTCAAATTTTTGTAGAGTTCTTCGTCACTTGCCGCATTTTTAAACTACAAGAATATACGAGAAAAATTAAGAATCAGCTTATATTTTAGCAAGCAATACATACATATATACATGTGTGGTAGAAATTTTAGTGACTTTAATAGGGTGTTGCTGGTTTTTTTTCTTATAGGAAATGAAATTAAATTCTAAATCATTCTGTATGGCAACAGGCTGTTAGAATGAAATAATAAACAAATTAGTAGGTTACCATGGAGTTTGTTTATTTAGAATAAAAAAATAGCACATTGTTTATCTATGTTTAGCACCTTTATTCAAAAACTGAGACAGATTTCCGAAAGCTCAGGAAAATGTGTTTTGAGTTATTGTTGTTGTTATGAGATATTGTTGTGATAATGACGAAAAATTTACAATTCAGCTGGTTACAACTTTTGAAAGTTGTTTTTGTAAAAACTGTTATTTTTTAGATGTCTTAAAAGAAAAAAACTATCGGTTACCAAAATTTAATAAACAATAGGAAACGAGACGAAGAGCGTGACAAAAACACCTGTCCCATCTACTTTCACTTTGAGTACTTGCTCTTCTTGCTCTTTGACTTCGGAAAAGACGACTCCTACTGATAATGAAGAAAACCAAACGGCGCACCAATCTCCTACGCAGATTACAACTGAAGAAGAGTCACAACAATTAACCACTTTTGATGAAACCAACACTGATATAGACCTGAGCAAGGTAAACTCTATTCACGATGTTTAAGGTCATTGGCCAAGGGCTCTAAGTACGAATACTATAGAAATTTTAGTTGAAAATGGCTCGAAACAAATTACACGGTTTTTTCTCGTGATTCGTCGGGTCGAAGATTTTCTTCTAATTATTATGAAAAACGTTTAAAAAACGGATAAATTTATCATAGGAATTACTTACTTTATTCGATATCTAAAAACATGGTTGTCTGTTTTTGTTGCAAACTTTTCGATATGCAAGAGAATAATAAATGTTCTCGGAGTTGTAATGATTTAGCAATGAATCTAAGTAGACATCATAAAAATTCATCTCACTTTAGTAACTATCAAAACTGAATATAACTAAGTCAACCATTAAAAAATAAAACTACAATTGATAGTGCCAATCAAAAACTTCTTGCAATCGAATAACAACTATGGTATACTATAATTAAAATAATAGTATATGTTATTCAAAATAATAATAACGGAATTTTTTTGAATTGTATTGAGATAGTAAGTAAATTTGATCCTATAATGAGTGATTATATTCAACGTCTGCTTCGCAAGCTAAAAAACTGCCCACGTATCTTAGTCACAAAATCCAAAATGAAATCGTATCTGTTTTGGCAAAGGAAATCCAAACTTTAATTTTGAAATAATCTAGGCAGAATAAGTAATTTTCAATAATATTGGACTGTATACCGGATATTGCACATATAGAGCAAATAAGTATTAGCATACGTTTTGTTCACTTTGACACCTGTTCTAAAGAATTAGAAATACGTGAACGTTTTTTAGTTTTTTGTCCTATTTTTGATACAACTGGCATTGGTTTTAGTTCTTTCATAATAGAAGAGTTTAAAAAATTCGATTTAGATATAAATAATGTGAGGGGACAGGGCTATGATAACGGTTCCAATATGCGTGGTAAAAATTATGCATACGACATAACAAATTCAGATATATTTTATCAGGAATCAAAATATCAAGCTAGGTGTTTAGGGGATAAAATATCAACATTTACGTTTATATGTTCAGTTCACATCTGGTATGACGTTTTAGTCAATTTTGTTAGTAAAATTTTACAATCAGAAACTATGAATATATAATTGACACTGGAAGCTTTACAAAAATTAAAACAAGTTCGAATTCCGTACAGATGAGAAACTTAATAACGTTATTACTATAGTAAAAGAAACTGCAAAAAAGTTAGATGTGGAACCTAATTTTTAAACATCCACTCCTGTACGGCGTCGAACTAAACAGTTCGGCTACGAACTTAAAGATAAATCAATTTCAGATCTTAAAACGTTATACAAAATGAACTTTTTTTACTGCATTCCCGATTAAGCATTAATTTCAGTCAGAAATGAAAGATTTTTCAAATTAGGAAATCACATAGACACCTTTCAATTTCTATACCATTAGACGAAACACCTAAAAAATCGCAACTAAGACTTTCGTGCAGAGTTGCAGGAAAAACTGAGATTTAGCGATAATTTAGATATAAAAGAAGACGATTTATACGACGAAATTGTACAAATCCAGCCTATGTTAAAAGATTTAAAAAACGATATATTTAAAATTGTACAGTTTATATTTTATAATGATTTAATTGCAGTATATCCAAACTTAGCAGTTGCTTTCGAATTCTAGTCAGTTTACCAGTATCTGTTGCCACCGCAGAAAGATCCTTCTCCAAATTTAAGCTAATAAAAAATTGTTTAAGGTCGACCATGAGTCAAAAACGCTTATCAAATTTATCTATCATCTCAATAGAATCATCTATATCAGAAGAAATAGATATTCACTATATCATAAAAAAAATTTACCGACATGAAGACTCGAAAAGTGGATTTTTTGTGAATTGCCGATTTTTTAATTTGTGAAATTTGTACCTGATAGTTCTGACAGAAAGATTTTTTTATTTATTTTTACTTGTTAGAAGTAGCTTCTAAAGGAGAATTTGTTTTAATTACATGGATTTTTTTGTTATTTTTAAGTTACACCATTGCATTTACATATCTATTAACATACCTTGTATACGTAGTCTATTTGATTTGTATATTTTACTATTTTTATATTTCTTGTGTTATTGTCATCTGAATAGATATTTGTTTATTTTTACTTAACTTATTATTTAACAATACCAAGCAATATTTTTAACTATAGTTTTCATGGGCGCCATGAAAATTTTTGCACACATGTGCCACTAAGTATCGGCGCGGCACTCTATACCGTTTCTAATTTAATTATCGCAATAAGTTCTTGTGTATTGCAGTTTGGTTTTTTGTTAATATATTGTTGACATACGATCTACGATAATGTTATTTCGACAAACTATTTGATTTTGATCTATAGACACCATTAAAATTTCTTTGCTCGAATTTATAGTTTTTGTAGTTTTAGCTTTTAGGTCGAATTGTATATGCTGCATTGCAAGTTTAGGTTTTGAACAACATTTCTTTTCTTACTCTCAGTACAGTATAACTTTACTATAATTAAGGCTATAAATTAAAAACATGGATTACTGGATACTTGAAAATTTAGTTTGAATATGTTTAGATTTTTTACGTCCAGACCACACTTTGGATGACTCTCTTTTTTCAAATAGTATATCAAATGTTACATTTTTGATCTAAATTTGATTTTTATCGATATGAGATTATTTTTTCTTTATAAGATTCTCGATTAAAAGGGTTTATATTGACGACAAACATATCCAAGACATAAATTTAGACTTTTTAAAGTTCTTTGAATAACTTAGAATTTTCTACTAAGTAACGATAAACCAGCGGAGTTTTATTTTATGCAAAATGTAATCAATTACAGTTTGCGCATAAGGAGAAAAACAGATTTATTAGCAAGAAAATTATTAACTCTTAGTTAATAACATCGGCTAGAATACTAGCTAGCAAATTCTGACACCGACAAATATTCTGAAGCTAGAAAATCTTCCGTCGCGTCGTTGGTAAATCTTTTCTCATAATTTAATCGTTATTAGAAATGAATTTTTTTAAATGGTGTGTTAATTTCGTTTACTTTGACATGTCACCGTTTTAATATAGTTTTAAAAATATAAAACATTTTTTTTTACTACAAGGAATAGTTGCAAAAATTTTATATTAGTCTGTACTGGTAAGCACAAAAATATTTTGAATTTGCGCACAAGCTGGAAGTCACGCCGGATACCGAGTAATTACTCCACTTGCGTTGGTTAGCTCTGAATACTTGTTACGTCAAAAACTTCTAACTAAAATCTCTTACATCTTTACATGTTTAAGTTCACAAATTATAAATCACGTATTTTGAAAAATGATGGCCGCTATAGAAAACCGAGAAGGGTGAAAACTTTTTTGTTTTGATTTATTTTTATTTGTTAACGGTTTATTGTAAATCAGCCGAAAGCAGTTTTTCCATCTTGACTGCGTTGTTTGTAAAGAATTTTTTTTAAAATCTAATTTTATGGTTGTATAGCAAATTTGTATTTGTCTAAACAAAAACGAAAGTTCCTTATAAAAATATTCTATTGGTACAACCAACGATGATTACTTATTCTATTTCTTAAATATGTTGAAACAAGTCGTTTTAATGGGGGTTTTGTATTTACCACAAATAGTTACTTAAATTCTTTGCAAAAATGTATTTTTATCAAACAAGACAGTTTTTTATAATAGAAAATTTTCGACTAACAAAAACTACAATTATGTAAGTAATTAAAAATTTTTTTGGGTTATAGCTGGAACATGACTTCTAGATTACAAAAAAAAATTAAGTAAAAATTACAAACTCACCAAATTTTGGAATCTTGTTGGAAAACTAAACGTAGTATGTACTTTATCAAGACGAATACAAAATGGTACGCTCAACACGTTTCGGTAACTTTTGAAGAACATCAGAGTTAAATTACACATTATGATGTAAATCAGCATAACATATAAATGTTTGTCTTGGACTGTTGATGCAGTATTACTGTTATTAATTTTAACAAAACACAGGTTGTCGAAAAATTGCCAGTTTGAATTCCAAAAGAACACACACGAACACGCAAACAAATACGTATAAAAACGTCTTAAAATAAACGCAATTGCTTTCAAACTCCAAGTATTTTTATCAAAGTTTATTAAATCTTCATAATTTTGTTTCCAAATTGTAAATGCAAGATGTATTCCGATTCCAAACATGTAAGCTTCCCAAAACGGTATAAATTTCTCGTAAATTATTCTCAATTCCCAAGTACCTCTCCAAAATGCTATTGTAAGAGGCGTAACGAAGATAACGCTAACTGTTGTATCGATAAACGACAATACTCGTTTTTGTATTTTGGTTTTTTGTATTTGTTTTTCATAGTTCGTTACTATAAAAGGATTTTTTTCCTCAAGTGGCAATTCTGCTTTATTCATTCTTTTTAGCTCGAAACACCTTAACTATAAGAACGGAGTTCTTAAATTGAACTAACTTAAATAATCTTTATTATCAAGTACGTATGCCCATTATCACAACGCAAATTTGATATTTTTTAAAAATATTTTTTCTTTATTGTCTTAAATTAGTTTATAAGATTATCCTTGAGCTTAACTATACTTAAATTTGCCATTGTACTCTAACATTGTGTCTATTATTTATTACTTTCGTAATATCACAATTTTACACTAGACTCTATTGTCGTTTTTAAATGTATGATGGTTATAGATATTTTTAGACCTTAATTGATCTTAGCACTTAGCAAAATAAAAGTTTTTTGTGCAATTATCTTATCATTACTTTATGGTGAACATTCTATGAGTATTTATGATTTGTTTGACACTAGTTTATGGAATAAATAGTTTTTGCTAATTAAAAATTTCTAACCATTGTCATGTATGCAATTTACGTTTTACTGTAATTTGATAAACCAACATTATCACGTGGTTTCTTTATGAAAATGTGTTTAATATACATATTATGTTTCAACTTCATTTATGAAGGTCTTACTTTATGACACTGCATTTGAGTGTTAATAATTTCACGAAATTGTTATATGATTTAAAATTCTTCAATTTTTTTTTAATTTTAAAAAGTTCAGTTTACATTAAATTTTTGAGTCGTACATTTTATTCGGGCGCGCTCAGAAAGAATATACCACAAAACAAAAACAATTTACTTTAGGGGTCTTAAACAGCTGCTTAGGTTTTTTTTTGTTAATTTTGGTACCTAGATGTTATTTTCGGTGAAAATATATCGAAACTGTGAAATAAATACCAAGAGATTATTAATATATTTGCTCGGAAAGAAAACTTTTTTTAACATCATATATAGGCTGACTATGGTGTAGATCAGTGGCTCTTAACCCATTTTGAAGGACCACTCCTTTTGCAAAAAAATCCCCTTCTCGGAAAATAGTAATACTTAATATTGAAATATTGTTTCTCTTTAGCAAAACCTAATCTAAAAATATAATTTACTATCAAATATATGTATTTAAAAATGTTTATTTTTTTTTATTATATCAATTTATAATACAAAATTAATGAGATGATGGAGTTTTATGAATTTGTTAATGTTGAGTTTTTATTCGTTAACACAGTCGCAAAAACTACGGTTTATGATATGAAGTTCGTTCTTTTTTTTAGAAAGTAAATTTGCCATTAAAAATTTTTATATCATTTCCTCCAAACTACAGTATTAGATTGATTTTTTAAGACAGAACTTTTAGTATTCATTTTTTAATTTTTGTTGGTTGTGAATTCAATCTAACTTAGTATACAAAATCTTGCTATCGTTTCGTGCGATTAGTACACTTTTAAGTGCTAAATGTCCCCTTTTTGTAATTCTACTAAGATTTTATTAACTATATAATTTTTTTTAATATTAACAAAAGTGGACAATTTTTAGCAGTAGCTCGCAGGATAGAACGTAGTACGTAGTACTACGTATATGATTTTGAAATTAATCATCGTTCAGGAACTGATTCGTCTTATTTTATGTCCAGATTTTATGTTGTGGTGGTTATTTTAGTTTGAGAAAAACTCTTTAGAAAGAGAAATTTGAGAAATATTTTATTTGGTCGGTTTCAAAGATGTGAAAGATTGGTACCAAAAAAAGCAAAACGTGCGCTACATGTAACCGACTAACCGGAAATAAAAAGGTTTTCACGCGACTATACAATGCTGGCAACTCTTTTGAAATATCGCCGAGAAATGTTTAAGGATGAAATCTTTGACGCTTCAAGAGTTTGCAGACAGAATTGCTGTACCGAAGTCTTTGACGTATTAATAACATCCAATATAACATTTACAGAATTTTTATAGTTTGTTGTTGTTTTTGAACGGCCAGATTTTAAAAGATTTTTTATGGTACTTGTATCCGTAAAACGCTTTATTGTTTTAGTGACCGCAGAGTTGGCGATTAGGTTGCGGTTAGGATGCATCGCGTTAAACAAATCGCGTACTTCTGCATGACTATGTCTTCTAGCACCGTATCTTATTATCAAGATTTCTATACGTTCTTTCTCTGTAAGATGCTCCATAATTTAGCACGTCGTGCACAGTTTGAAGCTTTTGAAGTTTTTACTAAATCTTCAGTAATCCAGTTAATAATTACTTCTAATCTTTAATTTACAATAGTGAAGTTATCGTTAGAGATAACTGTGGGAAGCGGTATGTCGTTGAATTCTACTTGGAAATACCTTTCAAACGGTATATCATTTGGCCCCTTTTTCTATTAAAAAAAAGCAAGTTGACTGTGCAGCCCCCATCCTTGTCAATTAAAAAAATAACAAAATTAATTAATAAAAGGCTTTCTTCCGATTTAGCATGAATAGTTTTGAAATACACTAACCTGTCCAAAACCCGAACACAATTCTAATTTTTTTACGTGCATTTAAAAAACGTACAGGCTTTAGAAGCGTCAGTCACGGTTTTCTCGGTTTTGGTCTCTTTAATTGTGGTCACCGATAAACTCGACATGCTTTGCTTCTACTTTCTTTTCTTGAGGATTATACAGCGCATAATAAGCCTATAAGTAGAAAGTATGATTTAGTGGAGAGTTCAATAGACCTGGTATTAACATACATTAATTTATGTCAATTAATTATATTATTAATGTTTTATTTATTTATTATATTTTTGTATAATAAAAGAACTATAATTGTAATAACCAATAACCAGGTAAACGTAATATAACAAACTATGTTTCAAATGTTATTTTAACTTAAGCCTGATATAAAATCCAAAAAAAGCAAAACGTGCGCTACATGTTTTCACGCGACTATACAATGTTGGTAATTCTTTTGAAATATCGCTGAGAAATGTTTAGAAATAGGCTATTCTATAAAGTGATTAGAAACGTATGCCTTGCTTAATATAAAAACAATTCTCTATCAGATTTGGGATACTCATTGAACTTTATTATTCCGACCAAGGACAGAATTTTAAGTCTTAACTTATTTCAACATTTTTGTAAACTGTTGGACATCTATGTATAAAACAAAAACAAGATTTTTGTATTTATAATTATGTGAATTTTTCAAAAGATGAACCGTACAGTAGGAATATATTTGTCATCAAAGAAATTGGAACCAGTAGTATACACATTATGTGTATATGTATTATTGATAGCGTTGCGAATCTATACAAGAATTTGCATGACAAGATTTTCTCCTGATCTTAAATGTAGTCAAAAAAACTGTAAGAGATGAATATAGTAGGTCAACTCAAGAAAGAAATGCTTAAAATTCATGATGATAATGAAGTTTGTAATGCCTAAAACTGCTACCAGTAAATAAACTCATCAAGTACACGTTTTACACTGACAAAATTGTATTTTGAAAATAGTGATATTTAATTATGTTGGCGAATTGTGTCGGCATCCTATATTGCATAACTCTAAGTTTCACAATCCAGTTTTGTCACTTTTGTAGTCACGTTTTTTAAATTTATTTTCTTATTAGGGCTTACCATTATAGATATTTCTTTTCACAACTCGTTATTACTTGTTTTATTTTTTTAACGTATGTTAGTAATCTACTTTTACTGCATTTATTAAAATTAATATATAAATTAAAAAAGTTACAATCAAAATAAACAATTAATAAACCTTTTTTTATATTAATTAGAATTTTATATCATATTTTTACATCATTTAATTTTTTTTTGGTTTTAATAAAACTTCTAAACGAAAGTTGTATGTTATATTAAAGATCTCATAAAACTATCTAAATCAGCGTTTCTCAAACTGTTTTAGGGGTGGAGCCCTTACAAATTAAAGTTTGCTTGGTGGAGCCCCACTATATTTTTTCAGCTAATTAATTAACTAAATAAACGTCATCGAGACTTTTAGGAAAATAGTTCATAAATTTTAGGTAAAATTATTTTAAAAAATTTTTAAAACGATCTTTATTGTAAATTGTTACAAAAGTGTTGTCATGTTAATGTGATGTGTGATATTGAGTTTGGTTTTATACAAGAGAGTTAGAGCCCTATATAAGATTTCGCATTTGAGCGATTTTGATACTTTGGCTACATACAAAGAAAACCCATTTTGCAAAAGTATGTGCTGACGTACTGAAGAACAGAAATAGTTTTTTATGACAGCTCTGGATACCTGTGTCTAATGCTACACCAAAATTTTGACAGTGGTCGGTTTTTAAATTTTACCCCAATATAACCATTGTAGTTCTGTGTGAAGTAGTAAAGATGTATGAAGGCTACTCATATCATTACCCAATATCTTAATTATCCGCATATTTAAAGGTCGACACTTTATAAAGTTTATTATTTTCACTAACTCGTTAGAACAATTTTAAGAAAAAATGGTAACTTTTTGACAGTTAATGCTTGGCGGGAATTATACAGTGACTACTGCTACAATTTTTAGCAATCTCTTTGATTATTGCCTGTAGTTTTTTCTTTTGCTCCATCAGTGCAAATATCGATGCAATAGTCCCATGATAATCTATTTTCGCAAAAATTTCAATTCGTAACTTAACTAACTAACTCAGTTTAATTCGGAGATTGGGTCGTCGTGGTGCTAAATTATTAAATTAGTTAAAAAGGTGCTAAAGCGATAAAATATTAGAATATGAGATACCGTGTAAAGCTTTCCAAAACTGTAAGAGAACAAATGACAAAGTAGAAGTTGTAATAACGAGTATATCAAACGCTGAAACGTAGGTTAATATCACAGACAATAGTGATTGAAATAAACCCCATTCGGTTGGGCTACACGTTGAACAACAAATTAAATTAACTTTTACATTCTCAAAAACAAAGAATAGATTTACATATGTAAATTATAATACAAATATGTAAATCTTGATGATTCAGAGAACCACAAGCACTATCTAATAATATGTGGCACACAGAAAACAAAATTATAGTTAATTGTGATAACAACATACTATGTACGTCCAGTTGTACATGCAATTGACTGGCAAGTAAATACAAAGAATTGAAGTACAAATTATAATACCTACAGTTTAGTTTTTTTTAATGCGACTAGCTAGTAGCACCTTTTCAAAAATTCCGAAAATTGGCTGAAATAAACAAAGCCGTACATACGTTGTTATCACAAATAAATTTCCCTTGGTTCATCCGATCAATGAAAATAAATCAAATGCGCGGAATTTCCTTCAAACTAATTATATTATTGCATTAATCCTCCAATACGGTTAGAATTTTATCCAATACTCGACGGTTTCGATATTTTCAACGTAAGTGACGCGACGTCATCATAAAAATTTTCACAACAAATGAACCAGTTTCTTATCCCCACATACATGGAACACGTGTGGATGCTCAGAAACCCGCTAATGACAATTACGGAAGAATTAATACATCACAAAAATAGGAGGAGGAGGATGTGGACCCACCAAACTTGCTTGGTACAAGCTTTGAGAGCACGCGGTTCAGCGAGGCATCTGCCTATGAAACTTGAACTAAAACACCCAGGTTTTGACTTTGTATTTTGTGAACGCTCCATTGCACACAATTGATAACACCTCGCTTATAAAACATAAACAACCATCACTGGTATTTATTGATGTAGACAATTGTTGATTGAGAACATGTAAGCTTTTTCTTGAAATTTTAAAGGCTGTAATTGTTTTTAATGTAGTATTTAAAAGTAATTAGTATTATTTACTAGTATCGGTACAAAATTACCAACTACATCTATACCTACCTATAGAATATTTTAGTAAAGTGTATTCATTCTCAAGATAGAGCGCGCGTAAACAAACACAAGCGGTGTTCACTTGAACATGGCGCACAGAACTGTACTTATTACTCAGTATTTTTGGTTGACAGTGCTGCATTTCTTTAATTTTTGTAGTGCATCTAATAATTAATTAGGTACATGTATGCTTCAATTTTTAGGCACGCTATATAATGATAGTTCAAAATCAAACATAAAAAAATACACTAATAATTTACATAAATAAAACAAATCAAACTATCCGAATCCGGGCCTAAACAAACACACCAGCACCTGATGATCACGCATTGAGCATGCAATTTATTTTATTTCCGCGAGCTCTATGTTGAAAATGAATACACTTTAGTACCTATTCATTGTTTCTGTTTATATATACAGCCAAATTCAACAAATTTTTAAATCATAATTGTTTGCTGAAACCCAAATGCGCTGAGGTCAGTAATCTAATCTAATCTTCTTCTTTTAGATGGGCCAAGAATTATTTCTTTTACCCCGTCATCTTGTAAGATATTGTCATATGGTGAAGTTAAATAGTGTTATTATAGGGCATGGATAGGATGCTTGAGTTTATTAAATTTTGAGAAGAATAGTTCTTGGGCGTTTTATTTTGCTGTGTGATTCGTCATAATTTGTAGAATTTCTTACAAGTGGGTTTGGATGTATAGAATTTTTGGATATTTGTGATTTGGATCTTGTTAATATTTGGTCTTTAATGAGAGGGAGGTTAGCATCACGGTGGACGTTTTTAATCCTGACAAACCAGGGGTGCCTTGAAGGAGAGTTTCAAGGACTTATTTTGGACGATTTGAATTTTGTTAATTTGGGAATATGTGGCTTAACTCCAGACAGGGAAAGCATATAGCATAATAGGATTTATAACAGATTTGTACAGAAGAATTTTGTTTTTAGGATTTAATTTGCTTTTACTACAGTAATTTTTTGGAAATTTGTGATTTTCTAAAGGTTTTGCAAGTACTAATACATCAGCTATCTTCCAGTCACGTGGAAAATGGAGTAGTCTATTTTCTATACCATTAACGCTAGCGGTGAGGTACATTATTGCTTTTTGAGGAAAGTTTTTGATAATTCTATCCATACGGTCAAGATCGGCGATTTGGTAGTTGGGGGAGCATTGTAGATCAAGGCGAGAAGAAACGTTACGCAAAATTTTTTGCATGCGCCAAAATGAATGAGATTCACGATTTAGAGAATCTAATTTGCATGCCCAAGATTCGTTTTTGTAGTTTTGTCGAGCTAGACGTACTACAGGAATTGATGACTGCTGTTTTAAAGAACTTAATGTTATTGTCAAGACATTTTTGCGAATCAATAATTGGGATTGGGCTAATATTATCAATTAATAGTTTTTTAAATCTAGTCCAATCGGTGTGAGAACGTAGACTGAGCGCAGGATTTGTTGTCAGCGTTGAAAAATTATAACGATGTTGTTGTGGTTGTGGTCTGAATTAAGTTCGGGAATACATCAATTGGTAGGGAAAAATGGAATATTCTGAAGGACTGCTATATCGAAGATGTCCGGACGGAAGGAGTCATGATAGGTAAGTTCAATTGGTGAAGAACAGATGCTTGAAGATGGTTATCTATATAATTAAGTAATTTGCGGGCATTTGGATTGCAAACACATCTATTCCAAGCAATATGTTTACTGTTAAAATCTCCTACTGCAATGGAAGGTTGATGGTTTGGAAATAAGCGATCAAGATCGTCGTCATTCATTGGAGATTTGGGTGGTTTATAGCATGATACTATTCTAATATTGCCGACAGAAGTTTCAAGGAATATTGACGTTGACGTATGATCACAGGCGGGGTTTGGAAGTTGATAATGCTGAAGGGATTATTTAACAAAAATACTGGTGCCACCGCTTTTATTGTCACGGTCAGTAAGGTAAAAAGTATAATTAGAAATTTTGGGGTTATGACAAGCATTAAGGTGAGTTTCTTATAAAAGTATAGCATCGATTTCGTACTGCTCAAGAAAATGTTGAAGTTCAGTAGTTTTGTACTGCTATTGCAGTTCGAGAAAGATATCTTGAGGGACATGATATTTGGTTTAGTTGCCATAATTTTTTTATTCCAAAGTAATTTTCAGAAGCTGTTGGGTTTGTAACAAGAAAGCTGATGTATGTAGAATTTTCGGTAGAGTGGGACTGACTGAAAGTAGTTAACATGTCACCTAGAATTCTTGCAATTTGTGCATGTTTATTAGGCTGAGGGAATGATGTGTCAATCGTTGTATTGTTAGTTGGTAACTGTTGAGTACCTAAAGCGACTTCTTGGATAGATTGAAGAGGAGGAAATAAAGTCGAAGAGGTAATTTGAGGGTTATTCCAAGCAGGAGATTTCTGTACTGCAGAGGAAGATGTGCGCTTAGTAGCAGCAGGACATTGGCCATAGTTAGCGGGGCGAGGTCCCCCGCAATTGGCACACTTAGCAGGTAGATCTCGTGTACGATTGGTGAAAATCACCATATTTTACCAGCGGTAAGGAGCAGTACATTTTAATTGCAAATGCCCATCTAGTTGACAGCGGAAACATTAGTGCGATCGGCGCTCTGAAGTTAGAGTTTCTACCTGGATAGCAACTCTACAACAATGAGTCAGGTTAAATATAGAATTTTGTTCTCTTGGAAGTAGCACTAGAAATAAGGGCATAGGGAATTTATTTACGTTGTTCAATTGTATGACTTTTGTAGGTGTAAAATTAAGAGCTGTTAGTTCTCTTATAATCGAATCTGTTGGAGTAGTCTCTGGAACACCTGTAATTACTACTTTTAACAGTTTGTCGCTGGGAAGTGCATACGTGTAGTTTGGGATATTTTTCTGTTCCAATACACTTATTATGGCACGGTGCGGTAGTTCGAAACCGATGAAGGGGTGATTTTGATGCCATCATTAACATTGACGGCGGTTGCAAAATTAATCTTATGGGAATCAAGAAGTGCAGCTGTAGAAGGCCACAACGATTTTTCTCTCAGAATTATTGGGGGAACGTGATTATCGTCTTTGTTCTTGGTGGGTTTGTAGGTGATCGGATTACAGTTTTTGGATATATTTTTAACCGCCATATCTCCGGGCGGTATTTCATTGGCTTTCGTTATTTGAGTATATTGTGAAGTAGCAGGCGTTTGATATTTAGGGGTACAACTAACCTGACTTATAGTATCGTTTTTGCACTCATATCAGATTCAAGGTAAACAGGACATTTATTGTTTTTTTTTTGTACTGGTTGGAAACCTTCATCATCAGTACTAACGGGAGTTTAGTGAGTTGGCTTATCAGGAAGTTTGGATAGTAGCTTTTTTGGCTGGATATCACTTTAGGGCACTCTTCTTTGAAGAATACTATTAGGTATTCCTAATAAAGAAACACCTTTTAAGATAGTTATTGAAAAAAAAATTGCGGAATATTCATTTTGTCAAAAGTTAAACCGTCTTAAAGTTGGAACTACTTTTTACTTTTAGACGTCATTTATATTTTTGCAACGCACGGCGGCGGTGTATATTGTATGTTTGTTACGTGTAAAAATTGATGTAACTTCTACTAAATTAAAGCGTACTACATTTTCGGATTCTTAAATAAAATATTCTAAAATTATGTTTTTTTAAAAAACGTGTATCTTTGAAAAAGGTGCATGTTTGATAAAAGGTGAATCTTTGATAAAAGGTGTATCTACGCGCAGAAGTATACCTACGTAAGGTTACAGGTTTTTAAGGTTTTTTTTTTAAATTTAAAAAACGACATAAAATTGCTACATAAAATCATAATTTAAAGCAGACTTAGAGGTGCAAAGCAAACTGTTATCGGTATCAAACGAAAGCGGACAAAAAAATGATTGATAATTGGAAAATTACTCTTTTATCTCATTATTCATTTAGCAACAAACACATTATTTTCTGGTTGCATAAAGCAAAGTTAGCTATTTTAGCTGACGCGGTTAACTAAATCGTAGGCATTAATTTAACAATAGCGTCAGTTAACTACATCGTCAAAGATAACAATGTTTATATTTTGCATTTGTATGCATAAAATACGTGGATTTTTTTGGTGAATTTAATATAATTAACATTTCGTTAATCAGAAAGGGTAGACAGTTAAGTAGTGTAACGATAAGAGGAGAAGGGAAATTATGTCGGATTCCGAGGAAGGGTGGTCTGAAGAAAAAAGAACAAGGCAAGCTACGGTGGAAGAAGTGTTTAGAAAGAGCACCAAAGTAAGGAAATCACCGGTAGCGGAAGGAAAAGAGAGAAAAGATGGTGAGTTAGTAGAAATGTGTAAAGAACTGTTAAAGGAGGTAAAGAGTATAATAGAGGAACAAATTAAGATGGGTAAGAAGTTGGAAGAGAATAATAAAGAGGTATAGGAGATGAAAGAAGAATTAAGAAAGACAAATGAAAAATGGAAGAGGAAATTTGAAGAAATAGGAGAAAAGTATAGAAAGTTGGAGGCCAGATTGGAGAAGATAGAGAGAAGCTGGGAAAAAACGGAAAAAGAAAAAAGGAGAACAAACATTATCATAAGAGGTATGGAAGTGAAAGATGGAAAGAAGGAGCAAAAGGAGCAAGTAGAAAATTGGATGAAGAAGGATTTAAATATAGAGAAAACAGTGGTAGAAACTAGAAAGCTAGCAGAGCGTGTAATGTTAGTAAGGATGGGTACATTTGAGGATAAGTTAGATGTATGGAAGCAAAAAAGAAGGTTAAGAGGTACGAACATTTATTTAGACGATGACATGACGAGAAGGGAAATAGAAATACAAAAGAAGATAGGATATGAGTCGAGTAAGATGAAGGGAGAGGGGAAAAGTATTAAAATAGGATTCTTGAAACTGTGAGTGGAAGATGAAGAAAGGTTTTGGGATGAGGAGAGAGGAACTCTAGTGAAGAAGGGAGCAAAAAACTAAGAGTTGTGGGAGGAAAGGATGGATCAAAGGATGTTGGCTTAGCAAGTTTTAAGGAAAAAGAGATGGAAATGCAGAATCAAATGAAATTATTGTTTTGGAATGTTACAGGCATAAAAAATAAAGGAGAGGATTTCTGGAGTTACGTAGAGGGTTTTGATATGATGGGAATGTCGGAAACATGGTTGGAAGAAAAAGACTGGGAAGTATGGAAGGAAAAATTACCTGAGGGGTATAATTGGAAGGTGGAATTATAGAAAAGAAAGTAAAGGTAGAGCAAGGGGAGGAATACTAACGGGTCTAAAAAGGAACTGGTCGGTGGAAGAAGAGGAGGGAGACGAGAAGCAAAGGAAAGGGATCGTAAAAAATTATATGGTCAGAGAAGGAAAGGAAAAATATATAGTGCTAACAGTTTATGGGCGGGATATGAGGTTGATAAGTGAACAGATTGAGAAAATGGTACAGGGGGAGGAAAAGGAAAAGATTATTATAAAGGGTGATTTTAACGCGAGAACAGGGAAAAAGGGATGAGTGATTATAAGAGGGGAAGTAAAGAGAAGAGTTAGCATGTATAAGACAGTTAATAGGAATGGGAAAATGTTAGTGGAGATATGTGAGGAAAAAGGGTGGTCAATTCTTAATGGAAATATAGAGGAGGAGGACAGAGGTGACTACACTTATATGAGAGGGAAGGGGGAATCGGTGATCGATTACGTGATAGTGAGTGGGGAGATGAGTGAGAGGACATAGAAAGGTTTAAAGTGGGGGATAAAGATCGGATCATCAGCCACTGGAAGTGATTTTAAAAGGAAAAGAGCAAGGAAATAAGGAGGAACAGGGGGGATGGAGAGTGAAAAAGATGTAGACTGAGGAAAGCATAGAAAGATATAAGATGAAGTTGAAGCAAGTGAATTGGGGAGATGTAGGGGGGGGAAGAAGGATTAAAGGAGTTGACTGCAGAAATGGAGAAGACAGTAGAAAAGAAAAGGTTTGGGAGAAGACAAGGAAAAAAGAGGAACAAAAATAGGTGGTGGAATAGAGAATATAGAGAGGCAAAAACAGAGATGAGAAATGCTAGAAGAAGATGGAAGAAAGGTAGAATAGATGTACAGGAGTATAAGGGAAAGAAAGTGAAATTTAAAAATGTATGTTTTGAGAGAAAGGTGTCTTATAAAGAGGAAATGGAGAAACAAGTAAAGGAAATAAAGAAAGAAGGAGAAGTGTGGGAATTTCTAAACAAGGAGAGAAGAAGAGGTAAGAGGAGAGGAGATTTAATGGATTTAAAGGTGTGGTTGGGTTATATTGCAAGGGGTAAATACAATACAGGAGGGGTGGGAGATAACGAAAGAGGAAATGGAGGAAGCAATAAATAGACTAAAATTAAGAAAGACGGCAGGAACGGACGGTACGCAAGGAGAGCAATGGAAATATGTAGGGGAGAAAGTGAGAGGAAATATAAGAAATTTTTTTAATATAATATGAAAAGGGGAGGAATTGCCAGAGAGTTGGAAAGAAAGTTTAATTCTTCCGGTTTATAAGGTAGGGGATAGAAAGGAGGTAAAGAATTATAGAGGGATTAGTGTCACTAATGTAAGTCATAAATTGTATGCCATGATTATACAAAGGAGGTTGGAAAAGGAAATGGAAGAAAAAAGTCTATTACCAGATTGGCAGATGGGATTTAGAGTGGGAAGAAGGGCAATAGACAATGTTTATATATTGAAACAGTTGGTGAATGGAGAGTTAGATAAGAAAAGGGGTAAGGTATACGCGTTCTTTATGGACATAGAAGCTGCGTTTGATAATGTGAATAGGGAAAAACTATGAAGGGTGTTAAGGAAAAAGGGAATAGAGGAACAACTAGTGAGGAAACTAGAAGGGATATATAAAGAGAATAAGAATAGGGTAAAAATAGTGGATAGTGTTAGTGAAGTGTTTTGGACGAAGAAGAGGTTAAGGCAGGGGTGTCCTCTTAGCCCTATTTTATTTGCACTGTATATAGGGGACATAGAAGAAGTGTTGAAGGGAGGACAGTGTGGTGGGGTGGTTATGGAGAGAGGGGTTAAAGTGTGGGTGTTGGCATATGCAGACGATATGGTCATGGTGGCAAAAAATGAGTTGGAGATGAAAGGTATGATTAATACGATAAAGAGGTACCTGGAAAGGAAAGATTGGGGTTTAAATGTGAGAAAGTCTAAAATGGTAGTTTTTCAAAGAGGGAGAAGAGGGAAGAAAAAGGAGGAGTTAAGTTAGGGAGAACAGAAGATAGAAGCAGTAAATGAAGTGACATATTTGGTATAAAGGCTAAGGTACGACAACAAAGATGATGCGCATATAAGGGAGTTAGCAAAGAAGGGTACCAGGGTATTAGGGCAGGTATGGAGTTTAGGGGAAAGAGTGTTTGGGAAGGAGGTCGAGAAGAGATGATGGCTGTTCGAAGAATTGATTAAAAGTGTGATGTTGTACGGGGTGGAGGTTTGGGTTGGAAAGAGTGGAATCTATTGGAAAGGGTGCAAATAAAATATTGGAAATGGATACTAGGTTTAGACAAGGAGACGCCGGGGTACATAATAGAGAAGGAGGGGAAGTTAGAGAAGATTAGAATAGAAGCAGGGAAAAGGCCGATGGGTTATGAAGAGACAATGAAGGGTAGGAGAGAATGTAAAATTTTGCAATGTTGCTGGAGGACGGTAAAAGGTAGCAAAAATATATATGGGCAGGAGGAAAGGAAACTGTACTACCAACGAGGAAGTTTCGCAAGAGAAGAGGTGGAAAGGAGAGAGGAAGGGAGGTTAAATACGGAGGAGATAATAAGAAGTGATAAAGACTCGCAGGTGCAAGAGAGGAAAGGAAAGTATAACGTAAGGTTTGGGAATCTAGTGTCCAGGGGGGTTCTTAAGTATCTGATGGGGAGGAGAAGCTTAGGAGAGAAACGGCTTATAGCTAGGTTTAGATGTGGAAATGAGGAGAATTTAAATAAGTATTGGAAGGAGGATGTAATGAGGAGATGTAGATTACGTGGGGAGGGATGGGAGGACATAGAGCACTTGAGTGAGGAATGTGACGAGCTAAGAGAAGAAATGAGGAGAGGAAGGCTTTGCTTGGGGAGGAGGGGGAGGGATTGGATTGGATGAAAGCAGTAAAGGAAAGAAGGATAAGAGGGGAGGGTTAGGTCTAAAGAAATAGAATAGATAGATGGTAATTGTAATATTTTATTGGAGAAAGTTATTTTAGTTTTATAAATTTTTGTATGTATTATATGTATTATATTATTATGTAAAGGGTAAAGGTGTAAGGGTAACGTAATCCATTGTAAGGCCGAATAGCTCAACAATTATCAATAAATAATCATAAGATAACAATGTTTTATGCAATATGGCCTGTGAGTTTAATATGAAAACTACTTAAATGTCCGTGTACCAGCGTTGACATTAGTTAAGTATAGTAATTTAGGTACACGCTAAAATGCTTACGTCATAATCAACGATGACGTTTTAGCGTGTACCTACATTACCCGTTAAGGCACAAGCTAGAGTGCTCTTAGACATGGCGTCTTAATAAGTAGTGATACAATACTAGTACACTTTAAATTGTTTACAACGTCAGATGAAAAAAAGCAATAAGCTTTTTGTGGGAAATAAAAATAAAACAAAGAAAAAATCAAAGTTTATACAATAGGTACATGGATTAAAAGATGCTTAAAAGTAAACTTAACTTATTATACAATTACATTCGTAACGGTGGTTAATTTAAAAATAAATGCAAATGTATTATAAACACAAGGTGTAACGGGAAAATTACAGATACTAAAAATGTCACCACTTTACACGCTTTTAAGATGTTAAATAGAGTTAGTTAATGTTAAGGTTAAAGTTGTCATTAAAGCTAAGGTTAGGATCAAAGTGAACGACATGACTAGGATTAAGAATTAAGTAAAAGCTAGAGTTAAATGTTGGAGTTAAGGTTTGAGGTAAGGTTACGGTTAAAGTAAGAGTTAAGATTAAGGTTAGTGTTAAAGTTAGGGTTAAGGTTACTTCACAGTATAGAAACAAATCATGCGCAGTAGCTTTGACACGTTAAAAACAGGTGCCAAAATTTCATCCAATCTTGCCGTTCAAATCGACTTCCGGCATAATGCGCATTGGGTAAAATTGTTACACAAAGATCAAAGAGCCGCTTGCAGATTGAAACTACTGATTTGTTTGCAGCAATGGGGACCGAGTACGCCTGTCCGCCTCGACCGCTGTCTCGTGATTGAAGCGCGTTCATTCTGTAACTTGTGTTTTAATATACTATTCCAATTTTAAATAAGAAAATAGACAGGTGCTGATCACTCTTACCAACTATAGTATATGGAGAATCGCTGCTATACATATTGCAGTGATAGATATTAGTGATAGTATAAGAAAGAATATTTGTATAAGTAAAGACACGTATTATGAGAGTGGGAGTGGGAGTGATGTGATGAGTTTGTTTTTGGGAGACCATGGAAAGGAACTCGAGTGGTGATAACAAGAGGTGACGGATGGGAGATGGAGAGAAGTTTTTTTCTTGACACATGAGGAAGTGGAAGGAGTGCACCTGTAGCAGTCATAACGAATTTAACATCAAATGGGAACAAATTTAAAGTATCTATTACTAGTGCAGTTTAGTGATCAAACAGGAAAGATGAAACAATGAAAAGTGACAAAGTTTTAGTCGAAATTGAGAAATTGAATAGATGCGCCGTATATCCGTATGGTTTTAAAAATAACGAAATTAACAAAAATTATTATAAAGAGGATAAGTGTAACGGTTCCGATATTAAGTGTCTTAAAAAGTGTCGTAATTAGGATGCAGACTTGAATTCAGTTAACGTTCATCCTAAGAAGTGTCTCATTTATAGGAAAGGTTCGGTTGAAAGTATCAATGGTGACTTAGCAAGTGTTTTTTTGTAAAAGGAAGGTGTTTTTACAATCGGTTTTGCCGAGCAGTTCTGAAATTTTGAAGTTTAGTAGTTAAGCGTTATTAATAAATGTGCTTATTATTTGTTCTTTATCGTTGTTTTCTTATAAATGGTCGTTATAATTAGTGTAAAAACTATCACCGCAATATTTTACAATTTCTATCAACTAAAAATGTAAATTAAGGCAAAATAGAGAAACTAGTATGAAAAACGTGTTATACAATAATTCCTTTTTGTTACGCTTGTATTTTGTTTAACTCGCCGCTACGTGGCTCGTAATGCAAATTTACTCGCATTACAATTGTAGTCATTGTAATACTTGTTTTACAATATATTATCCTCTTGGAAAATGCTACAAAGGACCCAAATAAATTGTATTTATTATAAAGTCAATCAAAAAATTAAAAGAAAATGCAAAAATTAATAATGTACAATCAACTGAACAACTTAAAAACCAACTCGTTTGTTAATCGGCGATTAATCATCTCGACTATATTCAGTGCTGGATTTATGGTTAGGATGGTGGGGATCGGGTCTAGGGCGGCAAAATTCTAGGGGCGCTAAAACTTTAGAAGCGTTCAGTTTTAAGTAATTATTATTACAGCTGAATTAATAAACCTTAGAATAAAATATTTTCAATATTCGTATATTTGATGTTTTAATTTTTATCACTACTATAAGACACTACTATGAACAATCTCGCTAGCTTGCGTTTTAAAAAGTCACAACCTTTTGGCTAAAGAACTATTAATGTAAACAGGCTCATTAAAACCAATAATAGTCTACACTTTTCTAAAAGTAATTACCAATTAAAAAACTCATTAATAATAATATATTTATTGTGGATTCCAAATTAAAACATTTTGCTTCATTATCTATCGGAAATTCCTTATTAATCTCAATATATAGGTTCTTAATATTCAAATTTTCTCGTGCTAACACGTGCTATAAAATAGAAAATTCAAGTAAAATACGTAATTATGGCGGTTCCAGTAACTAACGAATTTATTAGTGTATTCTCACAAAACAGTGCATATGCAAATTCTTTAATAAAAATGGTACCTTTTCTTTTGAACATGGCATTATTGAAACATTTGATGGGAAGCCAAACTCATTTACTAAGATGCACCTGTAAAATTAATTTATTGTTACTAAGCTGTCAACATTTAAATATAGAAAATCACGAATAACACTTTTAACCATTAAAATTTTTTTTATTAAATATTTTCTGATGTAGAACACTGAAAATAATTGTACGATAAATACAATTTTATTATTTTAATTAGTAATTGCCAATTCAAATTTAATCTGCAATTACTTAGTAAATATTGCCCTATAAAATAACATTAAAAACTATTAAAACTTAATGGGTAATTGCCAATTGCATTTTTTAAATAGTAAAACACATTAAAACCAGTACTATCTAATTCAAATACATAAAAAACTTATAAACATTGTACTACGAAATTAAAAACTGGTGTGGTCACCACACGACTTTCCTATAAGGAATTTCTACATATTTTTATTTTCAAATTGAAGAAAAACATCCAAGTCAAAAGAATATAGAGAATTCAGAAAGCTTAGGTTTATAATTTTATTTGCTTAAAAGAAATAATAGTAAAAGTACTAAGTATTAGACATTAATATATATATACACATGTTTGTATTGACTTCCCAGCATGCTATATTTTTGTTGAAATCTTTCTTGTCGATTTTATTAAGATATAACCGAAATATAGTAAATTGAGGTTATGTTGTCATATCGACTAACCCCTATAGTTTTGTGCGACTCGATATTGCTTTCCCCTCTAGTAAATTATTTTTTTTCTAAAAAAATGTCGCAGGCAGAATTCGAACCTAGATAATATTTTAAATTCATTTTAAATATAAATCAAATATCTAAATCAAATAAACTGTTAATGTTAGAAAAATTTACATACGTACAAAATTATATAAGAAAAACTTACGGATACGGCCATTTCCGGTTTCTTTATCATACCCATCTTTTGATAGAACCGAGAGAATATGATAAGCCAGCTCCATACCAAATTTCAAGTTACTAGGTCTTTTTGTTCGAGAGTTATCATGGGTACATCATTACACACACCCAAAATTTTTTTGTCAAAAATGCATTTTTTATGATTCAAGAGACCTTGAAATATTCTGCCAGCAATTTTGTTTGCAAAAAAATTGCGATCCTTATACTTTTCTTATAGGAAAATAAAAATAAAACTATTTTTATTTGAGAAGCCGTTATTAATAAATGAATAAATTGTTTTATTTCATACTAATACATTATAAACAAATAAACCCTTAGTTACCGTAACTATAAACATGTTCATAACTACCTAGGGAGTTATACTAAGCAGTTATGAATCCTTAACTCCCTCTAATGTGTTTACAAAAATAAACCGACAATTGTCGAATTTTTCCCTAAAATGATTTCCCGAATTGCAAGAATTTTCCGTTGAATTGTTGTCATTTCTTTCTTCTGACATACCACCCAACATTTTTGCAGTTTTCATTTTTCAGTTCCATGCTGCCGTACAAATACGCTTCTGCTATCGTTGAACTTCGCTATCTACTATGTCTCTTCAATGCTATCAAATTTGCACCTACATTGACCAAAGCAGTCGCAGAAGTCTTCCACCCAAAATACTAGCAATTTTGCTTGGCATTTTTTCAAATGTATTTTTCCTAACAGGCTGAACTGTGCAACCTTTTTCGCGATAAGTTAAAAAGAATTTTTTTGGATCCGACGGGCGCAAACCCATACTTCCTCACCATACAGAATGCACACAACTCGTATTCTTCCACAATTGTATATTTCTTCCGGATATCTGTTTTACTTTCCGAAATGTCAACCACAATAAGCGAGCCATTATCTTCATATGATTAATCTTCATATTCAAAAGTTTTTGACCTCTGCAGTCTCCAAAATAACCCATAATCAGAACCACCTGTACAATGGAGCAATAAATGTGCAATCGTTACAGTTTAATGCATCACCTTATGTAATAAATGTTCTTCATCAGGAGCATTCTTTTAATAATTTAACGTCAGTCCGACTGAACACTTTAGACTTTTTTGACTCATAGCGTTTACTTTTTCGTTTGAGAAACGTTTCCAGTTCATGAAATTTACTCCCATCTGTATTATTATAAATTGTCATCATTGATTTTAACATTGACCACTTAGTCCACAGGGAATCAGAAGTGTACGATTCAGACTGTAAGGAAAATAAATCAATATCACTTATACTAGAACGTGGAAGAATAAATACATACTATGTCTTGAAAGTAAGCTAACATTATAGTTTCACTTATATTTTTGTATTCAATACGGTTAACTTTTAGCAACTACAGGAATTTGTTTTCTTTTTTATACTTTGGTTCCGACTTTGTTGGTAGTAGTGCGGCACGAGCTTCCTCAGCTTTTTATAACTAATTGCCAGAAATCTCACTTCTCTCCAGGTTATCATTCATTTTCACAAATTAAGTTTGAGAAATTTATATTTACAAACTTCTCAGTTGATATATATATATATATATCTATGATAACCATGCCAACTTAATTATAAAACAACGTTCGTTTAATTTTGAAAACCAACAGAGTTTGGTTTTTATATTTCATTTAGTATGAAATAAAATTATGTATCTATCACGTGAGTTATTGGATGTTAATAACTTCGGACAACTTAACAATACTTCGGAACTAACGTCCTTCGCGATTGCAATCTGGTGCCCTAGGTAATTAACATCCCTTGATACATAGATAACTATTATGAAAAAACAATAAAACACATTTTGTTTTTGCATCTTAAAATTTAATGAAATACATAGAGGCATGGTTAAAATCTATTATAAATATATAGCTAAAACTGTAACTAATACCGTTTTATTTTAATACATAAACAGTTAAGTGATTGACGAACCTGAGCAAACAGAAGTTAATTATTTTAATACTGATTCAATCATTGATAAATATTTTTTATTAATAGGCGTATACTTGAATAAAATTGTGATTAAAAGTTAAAATGGATTCGTTCAACAACAAAGTGCACTTGAACCCTTATTATCTAAATATTATTGAATCCGTAGTTTTAACATTTTATTTAAAATACTTTTAAAATACGTTTTTTCTGTTAGTCAGTCAGTATCTTTGTTGTGAGATGAATTTGAAGCTTTGAGACACTCTCTACACTAAAACAACGCGAAAGAAATATTAAATACAGAACAAGTCAAATTACTTACATCTTCAATTTTCACTCTAGGAGATCGCAAAGTTTGCTCCGGGTAAATCCATGGTTTTAAATCCGGGTGTTTCTGTTGCGATTTCCAAGATTCGTAACCTTCAGCGGCTTTTCTTAATTGTTTTACCATTTTTGGTGCAAATATTTGAGTAGTTTTGTTAACCAACCATGGTTGTAGTTTACCTCTAGGATCCGTATGAGATACGTAACCCATAAAACACCCATCAGGCCTTTCACGTATCACAAAACCCGTTAAGTAAGACACTGCCCTATACAGCACCATTAAACTTAATACTTCAAGCACACGTAATTACCTTACGAATCCCTTCTTTGGTGGATAATTTTTATGTGGGATGGAATGGTTTACAATCAATTTTTCATTTCCTAAGTCTAACCATGATCGTTGTAAGACAAAGTCTCTATTTTTTAAAGGTGCTGGGCATGTCACTATGTAAGAAATTTATTTAAAGTGACTTTAATTTTTATGTTGTGAACTTACTGGAATAATAACCTACGTCGTTGTTTGGGTTTAAATAGCCAATTTCAGTTGATTCTATCATGTGAATGTCCCAATGTGTTCGGTATTGAGGATCATGGAGTACGTCGAATAATGTTTCTGGAGTTACGTTTCGAAATATTGTATAAATTTTGACCATCTTAAAATCGCATCCTTGTAAAGATTGCGTCCAAACCTGAAAATGAATGGCTTAGTTATTATGGAAACATTTAGTTAGGCATTATGATTTCTATTAACACGATTTGGAATATTAGGTTTTACTTTACTTTATTCACAAACGAGAAGAACTGGAGGGGTTGTAATAGTTATAAGTAATAGAATTCGATATACTATAATCTCTAATTTCGCATTAGGCAATAACTATTGGTTAATATGTATCATAATAATAGGAGAATTCCAAACAGGTTACTATACAGTACTGTATCACTCACCAAGTGCAGGTGATGCTATTTTTATAGAACATTTTGAAAAGCGGTGTGAAGATAAAATTCCAGATAACAGTACACATATAATTATAGAAGATTTTAATATAGATGTATCCATGCAAAGTTTTTATGGGTCGAAATTAACACAAGTTATTAGAAGTCTAGAGATGAAACAAATTGTTGACGAATTTACTCGTACAACATAAAATAGCCGTACAATAGTTGACCTAGTAATTACAAACGTAGATGATTTAAGATCTGTTGTATTAAATGAACCAAAAATAACTGATCATGATATAATAGAAATAAATTTAGGTACATTACATAAAAACTGGGTTACAAAATAAAGACAATAAATTGCTACAAAAAATATTCACAACAAAACCAAACCAAAACCAAAAAGTATAATATTTGACGAAGTAGAAATTAGTAACTTACAGGAAATATCAAATAAATTTAACGAATATTTTGTAAGCAGCATTAAGCACATAAATAATAGTATGAACCAGCCCCCAGCAACCTTCAAAGAGGCTCCAATATTAAAATCAGATCTGAAGAAAATCTTAAGTAATATTAAGCAAAAAGGAGGAACGGATCACATTACAAAACAAGTTATTAGAGATGCATTGTCAGAAATTGGTAATGCAATGCTAGACCTAATAAACAAATCCTTAATATGTGGAAAATTTTCTAAATGTTGGAAGAAATCAAAAATCATACTAACGCCTAAAATTAAAAATACAAAAAGATGCGAAGAATTTCGACCTATCAATATATTACCAATGTACGAACAAATACTAGAATCAGTTGTTAAAGAACAGTTCTTTCTGGAACAAAATAATGTAATCAGCAGGGATTAGATCGGAACCGAAAAGAACCGGAATTGGAATCGATTGATTATAGTGGAACCGAAACCGGAATCGGAACTTATATTTTAATTCAGTCTGGAATCGAAACCGGAATTGGAACCTATATATTGTAATAGAAGAACCGGTATTTTTCGGTTCCAGATTTCGGTTCTAAATGTGTTGAAATAAAACGACAAAACTATCTATCTGTATGCAAAAAAAAATCAAAATAAAACAAAAATAGATGCACTTTTAAATAATTATGATACTGAACCGCAGCGAGTAAACCGCAATGTAAACATATTACAGTTTTGGTAAAATCATAAATACGTCTATTTATTGGACTGAAGATTTTCATTTATCTATTAAATGTTTCAGCAAATCTATATTAAAAGATCAGTTGCAAAAGCAAATTATCTTTTTGAAAATCATAAATTGTAAGTAAAATACGGTACTGAAAATTTGATTACGTAAGTATTTGTTTATAGAGACAGAACCATCTCATCTTTGGAATTTAATGAAACTTAGTTCCTAGTATTTCAGGTACATCTAAAGAAACAGCAAAACATTAATGATTTGTTTTTAAACCAATTACATGTTTCTATAAATAACTAACTGATACAGTCGAAGTAAGCATTTAACTATATATTCACAAAATATTCATTAATAACATAATTCAATCAAACAAATAAATTTCTACTGAAATAATGCCATATTTACATTTTTTTATGAAACTCTATAAAACCTAAAAATGCTGGAACCGGAACTAGAATCTCTATTTTAAAATGTGTAGAACCAGAACTGGAATCGGTACCCATATTTTTGAACACTGTGGTACCAGCATCGGAACTGGAACCTATATTACTAAAAGGTACAATCGTGAAAATCAATCGGGTTTTCGAAGTAAACATTCGTATGAAACAGCATTAAATCTCGTGCTGACAAAAGGGAAATCCGAAATTGACGTGAGTAATAGTGTAGTAGCAGTGTTTTTAGATTATAAAAGTGCCTTTGAAACTACCGACAGAGAAAGACATAAATAAACTTTACCAATATGGAATAAGAAGCACCGAACTTAAATTGTTCGAAACTTACTTGGAATCTCGCACTCGGACCACTACATACCAAAATTATAAATCTATTCCAATTCAGAATAATTTAGGTGTACCTCAAGAATCAGTGTTAGGGCCATTGCTTTTCTTAATTTATATTAATGATTTAGAACTTAATCTTAAGTGATGTAATAATAATTTGTTTGCAGACGATAGTTTTGAGCTGATAGTCGATTTAAGGTTATTGCTTTTATTGTGCAATTTCTGTTGTTTGCTTACGTTTTGCAATTTTGATTAGTGATGGTTTAGGCGTTACTCCATTACTCGTAGAATTATTATTGTATTGTATTAAAACTTTAACGCATATATCGAAAAGTCACTAAAATGTATTGAATTTATTGATTACACAATCTCAAATTAAAGTATGTAAGCAAACAAAAACTATTTCACTTATAAATAATTTAACCAACAACCACTAAATCAAATAACAAAAAATTTAAAACTAAAGGTTGACTAGCAGAAAGTCGCACAAAAAAGCTCTGTCTACAGGTTCTTTACAAATTATGTGAATTCTAATAGATATTAGTTTGGGGGGCAACAAGTGTATTGTCGTTATTTCAGTCTTTTTTTCTGAACTGCGTAAGTTTTGGTATAGGCGTTTCTCTTGTTTTTTTTTGTTTTTTTTTTACTTTCTGTTGACTACCAAATTATAATACAGAACTGAGGTTTTTTTTATGCAACAAAACATTGCTGTACTATTCTATATTAACCTTATTCATAGAAGCTTATGCCGTCATAAGTGACAACGTTTTTTTAAGTAAAATTCTGCTCTTCAGTCTAAGGGGATTAACTATACAAAACTAAGTTTTTGGAGAGATTACTTTTGTGACAGAGCGATTTGTTGTTGTGCTGAAGTACACTCAACTAAACAAGAAACGGGACACCTTGGTTAGTTCGATTGAAATAGTTAGTGGTGTAAACTAGGCTTGTTAAATACGATCGGCAATCATTCGCGGCCATTTACGATTCTATTGAAGAAATTCAAATTAGACAAATAATAAACATTGACAATACCACACGGTCAAATCTAGAAAAACCAAAAAATCAATACAATCCTATTTTTGTATGATTAGAGGTCAAAACATGTTTATAGATGCGTCATTTGAACTTTTAAAAGTTTTTTCGTCGCTAAAAACAACACGATTCCAAAATTCCACTAAAGAATTTTTTTAAATTTGTTTATATAACATTTTTCAAGAAAGCGCCGATTCAAGTATTTACATCAAGTAGGTATATCGAAAACAAAAACGATAAACAAGCTCGAGCCAGGTAACTTTATCGAAAGATTATTCGCCTTTAAACCCATACGTATTAACAACATTCAAATACTTGTCTTATTTTTCTGCTAGTGTCGCAAAAAAAATTATTTTATTAACTCTATCTAAAAAGATTGTTAAACTAAAAAATACAGGAAAATGCTAAGGGTGCAAACATGCATTGAGGAACAAAGGAATAAATAGTTCAGCGTTGTAATCGATTTTATTTATACACGAAACTATTTTTTTATAAAAATAAAATGCAGCAAATTGCTTTTTTGACACAAAATTCTTCTACTGTTAATAAGTCTTTATAAGTGTATTAGTAATTATTTTAAACATTTATTATTGCCTTTCTTTTACATTTCGTTCCAAAAGAGAAACTACTTAAAATGTAATTTAAACTTAAGTGCAACAGCTTATATTCACAATGTTACTAATGGGGGTAATATAAAATGTCTTCAAAATATAGCCTTATATATTTTATAATGCATTGTTTTAATATGGAACTTTTATTTACATACGAAAACGAACGGACGATCGCATTCGCTAACAAGACTAGTTTACACCGCTAACTATTTTATTCAAACTAACCAAGGTGTCTCGTTTTTTGTTTAGTTGAGTGTACATTCTTTTGGCCAACAAAGAGTTTTTGTCACTTGCTTGAAACACATCAATTATATTCATTCAATATTTGTTTGTCAGAATTCGCAAGCCGTTTTCAAAGCATAGTAGATTACCAACAAATAATCTAATATCAATAGCCGTTGAAAAGTGTACCTTTGTCAATAAAATAAGATATTATTAAAACCATTGCCTTTGGGATAGTTACATACTATATCATTTCGAAATGAAGTTTAATTATCTGCACGAATGAGGTCGTTCCATTAAAAAATCGAGTTTTGTTCCTTTGAAGTTCCTGTATTAACCAATTACGTGTTCTAAACTGTTGTCGATAATTCAAATAGTGCTAAACCCCATACCAAAAATAATTTCGATACAAGCTTTTGTTTTTTAAAAGTATGTCATTGTTTGAAGTCATACATTTGGAAGAAAAATTTTAAAAATAACTGTTTAGGGACTAACTACGCTTTGTAAAGTAGACCATAATGACTGTTGAATTTTTGCTATAGATCATGCTCTTAGCTTTATCAAAATTGTAAGGTCAAGATGAAGTAGTAATTGATGTCACTAGCGTCGAAAGTGAGTTCTGCTATGAGACAGACTTTCGACGAAAGTTACATACATTATTTTTTATGCAATTTTTGCGAAATTAAATATTTTAGTTTAAAAAATATAAAAACAATCATATTGAACGCATGATAAATTTGATGCTGGTACTATATTTATTACTAGCAAAATTTGACAATTTTGACAATAAATTTAAAATCGTGTTTTTATTTATATAACTGTGTAACATACTAAAAGTCCTCGCAAAGAATTGTGCTATTGCCGCCATCTTATAAAATAGCATCCAAAAAACTAGTTTTTTGGCATTTACTCAAAAGCAGCCCTTTTTATCAAAAAATTCTTCAAACGAAAAAAATTCACTATAAAAAATTGTATAATTTTTGTTCTAAGGATTTTTTTTCATATAACTACCCGTTTAGCCATAATTTTAAATATTCGATTGCTCAATTTAATCCCACAATTTATTATTGTTGTTGAAATTTAAACTTCGAATTAATATTTCTGTACACATTTAATAAAACCTACTTATTCATTTTATTTAGTAGTTATTAAAGTGCATGTGGATCTTCCCCGGAAAAGTAGTTAGTATGGGGGTATGGGCAAAATCGTAACTGCCCGAGTGGTGTTTACGACGGAATTTCAGTGTGTTACTGAGTGTATTCACATCGCATTAGTCAGTAAAACCTACACATGTGTAATTTATAAAAGTGTTTTGTTTAATTTCAGGTATCGAAATAACTCTAAGTGAGTGAAATTAAATATAGAAAGTAAAGAAGTAAGAAAGTAAGAATTGTGCTCTGAGTGTCTAAGTAAAGGAGAGACTGTACTTGTTAAGAAAGAACTAAATGGAATAGTTAAAGCAAGTAAAGAAAGAGAAGATAACTTATGGCTTAAACTTGGTAATTGTAATGAAGTTCAAGTTTATGTGAAGCGCAGGCGTGTCTATACAACTCCAACCCAAATTAAAGCCTCTAAACGAAAAACATACAATGGTCTTAAGGAAGGTAAAGAAGGAACTTCTAAACTTTGTACAAGATTTGGATTAGCGTTTTCATACAAAATGAACTGCATATTTTGTGCGAGGTGGCTCTTTCAATTCTTAAAGTGCCGAAATACAAAAAACTATTGTGGCCAAGTGTGAAAAACGTGGAGATGAATTAGGTGAAGCCGTGAAGCGCCGGGTAATTGATGTGGAAGGCCAGCTAGTCACAAATATCACACAATATTAGAGTCATTATTTGAATATATTGAAAATCATGATGAATATCAATATACTTTACCTGAACTCAATGACTTAATAAATTATTAGGTAATAAAAAATGTGAAATTTCAGATTACATCTTAAAAACTCGTTTGAAAAACGCTTTGAGTTATAATCACTGATGCAGTAGTAAGTAGACCATTAGTTATTACTTTTATTGATACTACCCACAACATATTACATAATGAATTGTATTCACAAAAAAGAAAAATTTGGAAAATGAACGACTTCGTACTGTAGAAATGGTTGCGGATACGACGACAGGATATCCGAAATACATTAATAGATTTATCTACTTATTCTTCAATAGATGAAATGGGAAGTGTGAGATCAAATCTAGTACCAAAGTCTTTGAATGTTTTGATGGACATTGTAGTTCAAAGACGAAGGAAAAAAGGAGTTGATAAGTCTAGATCTGCTACTACCGTTAACCATTCTGTAATGTTAGCCTGTCGTCCAAAGTCATTTTTTTTCACCTCTTCAATTATCTCTTTCAGTACACTTACATTCTAAGTATGGCTTAAGGCATCTAGTCGATCTACAACATTCAATATCCATCTGTATTTCCTACAATGAAACAATAGCGTACTTAAATGCATAAATGACAACCAGAAATAATAGATGATGCCTTTATACAATTCGTTTTTGACGAACGACGTGAACACTCGAACGATAGATGGGCATGGAACAATTCATATACTTGGTGGAATCAAATGTGTAACGCCAGCTAATGCAATATTAAATTCTCCTCCTCTCGTTCGAGATACTAAAAAGATTAACTAACTAAATACCTCTAATTCACTATAAAAAAGAATCCAGACTTTGTCTTCATAATACAAAAATTAAAATAGTCTATATATAAAGTGTTGATGTTAATGTAATAAAAAATGGATTGAAGTTGAACCTACTCTGGATTCTTGGGTTCTTATACTCTAGAAATTCTTTTCTGGAATGGATACATGCAGAAAAGTATGCACGAAACTGAAAGTTATCAGACTTCTAAAATTATGCCAGTACCCGTTATCAATTTGCACGCAAGCAATATGACAACAATAAACTCAGCTTTAATGTATGCTGCATCTGAATGCAAGCGGAGCAATACATCTTGCATTGTGATCAGACGCTTTTTATTAAGGTTTGCGACGTAGTGGAGGCATCAGAAAGAGGCAGTCTTTTATCTTCTGATATTGTTAAATTTGGAGGTTTTCATTTGTGCATGAGCTATCTGGGGTGTATTGGAAGTATGAAGGGAAGTGGCATTGAAGAGCTATGGAGAAGTGTGTAGTACTGTCCATCATTTTATGTCGGGTTATGCTTTTTTAATGTCTGTAAGAACCAATTTATTAACAGTAGTAGCTATATTTAAATGTTTAATCGACAAATGTCTAATCTGACAAATGACATCTTGAAATCTTTTGTATGAAATTCAGAAAAACTGATTACAAATGAAATATCAATAGAAGAGATTATCACTTTAGAATCAGTAAGTAATCTTGTGGAACACATTTTTGTAATCTGCAAAGAAACAGCTGAGGTCAAACTCTGGACGCAATACATAAACATTCCTAGTAATGGAATTTATTAAAGCTGAATGCACAGGTGATTTTGCACTCCATTTAAATACTACTATTAGCAAGCTACTTTATTTCCATGCAGCAGGTCATCACTTATATGCAAAGAGTGCTCGTCTATATATTGAAAAAAATACTTGACTTTTCGTTGACGATGAAAAAAAAAGGATTTTGAACGATTCTGGTCTGGTACATGGTCAGATATGATCATAGAACAATCATTGATAAGACCTATGAAATCTATTGGGGGTCTGAGTCATGGAAGGGGTATAACACAAAACAGTCAACACACAGAAGAGAACCCCAGCAGGCAGACTCGAAATTCTTATGATCAAGAAGTTTTCTGCAAGTGGTTAATGGAACACAATCCATTTTGTCGTAACTCAGGGGAATTAGTAAGTTTATTGTCTGGTCTGGTAGGCGATGATTTAGTTAATTGTGATAATGCTATCCTATTGGAGAAATCTTAATGAAAGAAATGACAGTACAATTTTTAAAAATTTCAAAGTAAAACCTCTCGCAGCAATTACTTCGGCGATCAAATTGGGTGGAGGTAGTGAATAGTCAGCAGCTTTTCAATAGGATTATATTTGTTGAAAAACAACCACATAAGCTAAAGAAGTGTTTTACATTCGAACTTGCTCCAAGACTACATCTTTATTTGATGATGTATTATTGAGAAAAGGAATAAAATCTGGTCTAGCAAAAGGAATCATTAAACATTCCGGGTGACAAAATGTACATTTTAGATGGTGAACACCTAACTGGTACATTTCGTACTTAAAATCTCACTACGCGAGCAACTGTTTGGTGGTTTTTGAGGGTTATCTTAATCAGGCAACAACTAAAGCAGCAACGGAGTGCTGCCAGAAGGACCTCCACCAAAATAGAATCACAAGAAAACCATTTAACTACAGCAACACAGGCCGAATTTGTGTCCAACAAACGAAACAAAAAGAGCTCCATAGAAATGCATGCTAACAGATGCTTGAAATGTAGTATTCAAGTGAGCTTGGCAGAGTCAGATGCAGATGCTTTAATTGTATCAACAGCACTGGAAGTAAAACAAGGTAAAACAGTAGTTGTAGTTGGCCAAGACACTGATCTACTAGTTATATTAACTTCATTTGCGTCTAAGATGTTCTTCCTGCGCCCTGCTTCTGGATCCAAAAGACAAGAAACTGTGTACAATATATCTCGACAGCAACCCGTGGAGAAGTTGGAGAGGTAATTCTATTTGTACACGCAGTAACAGGATGTGACACAACATCAGCACTGTTTATAAAAGGAAACTTAAATGCTTTGAAGCGTATACAAAAAGATCGTGCTCTGATGGAAGAAATGAAAGTTTTTAGCAAACTATGCGCAACACAAGCAGAAATATCGGAAGCAGGAGAAAAGTTTTTAATTTGTTTATATGTTGGTTCGATGAGTACCACCTTAGACGATTTAAGGTACCTTAGATTGTTTCCAGACAGCCACTTAGTAAGATATTTGATCTCGCGTCTTTGCTTCCTACAAATGACGCAGCAGCTTAGCACTCATATCATGTGTACCTGCAAATCCAGGAATGGAAAGGGAATGCATTAGAACCTACAGATTAGGGTTGGATAAAAACTGGAAGCACATTAACTCATGTGTGCTTGACAGAAGATCCTGTTCCAGCTGAGTTGTTAAAACTTATTTCGTGCAAGTGCAAGTCTAAGTGCACCAATAGGTGTCACTGTTGGAAAGCCATGATGTTCTGCCATAAGTCTACACTGTCAAGGGCTTTCATACCAAAATTCTGCACAAACTACTAAATGTCAGTCTGATTATGAATAAGACAAATAGACGTCTTTCAGGATCTCGTGAACTGTGGCGCTGTAGGTTGTATATGTCAAAATATTGTTATTATCCGTCTTACAAACATTTGCCGGTGCATTTTTTCTAATCTATCTTTGTTTTTATCGTTGTACTTGTTGTTAATAAATCTGTAGGTATTATTATAAGTAAATTAATTTGTATTTAATAAATAATTGTTTGATTATTTTTTATTTTTATTGACGTGAGTGCCTTTTAAATAGACTAACGTTTTTGGAATTCAGATAGACTTGTCAAATCTTTGACTTTTATTATATTAATTCCGATTTTCGACTCAAGGTCACAGTTCATGACATAATGAAATACTTCTACATATATAAAGGTTTTACTAGAAATTTTTTGTTTGAAACATTTTTTGATAAAAAATGCCGTTTTTGAGAAAATGATAAAAAACTGTATGGGTGCCATTTTCTAAGATGGCGGCAGTACCTCAAGTTTTTCTTTCGAAGACTTTTAGTATGTTTTTCGGGTAGCTACAAACTATATACCAAGTCTCATGCTTCTAAGAGTTTTTTAAGGTAATTTTCCTAAAATGACTGGACTATATTTAGCCTACGCAGTAACACACTCCGAAATATAAAATACTCAAAAATATTTCAATTTATAAAATCTTTAAAAATTTTAACTTTAACAAAATTTTATACATTAAATTTATTTTCTACCAGACACACGCTTCTACTTAAATAGTAATGGACTTTGAAATCATAGTTTTACGTAGATTTCGATTTATAACTTTGCGGCTCTAAAGTTTTTTGGTAATGTTTGCGATAAGAGCAACACAAAAATAACATTTGCATTGACAAGACCAGATCAAATACTTCAATATACAAAAACAACGACAAAACCGCGTTTACAAACTTAGACTAAAAACTAGACCAAACCGCAATATAAAAATATATTTTAGTGCATATTTTTCAAAACATGATTTATTTATTTTTCTTTTGGGTTTGGTTTCAGAATTATAACCGAATAGAGAAATCATTTTTTTGCAAATCAGTAATAATTAATTATAAACCAGACAGCATTAAAAATTAAAAGTAAATTCAATTTTCTTTCGAATAAAGCAAGACGGATAAAATAATTATTTGGAGGACATAGGTATTTCGTTAAAGGTTTTTATCGTTAGACGCATCCAAGATAGTTATTGACTCATGAAACCTACACAATCTTATTAGGTTTGCAGCTTCGTCAGAAGGTAATCTGTGACACCTGGTCTGAGTCAAAGAACTAACTACTGAGTAGGTAACTAGTAGTTTATATGAAATAGCGATTAATGAAATATTATGAATTTTTATCAGATGTTTAGGTATACCTAAATATTTACCACGTAATATTTAAATTAAAACTAATCGAAAAAGAGAGGGATTACATTATTATCTTTGTATCTGCCAGATGTAAGAGAAAATTTCAAGTTTTCGCATACGCACTTTTCGAAACTATAAAATTTTAACTACTCATGCAAGTGAAATATATTAAATTATATTAATTTTTCTAATAAACTTTCGCTGATGTTAATCTTTGATTTGCTTCGATGAATTTAAATGGTGAATAGAGAAACTTGCGCAGGATCGATTATTAAATAGGTTAAAGTTATTATATCGAATCTACCCACGCAAAAGGACTTTTGTTGTCATTAATCGGAAAAATCGTACACCGCAACATCCGAAATAAAAATAATCAAAGTTTCGGCAAAAGGTGGCGCAAGCATTATTTACACGAGAATTTAGAGCAAACGGGCGCATGTGTGCTTGTTATCAGTGATTATTGAACTTGCGTGGGAGTGTTCTTTAAAATGTGTTTATAATCAGTAATTGCGCGTGCGTAAAATAATTATATAAATTTTACGTTGCATAACAACTGTTTTAAATAATAAAATACCTTTGTATCTTCTCCTTTGAAGAAGTCAAGTTTCCAATTGGTATTGTCATCTATAAGCGTTTTTAGTCTTCTGAAGTCGCTATCATCGGCGATTTTTACAACTCCTACCTCCATGACCTTTAAAGTTAAAAATAAATATTAAAATTATTTTTGTCAATAGGAACTATGAATTAACGATTAAAGTAAGTTTATATATGTTAATTATTGTTTTTTGGTTGTGACAAAGTAGAAAAAATACATAATGCATTTATTGATTTATACGTAGCCGCAATTTAACAATATGGTTAGTGAGCATGTATTTTCTATGTGGAATACGTTTGCGATTAATAAAATTTTCCTATAAATAATTTTGAATATAGTTAAAAACTTACCACATATTTTTTTAGTAAATTTTTTTGAGTATGAGCATTTGACACACGTTGACACAAATTGAACTAGTGTTATGACAGCCACTATATTTGCTGTTATCAAATAGCGATAAGATCGTGGTTTACTTAACATTCATACTCGCGGTCGTGTACGGCAACAATCTCAGTTCGCAATTACAAACCTGCCACTTTCCTTTAAATATAGACAATTTTTTTCTTTCAAACTTAATTACAATTTTTTTACGCTAAAAATAGAAGGTGACAATCACTGACATTTTTTCTGTTTTTTTTCTAGGATTTAAGTATCATGTGTTCTTCTGGGAATTTAGAACTCGACAAAAAGATTGACGAGTGGTTGTCTTGGGACAAATGTACTAAAACAATTGCCGAAATCAAGTTGTATGTACAAACGCAAAATTTCAATGAACTGGCGAAAATTTTGCTCGATCGCATTTCTTTTGGCACTGCCGGTCTTCGCGGAAAAATGGCAGCCGGATATACTTGCATGAACGATTTGGTAATTGTCCAAACGGCACAAGGTTTGCTTAAGCATCTCGAGGAAAAAGAAGCGTGTCTTCTTAGAAAAAACGGCATTGTAATCGGTTATGACGGACGCTACAACAGCAAAAGGTAAGTCTATAAATCTTAGTACATCAATTTAAACGTTAACACAAAGATTATCAGCTTATATATTTCGTATTCGTATCTGCTGATAACCCTTTCGCCTTCTTTTTGTTATATGCTGAATTAAACTATGATGCGTATCTATGTTTTTGAAATCTAGTTGACACAAGTATGCTTGCCCGAAATTTTAAAAAAAAAACAAAAAATTAATCATACTGATCTTATAAGATTTTTTGTGACATTTGTTGATGCGCTATTAGATTTTTTTGGATTGGAATTACAGGTCATGTTTTTTTTTGTTTCTTGTTTTTCTGTTTGCTAATGAACATTTTCGACGGCTTCAATTCAAGAGCATATATTCAATGTGAGGTATGTTTTTTTGTTAATGATCTTTTATTTATTAACTTAATGATGTAAAATGGTAGATTTTTAGTTAGCCCCTTCTCTATTAAATGAATTTGAATTCTACTCTGTGCTAGTAGACAAGCTTTTTTGTCATTGTCTCAATCTTGTTTAACCAACCGGGATACTCAACTAGCACTGTTTTTAATATTACAACTTTTCGTTATGTAACCTGTAGTTAATTTCTGATTGACATTTAGTGCCAAGCGGGATAGAGTTTTAAAGTGTTGTTATTTTTTTCAATCTTGTAATTGACAACATTAGTATTAAAAACATAAATAAATAAAGACATAAATGTTTATGGACTGTTTAGTTTTTTTGTCATAAAACTTCTTTGGTAGCAATTCTTTGTTCTTAAGATATTCGTAATTTTGATTAATTAATTAAAGTATTAATGTAAGTAATCTCGAAAACTTTCACGGCCGGAGTCTATACTAAGATTAGGACGTTTTCCGGGTTTGGTCTGTGTTGATGTTATAACCGAAGTTACTTTCGTGAGGGGGTGAAAGAAATCGAAAACTTAAAGAAGTAAACGATAATCTAAAAAAGAATTACTACATAGTTAGATAATCAACTTGTGACCAAGCCAGGTTCTAAACTACATAGAAGTGACAAGAATAAGTTTATTACATTTAAAATTTCTACGGGGAGAATATCTTTTCTAAAACATTCGTATTTTCCAAACTCAGTCACAAACTCGTCAAACTTTTGTGCACTTTAACTTTTCTTAGTCATTGTCGTCACTACAACATCATTTCCAAATTTGTCAAAATTAAATTCTACATTCAGACACGTTCGTCTAAAAAGATTCTTCGCCGTGCTAGTCTTGATACGCAAACGGATTATGCAAATCAGACGTCAGTTAAACACGATTTCTAAACAACTCTTCTCTTTGTCTTGAGTTGGTCATCTCTGGATGATTGGAATTTCTTTGACAACCACTCACCAGCAGTTTAATACGACTAACCACTGAAGTTCATCTCAAAAAGTTTCAATTGTTGGAATCAAAAAGTTTCGTTAACTACTGGCTCCCTGAAGGCTGTAGTCAATCTATCTAGTTTAGGAAGCAGTGCTATCCAAGGGTTTAAATTTTGCTGTTGCTCCCAAACGCATTTCTCAAGAAGACATTTTATGTGCTGTCAAGTCTTCTATAAAACATTTTCCCGCCACATTTCAGATCTCATTCGTATTCATTCTTGAATCATCTAAAGTTACTAAATCCAACATTTCTATGTCGGAAGAGTTAGCCTTAGTAGGAACCGCGATATCATCGTTCTTCCAACCGATAAAGGCGACGCTACTGTCATTTTGAAACAAACGGATACTTTCTATTTTGTCAGAGGATACGTACCCTTCTTTAACTCGTAATCCCACTTCGAAGATTGAACGAGAAGTCAACAAAATCATCCAATCTTTTAATCTAATTTGTGAAACCAAACGCAACTTACCCCCTCAGCTTCTAAACCACCCCGTCTATACAAACTTTCTAAAGTGCACAAACAAGGTATAGCTTTTAGACCTATCCTCAGTACTATGTAATTTACTTACAAGCTAGCCAAGCTTTTTGTGCAACATTCTTTCCTAATTTACAGGTAAAACTTTTTCTTACATCCTCAACTGTCATCATTTTATTCAACGCTTGAAATGTATGGTTGAGCCCCAAGATCTTCTTGTGAATTTTGATGTCACTTTACTTTTTATCAAAATTCCTATTAAAGATTCGCATATTATCATCGAGCAAATTCTGTCTTGCCATGTCAAAAATTTGAGTTTGTTTTTCTTATTAATAAGCTTTTATTATCCACTTGTTTTTAATTTGATTTCAAGTTTTAGGAACAAGTGTCGGGCGCCGCAATGGGTTCTCTTTTATCTCCTGTTAGCTAACACGCTTATGGAATCTTTTGAAATGGTTGCTTTGAAATCATCGATATTCAAACATTTTTATTGTTATATACGCACATATACAGACAGATATTTTCATGCTTTGTCTCACATTATTTGGCACAGAAACGTTTTCTCATTGAAGCTTTGGTTCATCACGCTTTTTTTATTTGCCAACCTGAGAATCTAGAGTCGGAACTCTTACTAGAACCTTAATAAACAATGGTTATATAAAACGTGATACTTAGGCAGTTATAAATCGTCGTCTACATCCCCATCCTCGGGTACTTAAGGACATTTCTACTTTCGATTCCAATCCGAAATTGGCATTTTTATCTTACATTTATAAGGTCGCAGATCAAAAAGGGAAAATGCGTTGTAAGAACGGTATTAAACCCGTATTCAACTCGACAGGTAAAATCTCTCAAATTCTTTCTTCTCCCAAGGACAAATTTCCTACACTTTTATCTCAAGGTGTATACCAAATTCTTTGTTCATGTTCATCGGTTGTATTTCAGAACACAATCTTTGTATACAGAAGACATATTTCTAAGTCTGCTGTTGCAAAACATTATTTTACTACACGCCACAATATAGATTTTAATAACGCCTTACTTATTGCGAAATCTCCACTCGCCTTGAATAGAAAAGCCCAAGAAAGCATATAAATTATCAAACACTACAATAACTTCAATCGTAACAAAGGTTTTAAACTATCTTCTCGTTGGTTTCTGGTTGTAAGCTCAGCTCGTCGAGCCTTGTACCAGGTTTTCGTCGCTTTTCTCAAGTGCATTCTTGCTATTTCTAGCTTCATCGAGTCTGAGCAGTGATGAGGAGTCCTTCGCTGATGATGCCGTCTAGCCAGTCCATAACCTTCGTTCCGTACTTTTCTCCGTCAGACGTGCTGATATTTTTCGTCCCATCGAGCATTACTTGAAATATCATTGGCTATGGCGCTTGCGGTCGTTACATCGTCGCCATTACTATTTCCGTTAGTTTTCCAATTGATTCGGTTTGGGCTGCTATAATTGCACGCATTTTCTATGCGTACTCGTAATTATGCATTTTTACGTAAGCTTGCTTTATCTGCGCATGCCTGTTGCTGCTTTCTACGCCGTTGTTCGTTCGTGAATTGTTTTCCGCCATCTTGGATGCCACTTGTCAGGATTTTTGGATTTCCAGAGTTTCTCTACAGAACTCACACAAATCCCACTTCAGAATTGTAAGCAATTGAATACGGGTTAAGATAATGCTGAATCGAATAACAACTAAGGCTTTATTAAGTTACAAACAAAATAGATGCGGTTTACAAATTCGCGTGTTCATTACTTTACGACTCGATCTCTACTGCTCGCATGTCCGTACCGTTTGTCTTTCCTCGTGTTCCCTGGTTGCGTCAGCATTGCGTGTTTCGTCAGATATCGCTGTCTCGCTCACATATGTTTATGGTGGATGAATGCAGAAGTTTTTAAAATTCATAATGGAATATAGTACTCTATTATATAGAAACTATCGTCAAACCATTGTTGTTAGCTTATCTTAAAGCGGGAGATTTAAAATTGTGGAAAACTTAATTTTATTCACAAAGAAAATAGCTGAAAATTTTCTAATCTCGAATAATTTTCTGTTTGAAACCTTTCAATCTCACAACAAAAGTTCGAATAATTTTATGTGGTTTAGTTCATAGTGCTATTTAATTTTGCATTTAAGGTTGATCCAATATTTAATTTCATCGTTTAGTTTTGAATCGATTTCTGTATCCTAAAAACATGCTTGCTCAAGCAGTCAGTTTACATTTGATAACACTTTTATTGCAAGTACAAAAAACGGATAAGTATATGACTTGCTTAATCTAAATTAATGTAAGTCTATAAGTTTTTTACTTACGTAAAGATGATAAAATACTTTCTTGCAGAACAAATTATAAAAAAACTGACTTTATCTTTGTATAGTAATGAATGGATAATACCACTATAACACATAGAAGTGATAATCGTAAATTCTGCTTACCAACGGATCACTCCTGTTTTTAAAAATAGAAGCAGGTACAAAACGTTATCTTGTAAAATGTTTACTTTAATCAAATACTTGCTTTGATATATCAAAGTTTATAAGTTGCTTTTAACAAAAATAATATATCGTAGAAACTACTGAATTACTTTAATTTAAATTCTTAAAAATTTTATTATATAGACTAGCGATTTTCAAATTTCTTTTACGACGAAACAATCAGATTTAGCCCGTTCTAAGGGTTTCTTAGTCTAATTTTTTTGCCCCCCGCTTCTGTCTCGTCTGTTTACCGAGTAGGGTTATCAGATCAAAAAATTCCGAAGTAAATTCCGGATTTTTAAAGAAATTTTCGGATTTCCTTGTAAATATAATGCACGTATGCATGTAACATTGGTTTTTAATAAAAACATTGGGTTTATTTGATGTTTTTAAATTGTTTTACCTAACTGGTAGCAATTCCGGACGTCTTAGAATTCCTCCTGTATGCGGGACAAAAACCTAAATTACCGGACATGTTCGAAAAATTCCCTAACCGAGATGGACTTTAATTATGACTTTATCTTCAATCGTCACTTCGATAAGTTTTCTTTTTTCCTATCTTTATCAGCTGTAATATGTTTAATTTGAATATAAAGGCAATGGATTTTAAAAATACAAAAAAACAACTATCGTATGCAGCTTCTTTAACTAATTCTTTGCTTCAATTTTTTTATGATTAAGTGTACCTACTTGTCTCATATAATATCTAGAAACCGAGAAAGTGAATGTTGTTTATTCAATCTGTGACAAATAATTCTTGTGTATCGACGCTCCATCTAGCTGTAAATATCTTCAATTCTATCTCAAAAATCCCCATCTAAAAGTCAACGAAACATTTAGCCTTCAACGAGTTATTAAAAAAAAAGCGACCAATTATTTGGTCTCTTACAATTTACAACTCTATGAGGAAACAGTGGTTTAGCACCTACAGTATTAAAACAATATTACTCTATTAGTGACAGTTGTAGATTTGTCAGTAACCATAATCTTTTTTTAGAATTTATTGCCATTTAAAAATTACCTTGGACTCAATAACGATAATATAATCTTTTATTTTGTTAGCCTTCTTTTAATCTATGTGAGACTTCTGGTTTATAGAACTTGATTTTGTGAAGAAGGGAACATTTTTCGACTTGATCATTGCTGAAATTCATTTGAGTCGATAGATGTTAAATTGTTATCTGGTGTATTCGATGACGTTAACTATTTTGGGCCTGTTTAATTGAAAAGATTATTTACAGCAGCTATGCTTTTTTATGGCTAATAGGAAGGAAATGTCCCCAGTTAAACTCTGCAGCAACTTCTTTGCTACTTCGAGCAAAATCTCCAAACAACCGGCTTATTCCGATTTTTTAATCTAAAGTTAACTGTAGTTAAATGTCTAATGCGATTATGACTAGAACTTTTACACAATAAACTCAAACATTTGTTACAATGACGCTACTTTTATTAGCACTGGTAAATTTTGAGTATCCATGGCATAATAATAAATTGAAAATGTGTCAATTATTTTGTTTTCACTGCAATCTACTAAATTTAAAAATGCACTTGTAATGATGTGTAGATTTAGTGTGTTTTTTACATACGTAGCCCTGTTGCAAAACGTTAATATTAAGCGACCACCCAATGCAGTCGTAGTAATAGGCAACTGAATTTTGATTACCCCTATTGCAAACAACAAAATCGGATAAGTAGGTATCACTTTTATGATATAAATGAATATAAGTACATTTCTTGGTTTTATCTTTGTATAATAATCCATGGATAATAGAAGTATTTATCACAAATTATGCTTACCTACAGATCACTCCTGTTTTTGAAAATAGAAACAGGTACAAAACGTTATCTTGTAAAGTGTTTACTTTGATGCAAGATTTTAAAAGTTTGCTTTCCGTTAAAGGATATTATATTATCACTTTATTATGTAGACCAGCGATTTCTAAACTTTTCTTACTACAAAACAGTTTCCAGATATTTAATGGAACACTTCGACAGCTTTGTAATGCCAGTGGATATAAATAATTAAAAAAAAATTGTAAACACGAAACACTTATTCACTTTTCACAGAATACCACTATTGCGCGAAACATAGTTTGGAAAGGACCGATATAGAAGATTTTATGGTTTTGGGACAAAACAAGAATTCGGTTTCATTTTGTTTACGTTTTGTATAACACTGATAAAATTTTTATTCTTTATCGTATGGTTGATACATTTATCAGTTGTCTAAACATTCCACGAGTGCGCTTTCATATTTTCGCAAAAGAGTACGACTACAAAGAAAATATGTTCGAATGTAACTTGTTTGGTTATTTTGATGCATGAGTGTAATTCATGGAAATATTTGTGGTGGTATTATTGTGTATGGTGTTTTTAGGATTTTCGCAAACCCATTTATAAAACAATGGCAAAATGACGCTTACGTGAAAAGTCCGTGTACAACAAAACGAATTGGATTTGTTTAATCAATGTCTTAAGGATTCGTTGGAAAAATGTCATGTTGGTGTTGAATAAAGAACATTTCCTAAATACAATTTAAAAACAAACATTGATCACACCTATAAAATAAACGTTTTACTATCGTTTTTAAACAAAGTTAATAAAACCTACATAGATTACTTTAAATATAAGTTTTGAAATAAACCTTGTATTTAGATTTACTTCAAACCTTTGTTTAACTAAGACGGATTAATTTCATTTTAGTGTGTTTGTCGGCTATTTAAGTTAACTTATCAATATTAATTAAAATGATAACAAAGTTATACCAAACTGTTATGCATTTTATAGATTATTCAAATACCGTTCTACGGCGATTAAAGCAATTTTTAGTCATAAGTTATGATTAATTTTGATTCATTTTTTTTAGTGAAGTTTACTCAAAATTTATTGGTCATTAATTATTTGGTTTGGTTTTTGTTATTGCCCTCCGATATCGTAGTGGATAGCTTTATAATTATCAGTGATTGCTTCTTTATATTCTTTAACACCGTCAATTCAAAATTGAATTTTTTTAGTGTTGTAACGAATTTTAAAACTAATTTGTTTATAACGAAATATTTACACATTTATAACTACACGTCACTAATTAAATCTAACGATATTTAGGAAAAACACTTACACTAATTTATATATTACAGTCACTCGAAAAATAATGTCCGCGGATAACTTCTGTTTATCTAAAACTGATACTGTTTACTTAAAGGCACGTACGCTTGATCGCCGTTATATTTATCTTAACCACGAGGTAAATCACTCTTTTATTTAAACAGTCTTCTTAATATTTTCGAATTCGAAAAACTGACTTATGATTTCTTTGAAGCGTTTTTATATATTTCTGTTATATCTTTGGAGAATATTCTACATCCTTCGGTAAACGTTCTGGAAGTTGACAATAAGTTCGCGAACGATTCAGTATTATCATGAATGATGTCACAGAGTTGAAGAGATTAAATAAGTTAATTCTTCTTCTTGTTATGATTCTTATACATTTGTTTAAATTGACATTTTATGGTACAGCTAATTTATTTAATATACATTTTTTGAACCTTTCAGGACACTTTGTATGGATTAAAGTCGATGAAGTTTAAGTAGAAATATAGAAAAACTATATAAAAATAATGTGAAGAATATTTTTAAAAAACTGTATTTATACATATTCATTTCCAACACAAACAGAACATTACATATTATATACATTATATACATATTATAATTCAAAAACCGTGTTTTAATTGTTTTTGATTAATTAATTAATTGTACCTAACTGAAATTATTTGTAAATCATGATTAAGCTGAGATCTTTATTGATTAATGAACCAGGAATCTCTGATTTTCAGTCATTAATCATCAAATATAATTTGATACTAATTAGTCTTATTTAAGGTTTGCTCAACTCTGCTCTTCTATTATAGAATTCTTTTTACTGTACCCGTTAATCGTTTTGTTATATTTTATAAATCTTATACATTTGTAACAGTTTCTGATTGCTATGAAGTGTGTAATTCAAACCTAGATTGAAATTATTTTTATTACTTTTAAACTCAAATAAAAAATTAGAAATACATACATAAGTGCAACGATTCCAATAAACTAAAACGTTATTCAAGTGTTCTACAAATACAGTTTAATGGTTTTGAAGAGGACAGAGACGTAACGTGTTATCAAACTACTCGTATTGATTTTTACTTATTAAAAAATATTTACTTCCGATTACGTATACTACGATAATGAACACGACTATTTATAAATGCAACGAATAAACTTACCTTGTTTAAATAATATCCGGCTAAATTACGACTTTGTCGCGACTTGAATTAACATAATTAGTAATACCAATTATTAACCACTAATCGAAATTTAAAAACATTCACACATTTAAATCCGTAGAATCGCGCAAATCTTACGTGCCAGTTTAAGACAAATTCTAATTTAACGAAATCTTATGTGTTTTTCGCCGAGTTTGTCAAATTAACCTCGATTACTTCTAATATAATTCAACGTCCTCACTGACTAGTAAACATTTTAACCTTCACTTTAGCAATGAGTGTAATTCAATAACTCACTATTTAAATATTACAAATTGCTATAGATTCGATTGTATTCTTAATTAATGCTGTTCAAATTTATGTTAGCGTGGTAATTTGATGTGTAATGTATAAAACGCTCCTTTTCAATTCGATTTAATTTAATGCACCAATAATCACTTTTCTAATGTAATTTAAATTTCTCTATTGTTTGGTTTTTGCTATAAAATTATATACTTACTTTAGTTAGGTATATAGTCGTTGCTTCTGGTTGCGTCGTTAAGTTGAGCATTAAAGTTTTTATGGTCGACTAATGAGGATACTGAAATGATTTTTGTGCAACGAGGAACGATATTAAAACGTATTGTTTATGTGTTTTTAGCGTCGTAGTTTACTTGTAACATTCTTAAACGAGGAACAAATGAATTAATATGAAAGGCGATAGCATACAGATTATGATTTCACAATAAGTAAAAAATTCAGATATTATACTTATAGTGCCCAATGATTTTTAGATAGTGATCTCGTACGATAGTGTTTTAACACTGACTTTACCAAGACCGCTACCTATGGCCGTGTATTTGAGCATGCTATATTTCTAACTGTACTGGAAATAAAACTAGAAATGTAAATCATGTTTTTAAATAAAGGAAATATACGAGATTTTAATAAAATGCACTATTTTTATAATTCTAAAATTACAATTTTCACGTCAATTCTTTGTTGACAAAGCTGCCTTTTCCTCTTGATTGTATAGCTACTTTTGGCTTTGTCATTTGACTTATTACTACCCATGTAACTAGATCACGTTATTATTAGATCACTGCAACGTTATTAGATCACCTTTATTAGGTTATATATGTGACGTAATAATTACGACAAAAAGACCGGGGTCCTATAACATAGGTACAAACTTTTCTTACAGAGTCTTAATGAACTATTATAATTATTATGTCCTATGTTAACGATACAAATGCAACGAAATTTGTGCGGAAGAGCGTTAAATCTATATTATTTTACACCAAAATCTAAATGAAACAAATGACATGATGAATTAATGATTTATGACCAATTAGAAATTAGTGAAAAGAAAACATATGACTTACATATTTAATTATTATAATGGGTAACTTACAAAAACCGGATTAAAGAGATGACGAGCATTTTGTTTAAGGTTTTTCCATGTTCTGAGGACCTAAAGAAAGGTTTTATTTATAATTCATTTTATTTAGTTCAATACTTCTATGTTTTTATCATAATGCCATGATGCATTTTAAAGTTCATTTTTATTACTTATATGCCTTAGACCATAGCTTATAGCTATTTTTGTTTTCCATATAAAATATGAACAAAACGTACTTAAGATTCCAACTAAAACATGCTACATTGCAATTAGTTCAGTTTGAGTTGAAATAACAGTTATCTACCTGACAAAACAATAGATATTTATATTCTTTTTGCATTGGCGTTAAGGTAAGTTCGTTTTGAGAATGTCGAGTTTAGTCTAACTCTACGGAAACGAAAATGACAACAACAGAATTGTTGGGTAACCATTAAATCGTGAAGTACTTATTACCTAGAATAAATAAAGGCATGAATTGATTAACAATCAATTAGCAAAAATGTTAGTGTTAAATGTAAAACATAGAACTTACATAAGTACTATCAAATCGCTAATGTGTAACAACGCAAATAAATTTACAAATAAACTAGACCATAAGCCTCTCATTAGAGATTTTTCAATTTTCCGAGAACCTAAAAAAGCTTTTATTTTTTATTTAATTATTTACATTTCTACTTATTGTTTTTATTACACTGCCGTACTCTGCCAAACCTTTATATTCTGACATCTTCTAAAATTAGAACTGCCTTGTAACTATTTTCTTAGTCATGAATGGTCAAGGAATTAAATACAAATCACCGTAATTATAATAATCCGTATAATAGTTATCAGCTGTTCCTTAAATTGTTTAATAACTACCAATAATATCAGTTAAGTAATCGTTTGCTTTAATGTTAGAAGCTTGTGCGAAGATGATATTTTATACATACACAAAAATGTTATCTTACTGTCTGCGTTCGCTGTTATTCAGTCAATATACTATATAGTGTTTGAGTTGGTATTTAAAATAAAACACCAATTTTATGACCTACTATATAAGAACAAGAAAACAATTAGTTACCACCATAAATTCGTGTTATACAACATTATAACAGAACGTTCTGTATTGAACCGACTTGAAATCTTACATGAACGTGCATGTTACTAAATCGTCGAGTCTCTATTGTTTTAATAATCGCTTTTCCTGGCGATGGAAAGTCCTTGCGATCCACCAGGACACTTTTGAAGCCATCCTGATGATGGAGCGTCTTTGCGACCTACCAGGACACATGGACAGTCGGCGGATCGACACATCAACCAAGGAAATGGAGATAGTACATAGTACTATGTGTGATGATACTTTGCAACATCAGATAGTTCACGGGATTACTGATGGCTCACTAGCCACTGTTGCAATTCTAGGTAACGCACAAGACTACCTGGTGGTACACTAGACCACTATAACAGCTTTAAGTAGTGCACGGGAATACCCGATGGCACTCTAAACCACCTTTGCCAATTTTCGGTAACGCACTGGACTATCAGGTGGCACACTAGACCACTGTAGCAGGTTACACGGGCCTATCTGGTGGTAGACCACTACTGCCAAATTTAGGTAGCACATAGGACTACCTAGTGGCACACTAGACCATTGTTGCGCCATTAGGTAGTGCACGGGACTACCGAGTGGCACACTAAACCACAATTGCAATCTTAGGTACCATACAAGACTACCTGCTGGTTCTCTAGACCACCATTGCTGCTTCAGATTGCAAGTGGGACTATCTAGTGGCACAGTAGATTACTATTGCAATCATATATGGCTGAGTAAACCACCATTGAAGGTATGGAGCGCATTGTCCTCTAAACCCCTACCATGACATACGGAGTCATGCTTTGGTTGACCGGACCAATCATTATAGGTATCTACACAAGATCCTCGATAGTTGACTAAACACTCTACGATATATGGATCCATCGTCAAAGTCAATGATAATCAGATATACAGTGACTATCTGAAAACAGGTGTACTAAAAATAATAATAAAAATATATAACAAACTAAATCTACTAAACCAGACAAACTTTAAAAATATACTAAATCATTCTAATTGCTATGCCGCCAATTGAGGTCGGAAGAACTTAAGGCGATTGCTTGACACGGAAACTACTCTATAACGATCATTTCCAAGCAGCGTCGTGATTTTTACGATACACTTTGCTACGGATTTACCAATGGCCTGGCCTTTCACTAAGAGAGTCTTTTCTACAAAGACAACTTTATCGTAACGAGCCTTCAATTTCTTTGCAGCTGCATCACATCGTCTTTTATCAATTAGAACATAAACATGTCTTAATATTCCCGAAACCATATTTATCGCCCTTTGAAAACCCACAGGCTCATTCGAAAAGTCAAATGCTTCTCTAGTATATTGATAGTGACCGTCGGGTGTTACAAATGCTGTAAATTTTGTACTGTCTTACCATACTTATTTGATGATAGCCAGATTTGAAACAAAAACTGTGAACACATGATTTCCCTTCTAATTGCTCTAACTGATCTTCGATAGGCTGTAGAGGATATCGATCGTTCTTGTAATAGTGATATTTGTGAATTGTCTTGCAGACGTCTCTTTTCGTCTTCATTGATGTTATCACCTGTTTGTGTAATAACTTTATTCATTTCTAAACCTTTTGCGTTACAGTAAATTCCTTGTAGTGGAAGAATAGCTTCAATTAAATTTGTTTTCCAATGTTCCCACGGTAGATTCAGGTCTTATTGATTATTGTACCAAGTTCTCACGTTACCTCTTAACTTATTGGACATGCAAAACATACGATCCCTGTAGTCCCATTCAAAAACATGTCCAGTAGAATCAGTGGTATGCAACCACTTTACCATAGTCATGTCATCTCTTGAGGACGTAGAAAAAAATTTTACATTTTTAAAATTTTATAGTTTAGTGTTATTTAAGTTATTTTGAGTAAATATATTATAAATCTTTAAGATATCTACTTACCCGTATAAACTTGGTTTTTTAGTCGAAACGGATTCGATTTTTGACAATAGATGCTCAAATATTTTTTTTTGACGATACTGTGTGTGACAGTCTTGTGTTTGTGTTTCAGTTTTCCAGTATCTGTAGTTTTGTCTGTTCAAGTGTTCATTTAAAATAAAAACAGCTTTATCAGAAAAAATATCTCACATAGCTTAGAAACATTGCTGTACATTATCTAGATGAAATTATATATGTAGATAATTCATTTAGATAATTTTTATATTTATAAAAATAATATAGTTTGTAATGTCTGGGGTAATGTAGTACGGTTCAGATCGCTAAAACCTCATAAATAATCGTCGCATTTTTGCAACTCTTCTGCTAACATAAACTAGACTCGCGTGACCTTGAACGTAATACATGCAATACGAGATATAAACAAAAACACAACTCAAATTACTTTTTGAAAGTGAAACAATTGCGATAGGTATCTTATCGTCTTTAGAATAAGCTTTTTGATATACGTACATTTATTCAATACATTATCTTGCACGATTCATACATTGAAATTAACAGCTACTAATTTTGTAATTTTGAAAATCTAATTAGTTGAAGTGCTTACACAGCAAAACCCAATGCTTAATTCAAAAAGAGAAAATTCATGACTTTTTGAGCAGTTGAAAGTGGCAAACTTCGATACAAGTGATTTAGAGTTCTTTTTGAAGGGTATTTAACTCATGGAGCCTTTACCTTACTCTTTAAATAAACTTATTCAGTAAGTAATATTAACGTTAAAATAAATAAAGTCGCAATAATAAGATCCTAATACAGACCGCGTCAAATAAAAACGTTCCTGTAATTCTAAAAATCAATGTTGTAAATTATCTTATGAGTACACTTAAAAAAAAAGATCTAAAAGCTAATTCTTTAAGTGCTCGCTGATGTCAAGCTGCTAAAAATTTAAAACAATACATTTTTGAGTATCAGTCGATTTTTTGTGAAAAATTTGCTTAAAATATCGAACTACAATGATAATTTAAATTTAAAAACAAACAGTAATAATTCAGGGGAATTTGATTGACTGCTATGAGCAATAATTTTTATAATCTAGATCTAGATAAAAAAATTGAAAATTATCTATTACTCACCTAGATAAAAATTAAATTATCTATGCACAACAGTTCTTACAAAACTGTTCTTGTATTAATTGAACCCTATAAGGATGATACTTACTTTTTCGGAATACTTGTGACACAGATATGGATAACAAACTGACATTGTCCTAACGGCTATATCGGGATTAAATATTTAAAGTTTATACTAAAAGGTTTTCCTTTAGGTAAATCTTTAACGTGACCGTCTTCAGCAAGTTTTAATGCAATTTTTTTGACATTAGATCTAGTAATTGGATGTCGATCAGGATGAATTGCATTAAATAAATTACACACTTCTTGTTGAGTACGCACTCCGTCTCCAAAACCAATCATCATAAGTACTTCAATACGTGCTTTTTCAGATGCTGTCCGTTTTTAAAATACAATGTAAATCTGTCAGAATGAGAAACTAAAACTCTGTGATAGTTTGACTTTTATTGCCACCAAATTCGATCTAACACTGACATCTAATTAATGGTCCAGTGGTCAAGAAGTGAAAATCGATTAATTCGAAGTATATTTTGTTGAAGAAAAAGAATTGAAATACTAGGTTGTTTTTGTTGGCTTTTAAAAAATGAAGGTGTATTTGCTCAATTTAAGCATTTTATTTAATTATTTTTAGAGATGTGCTGTGTTTTACAAAACGGGCCACGCATAGCACTTACTTTTGCAAACTGTAGACGTCTTTCAGGATCTCGTGAACTGTGGCGCTGTAGTCTGTATATGTCAAAATATTGCTATTATCCGTCTTAGAAACATTCGCCGGTACATTTTTTCTAACCTATCTTTGCTTTTATCGTTGTATTTGTTGTTAATAGGTCTTTAGGTATTATTATAAGTAAATTAATTTTTAATTAATAAATAAATATCTGATTATTTTTAATTTTTATTGACGTGAGTGCCTTTTAAATAGACTAACGTTTTTGGAATTCAGATAGACTTGTCAAATTTTTGACTTTTAGTTTATTAATTCCGACTTTCGACTCAAGGTCACAGTTCACGACATAATGAAACGCCTTTAAGAGTGTAAACTTCCTGCAAGTTGTTATACCTAACTGAAGTTGCGAATTAACTGCAGCTTCTATCCACAAATTAAGATTATAAACTTTCTGCAAATGTACAATTATTATTTAAATACAAAGTCATAATAAAGAACTTTCTTTAAATTAGAAATATGTAATTGTACATATTATTACAAGGGATATAGATGCAGTATAGATATACTACTTAATTTCTAAATTTTACACAGTAGAATAGGTAATGTATTCCATTATGTTTGAAATTGAAATTTAAAACATAAAAATTAGTGAATACTAGTCAAGTTTCCTTCATTCATAATAAGTAAAATGATTTCATATAAGTACACTTAGATATTTAAAAAATAAGATTGCAATTTTAGAATTGTTTAAAGCTAATTGGTTGTGCATTATGTTGCATAATTCTAAAGATTTAACATTCATGAAAACTGATACATGTACAATGATTTTTGTGGAATTCTAATTAAAGGGGTTAAATAGTAAAAAAATTCCTCCAATGTTTGGGTAACTTTTGTTAATTTAGTACGTATAACTTACTACAGCTTTATACATTAACTTACTTGATTATTTTTTTCACTATTAGTGTTTCTGATATTTTAATTCAATGTGAGGTTTTCGGTTTTTTGATATTTACATTTTTACGTACAAGTAAGAACTTAAAAGAAAAAACATTGATTTTAAAGTTGAAAGTGGCCAAATTTTTTCATATAACTATCATAAATGTTTTCAGTGTATTTTGTAACGTACTTTTTCTGATTTAAGATAAACAATAAATAGACACATACTTTTACAATTAGATTTGCAGAATTATCCGCTGCCATCTTTCTTAACAAAGGCTACCCAGTTTACCTCTTCAACCCAGTTGTTCCAACACCTTTTGTACCGTTTGCAGTAACTCGATGGAACTGTGCAGCTGGTATTATGGTAACGGCATCGCACAATCCAAAACAAGATAATGGATACAAGGTAATCACTGTTACGTTAATTTTTTTCGTTGCCTATTATATTACAATATTAAGGTTTACGGATCTAACGGAGCACAAATTATTTCTCCCACCGACAAAAATATCCAACAAAGAATATTGAGTAACTTGGAGCCGTGGCCGAACTCATGGGATACTACAATAATCAACCAAAGTGACAAAATCAGTAATCCTTTGGTAGAAACTTTGGAGAATTATATTAAAATGGTTACTAGCGACATACTACACGAGCATAAAATCATTAATTCTAAAACAACTTTGAACTTTACCTACACCGCTATGCATGGTGTTGGGTATAACTATATTACTAAGTTATTTGAACAAATTAATTTGAACTTAATGCCAGTTGAAGAACAAAAAGATCCAGACCCAGAGTTTTCTACCGTCAAGTAAGTGTGTTTGTAATATTTTACACGAACTAATTTATTCTTTATAGATTTCCTAATCCAGAGGAAGGGAAAAGTAGCTTGGATTTATCGTTTAAAACTGCGAATTCAAATGGCAGTACAATAATTTTAGCTAACGATCCTGACGCTGACAGATTGGCTGTTGCTGAGAAAAATACCAGGTTAGTTGAGTTTTTATTGCTAATTTATTTTTTATGTAGTTATGGTTTTTGGTCAGTTAATTTTTTTTCTAACATTTTTAAGAAATACAAAAACGGCAAAGGCCAAATTCTACTTCTTGTTTTGGCTCTCAAGAAGAGACCAGGACCAAGCCTAAGTCTGGGTGTTTAACTACGACGCGGCCTAAGCCGAAAGTCGCTTATAACCATAAACATAACAACCGCGAAATCTTAAGATTTTATATGAATCTAGATTACTTTCAATTCACCCATAAACTAACTTTAACTAGTAATTAATCACAGACTACGGGCTAGTCTGAAAACTAAGGAAGTAAAAATTAAGGTTTGGCGTATTTAACATATCCTAATAATTCTTTAATTTTGAGTACCCTTACAAAAGACGTTTGATGCAAAGACAGACGAAACGTCAAGATATAACTCCGTTACATCATAAATTTTTTACATTACTTTGCAAAAGAAAATTCGAACTTTTTTTCTTTGACTGACTAAAGATTTAATACAAGTTACTTCATGCTATTATTAATGCAATCGAAAACAATTTTTTTGTTTTACTTTAGTTTTGAATCATCATGGGTATTTATTACAGTACGAACGAATGGCGAGTGTTTAACGGCAACGAATTAGGCGCACTATTAGGCTGGTGGTGTCTTCATTCATATCAATCTAAATATCCAAACGAACTTTTAAACGATTGTTACATAATGTCAAGCACCGTAAGTTCAAAAATATTAAAGTCGATTGCAAATGCAGAGGGCATCAATTTCATCGAAACGTTAACCGGATTCAAGTGGATGGGTAATTTGAAATTGCTTTTGTTTCATAAACGTTAATACTTTTTACTTAGGAAATAAATCCTACGAGCTTATGAAAGAAGGTAAAAAAGTTATATTTGCGTTTGAAGAAGCGATCGGATTTATGTGTGGAACAACAGTGTTAGATAAAGATGGAATTTCGGCAGCGGCAGTTTTGGCAACCATGGCGTCGTATTTACACCACCATAATTTAAGTTTAAGTCAACAGCTCGAAGAGATTTATAATGAATACGGATATCATATTTCTAATAACTCGTACTTTATTTGCCACGAACCACCGATCATTAAAGCAATTTTCGAGCGTTTAAGGAATTTTGATGGACCGAACACAGTAAGGTCTAAATGATTAGTTGTATTGATCATAAAACTGACAAAATTTTTAGTATCCTAAAGCAATTCTTAACAATAAGTACATAATCACTGCTATTAGGGATTTGACAACTGGTTATGATAACAGTCAAGTTGACTATAAAGCAATTCTTCCTGTGTCCAAAAGTAGTCAAATGATTACCTTTAATTTTAGTAACGGACTTGTAGTTACGCTAAGAACAAGTGGAACAGAGCCAAAAATAAAGTATTATTCGGAGTTGTGTGCTTCTCCCACTGAAAAGTAAGTACGTAAATGTTATTTGATCTTGACTAATATTTTACAATTTTAGAGACATAGAAATAATTTACCATACACTACAAGAAATGGTAGACGGTATTGTTTTAGAATTTCTACAACCAAATCAAAATGGCCTTATACCAAAAACCGATTCTGTACCAAACGAATAATCGTCACACTATCAATAATTATTATTCGAACTTTCGATTAATGTATTACGTTTGTTATAACTTTATATATTACGTACAATTAATATAAGATTAATACCATAAATGCGTTGTTCAATTAAAAATAATTAGGCAAAATGTATTTTTTCTTGTAATGTTGAAATTTTTTATTACCAAATTTTTATCTGTTACTAAACGATTTAAAAATTTGTTATAATTATTTATTGTTTGTATTAATATTATTAATACTCTGTGTTGAGCTTTTGTATTTTTGTATAAGAATTAATAAGCAGAGAAAGTGTTAATTTAAGTTATTTAAAGTGTGATTTTATTAATGTTTTTATTAAAGACGTCAGTGTTTTTTCTTACATTGAAAAGTGTATGTAATAATAGTTATAATGTAATAAGAAATTTATGCCCATTAAAATTAAGTTTTCATTTTTTAATACATCTATGTCAGTTAAGTACCGTGTCCAAAGAAGATTGCTATCATCGTTAGCGTGATAATTTAGTGTAACCTTTAGTAGATTTGCTACTTAGTAATTATTTACGCTTATTTATTTAGCACTCTGTTTTTCTTTAAGTCTGACTAAGTAGGTATCGACCTTGCGATTACGTTTTATAGTTTCGCCTTATTTCTGGTTAGAATGTTCTGTTTGCTTTTTAAACCTTCTCTAAAATATTAAGTAAGTTTTTGAAGAGTTTTTTTTTTAATAAAACAGCTATTGGTTAAATTGGAACCATTTTTTTTCCTTTATTTTAAATTTAGATATATTTAGTTGACGACGTTTCGCTTATCATTTAAGCTTTATCAAGTCTTCTTTATACATTTTTCAAAATTTTATAAATTTGTGATCTGTCGATTAAAAAATTTTTTTTACACTTATCAACAGACACGAGAATACACAAGTTATACTATTGACAAACATTTTTCAATTAAAAGAAATATTTAAATATGGAAATTTATTTTCAACTACATTAATTATAAAATAAAACCAACATCAAGTAACACAAAAATTATAAATTTAAATTTTCGGTAATTAATTAATTGACAGATCACAAATTTATAAAATTTTGAAAAATGTATAAAGAAGACTTGATAAAGCTTAAATGATAAGCGAAACGTCGTCAACTAAATATATCTAAATTTAAAATAAAGGAAAAAAAATGGTTCCAATTTAACCAATAGCTGTTTTATTTAAAAAAAAACTCTTCAAAAACTTACTTAATTATAAAACATAAACAAAAAACAGCATTAAAACCTCTTTTCATATAAAAAATATACTTCTCTAAAATGTTTCACTGTCTTCTTTTAGAGCCAGTTCATCATGGCAATAACTACAGCTCTCTATGTTTCGGCAACTTTCATGAGTATAGAAGTAGCAGTCGATGGATAGGTTGATAACTGCAGATCAATACTAGTCCCAAGTAGCAATGGCTATTGATCGGCTAGACAGTGTGCCAATGTTGAAATCTTGGCAGAACTATATTGCATTGAGCCATTATGGGACCTATGTAAATTTTCTATCTGTATCCAATTTATTTATATGTTGGCTTATTAGTAATAAATAAAATACCAATGTTATTTGATATTTTGCCGCAATTAAAAAAATACAATGTAATAAATACTGTATCACTAATGATACTATATACAGGGTGGGCCATTGGAAAGAAAATACTACATTTCTTTCTTTTTGTATACTGGTTTTGCACGTGAGTACTCCTTGGTGACTCGATATTAAGACTTTGCCGACCGCCGATGGCTGTTTTCGTTGTTTATCTAACCGTTCGAACTTTTTCTTAAATATCACCGGAATCCTTCTAGACATCTCAAAGCCTTCGTCAACACAGTGTGCAATAACGTAATATTGTGTTTGGAACAAGTCTTGGTGCACTTCGGTAGTAATTCCAAACCTAGATTTTCCAGAATTACCGTGCACCCATGAAACTATCGAAATTAATTCCATCAACTAGGTTCTTAGTTCTTGTACGGACGTTGTTCTCGCTCGCAAACTGAGATAGGCTTGAAATAGACCACTTTTGACATGCTTCTCGGTAGTTTCTGAATACAGTATACGACGTCATTAATACGCCGCAAGAGCTTTCCTATTGCCACTGTAGCTTCGGTAACAAACTCCGTCTTCTTTAGGTATTATCTAACCACACCATGTCGGTCATTTCAAACTCACTTTTTTGGGTCTTGATGTCATACTTAGTTTTCATCCTGTCGTTGGCAATTTGAGTGTTTTTCTGAACCGCCTTATGTACTTCGTCTAGACTCTTCATCAACTTGCTGACGTAGTCTTTTCTAGCAACTTTTTCTTCCGGTCTTTGTACAAATTGGAGTTCGCATGGCAGAGGATGGTGTGTGGCCCGTGTTTGTTTGTGAATGGATGATCGGTATGTCATTAGGAACATAGATAGCTATTGGTCCCATTCCCTTTATTTGGTTTGGCTAAGTACTTTCATATTGTTTGATTTATCCGGTCAGCCATACTATCAGATTGATAATGGTGAACCGTCGTTCTAATTTTCTTAATTGTCAACGGTCTGCAAAGATGTGGAGGAACGGCAACAACAAAAACAACTTTTATTGTTCAGGCCTTAACAACAGATACAGGTTGTTTTTATTGTTGTCGTTCTTCCACTCCAAAGGATCCTATCCATAAAATAGAAACATTTTTGATTAATTGGAAACTTTTGTGAGGATTATTATAATTATTTCAAAATTATATAAAGTAATTACATAAATAACATTTGTTTTACTTTATGTTAATGTGTTAATTTTTGTTATAGGCACCAGATGCGTTTACAGCCACTTGAAATTGAAGTATTTAGAGTATACGAAGATTGTATTATTTATCTTTTGTAAGCATGTTAGGGTTGGTTCTATAATAATGGTATAAATGTCAGTTAAGATATACTTAGTTTGATTGTAAAATGCTGTTGTTATTTGCTATTGGTTAGTACAACTAAAACTAACAGCCAAATATGTCAGTATTTTAAAATTAAAGCAAGTATAACTAAACTTACATTTATACCATGATTGTAGAACTGCCCTTAAGCATATTGCAATATTTAAAAAAAAGCGTAGATTATACATTTTTTATACATTAATATAAAATTTGTAAAATATTACAAATATATATAAATAATATTATAAATATTGTTTTTTAAACATTTTTAGAATGTTTTTCTAATATTGATTTTGCAACGTAATTCTGGCCATTAAGACGTTTTTGCAATGTTTTTAAAAATGTAAATATATCTTTTGTAAAATGTTGAAAAAAACATTTCAAAAATGTTTCCTTGTTGATTGGGCCCTTGTTTCCACAAATTGTAGCTCTTCCTCTAATGCCTGGTCTGGTTTTATTGTTGTAAAAGTGTAATGGTTATGTGTTTACTTCTCTACTAGGAGTATTGCCAAAAAAAATATTTATTACATTTGAATCTAACAGCGAAGTGTCTATAACATTTTGCTTTTTGTTGTGAATGTGAATGTTCCACCACGTGAGTAACTTCCATGTTTTTTGCGGGTTGTTTATACTAATTTGCAGTTTTTGCTTTATGTAAGCTACCTTTTCTTCCTTAATCGCAAATCCTAAATCATTTTTTTATTCTTTATAATGTAGTTTATCTTTCAATAAGCCAGTATCTTTAAATTTAAAAAAAGCTTTTTTATTTGCTTTATCGTATCGGTAATATATGGTTTTGGCATATTATGGTCGTAATTTTAGTGTACGTAATGGTGTATGAATGTTGAATAAACTTACTATTTTATTATTAAAAAAATAAAGTTTTGCATCAATATTTGGCAGAGTATTTACATCATTCCAACAAAAGCATTTTGCATCATAAATATAAATTCATCAGATTAAAAATATCGAAAATCTCTGATCGTTAGTTCTTTATTTGTAAATTTAGTAATATCGTAGTCAATTGTGCCATATACTAATCTGTGATCAGATATGTTTAAAGTATGTTTGGTACCACTGTTGAATATTTTTCGAAATTTATTTACTCAAATAACATGTATGAATGTAGAAGAATAAATTTACTACTAAAACCAAAAATAAAAAAACTAAAAAGATCATGTTCCACTAGATAGATTCAGAGACATGACGCCGTTACTGCATTCGTTTCTCTTTAAAAGCCAATAATAAATGCCTTGTTTGAGATTGGTACATGAACTGATAAAAAAAACGGCAACCGACGTTCAATTATTTGCATCGGCGATTTTTCAAAGTAGCTTACTTTTGTGTACTTTTGTGGTAAAATTTGTCAGTTTGTTGACTTTACCACTGAGCAAGTACTTACAGACTCCAAATTTGGACCTTAGTTTAGCTTTTCAATTAGTTGAAAATGTTAATAAATCTTCAAAAAAAAATGAGAGAGACGACGAGAAGTCATTTTCAGATATTTATCAGGAGACGAAAACGATTTGTGACAAGTTTAAAATTAATAGTTTACAACCTAGAGCAACTAATCGGCAAACTAACAGAAATAATGTTCCTGGATCATCCCGAAACGGCAAAATGTGAGAGAGATGCTTTGGCATAAGTACACCTTGTCACACAATTACGTCATATATTTATGTCACACGATTTGTTTAATTTTTTGTTTACATTTATTTGTACGCAAGTTAAAAAAACAAAGTTAAGTAATTTAGAAAAACTCAGCTTCAATTTGTTGTTTTAATACATATTTTTGAATTTTACCGCTACCAGTTTTTGGAAAACTCTTCATTATTTTCATTTGACTAGGTATTTTTGATTTTGTAAGTTTGTTCTTACAAAACTCAACCATAGTTTGAAAATTGAAGTTAGAACCTATTTTAAGCATAATACAAGCACACACTTCTTCTCCTAAACGATTATGGGTTAAACCTATGACCTAAAAAGAAGTTACTTTGTAATATATACATTAACAATCAACTTACGTAATTTTCTAAGATATCAGGATGTGTGCATAAAAAATCTTCGATTTCTTTCGGATATATTTTCTCTCCTCCTCTAATAATAACATCTTTTATTCTACCAACTATTTTACCGTAACCGTTGCCTTGAAGAATAAATCGATCCCTATAATACATTTGTTATAAAAAGATAATTTCTTAGTTGCGAAAACAAAATAACCCAGTTTTGAGCCAATTATCGTCTCCTAGAATTTTTCTAGTTTCAGTTTCATCATCCCAGTAACCTTTCATAACGGAATATCCTCTAAGACACAGTTCTCCAGGCGTCCCAATTGGCACTACATTGTTGTTAGCATCAACCACTTTTGCTTCTAGATGTTCCCCAATATATCCAACAGTATTCATGTGATCTAAACTCTCTTCATTTAGCAATGAATGAAATGCAATTGCTGTGGCTTCGGTCATTCCATAAGCACACTATAATTAATAAATATGATTAAAAAGAATCGTAGTTGTTAAAACAGTACATGAACTTTTTTAACGTTTAAAATACGTCGTATGTTTTTACACAGTTGCAGCGAAGTTGGAGAAGCGCCGCAAAATGCATCAGTTACATTAATATTCATTTTCTTATTTATTTGTAAATTGATAAAATCGATGTACATTGTTGGAGTGCCATAAATTACTGTACACCTTGAAAAATAAAATGTTAAATGAAACTTTACAATAAAAATAAATACGTTTCTTGCTCTATTGCCTTTAAAGTTGCGACCGGACTGTACATCGGTGAAGGTAGTATCAGTGTGCTACCAAAATGTTGTGCTGCAATAATGCCAACAGTAGTACCAAATACGTGAAAAAAAGGTACTGGAATACATATGTTGCAGTGATTTTTATCCAGCCCAAGTCTTTTTGCTACTAAATAGCCATTGTTCACTATTTGGAAATGACTTAAACAAGTAGCTTTGGGTTTACCTGTAGTTCCCTATAAGCAAATGCTGCTCAAATAGAAACGGTTATGATAGATTAACGTACCGAGGTATAGTGAATATTGGCAATGTCATCGGGTTGAATGTACTCCTGCATTTTTTTAAACTCTGTTAAAGAATCTGACTTGGAGATGTTTACCACTTCAGTAAAATTATAAGTACCTCTATATTATTAAAGATTATTATCTTTGCTAGCGTTTTTGAAACTCGTTTTACCTTATATTTTTATTGTTAGAAATGGTGATCACAAATTTAAGTAACGGTACTTTTTTAAAACGCAATTTTGCTCGGTCGTTTGTTTCAAGTTCTGGCAGAAGGTTAGTTAACGTATCGTAGAATCGTAAATCACGATAGACGTCTGGACAAACTAGTGCTTTAGTGCCTACTTTATTTAAACAGTATTCCAGTTCTTGATTTACGTATGATGGATTTAGTAAAACCTAAGATTATTAATAATACAACACTAAATAAAAATAAAATATTTAATACTGCACAGTATAATAATAATGGCTTCTCCAGATAAAATTAATTGTTTGTCGTCTTTTTTTAAACATTTTCTGTATTATATTTACTTGTCTTTCTACTGCCAGTAAATACTTTTATCGTTTTTGTACTTGTACTTTGCTTATAGGTCTTTTGTTACGTTCTTATACATTTTACACTATTATCTTTACTTTCCTATAAGGAAAGTAAAGCGATCGCAATTTTCTTTTAGAATTTTACGTTACAAAGTCTCCTGAATCAGAAAAATGAATTTTTGTCAAAAAAATTTTGGTGTTTTTGTGTGTGTATCTGTGTGTGTGGGTGCGTGCGTGCGCGTGTGTGTTTTTACAGTTTCTTGTAGAGATAATTCTTCTTAACAATTTATTCAAATCCAAAAATTTTCTAACATTGACAGTTTATTAGATATTTAATTTATCATTTAGAATGAATTCCATATGTAATCTAGGTTCAAATCCTGCCTGCGACGATTTTTTAGAAAAAAATTTCGTATCTTAAAAGAAAAGGAAAGCAATATCAAAGCGCATAAATATAGTGGTTAGTCGATATGACAACATAACCTCATTTTACCATATTTCGGTTATATCGAGAAGAAAAATTAAAAAAATATGTAGCATGCTGGGAAGTCATATAAACGTGTACATATCATTTCAAACTGGTTTTATGACATTACCTTAAAAAAATATGTAGAAGTTCTTTATAGGAAAGTCGTGTGATGACCACACCAGTTTTTTTTTGTTAGATTTAGTTTATTAGATATTACAGTATTTAATGTTCTCTTTTATACCAATATTGTTATTAGTTTCATTATTTTTTTAATTTATTGTTTTTTTTTAAATTTTAGTATTTTGCTTTTAATATCAATTTTTTTTTAACATTTTTGTTTCTTTGTTTTATTTTTTTAAAATCTTTCTTAGTGTTTTTATCGTTAGATGTTTCGAATTTTAATTTAAAAACTATTTGAAGTACTGTAGCAATTTTTTTGTGTTTAATGTTTTTTCCTTTAAAGTGTATATTATTTTCAAATTATATTAATATTATGCTTTAATTTCAAGTTATATCTTTTCAATTAGTTATATTAGCAAAATAATAGTATTAAAATTTTTAATTTTTGAACGACAAAATAAACATATTTGTTCAAACAGTACTAGAACTAGTCTATTAGTTAATTTTGTAGAAAAAAAAACACATTTAGGAGTAATAAAAATTAAAAAAGTATTTAAAAAAAACTTTAATCTAATATTACAGAAAATTCAAAGTAATATACCATTTAAAAAACGACCTTCGTAAACTATAAATCAAAATTTAAAGCTTAATTTTGTAATAAATAATAACGTAGTAAACATACTATATATATTTAAATACAATGAAATGAAGTAACTATTATGCCACTTTACATAACGTTTACGAGGTAAACAGAGTCAAAAAACTATTTTTATTTAAAAAAAACACGTGTATTGTTTGTAATAATTTTTTTCAAAATTGTTTAAAGTTATATAGTAGTATATTATACACCAAGGTTGAGAAATGTATTATTATAGCCTATACAATAAGATTATATTGTGAGACGCGTAAATAATATTTTTTCAACCGTGATCTATATAATGTTTTTACTTCTAGAATTACTAAACTATTTAAATTTCAACTGACTAAATAAATTATTAAATTTGTCAATTTTTTAATTGTGACAATTGTCACCACTTTAATATTATTTATATTTAACAATGTGATTTAAAATACTTTTTTCTAAATAGCTAGAACTTCAAATAACTTACTATTTATCAAATTAATTTGTTTAATCAACGAATTAAATGCTTTAAATAGCATTAAATACAGTCTTTTAGCTATACTAATATGAGAACGTCTTCCACATTTGAACCGTGCCATTGTGGCCAACATTTCGCTTACTTTCGTAAGGGGTTTCATGATAGAAAAATTATAGAACTCAAGCAAGTAACCGAAATCTAAATAAGAACCTCTCAAAAGTTAGGTAATTAACTTGTGAACCAAGTCAGATTCTAAACTCTAAAAACCTAAGAAAGTAAATGATAAACTTGAAAAAGCAAACGGTTCTAACAACGAAGGATCACTACAAACTTAGATAATCAATCCAGATTCTAAACTCCATAGAAGTGACTTCAGGGATTCACAGATTTGGCTTGGTTTTTAAAAGCTTGACTTGAAATCAAACCAACCATTACAAAAATCAAGCCAAGCTATCGATAAATCAAGCGAGTTATCAAAAAATCAAGCCAAGCTTTTAAATAATCTAGTTTAATATTAACCAAGTCAAGCTTTTACAGGTCAAGCTTTTACCAAGCTTTCAAGTTTTTGTCAATAATGTTACCTTGATTGCAAAATTTGTACCCCAAAATTAAGTTTATCGAAGGCAATTTGCACTAATCATTTTAGCAAACAGCGTCAACTGAAGAAATTTAAACAGAAATTAAGCAACTTGTCAAACTGAGTTTTAAGAAAGCTAAGTTTATAACTTATCCCAAACAGCAATGTAAGCTTGTATCAAGATTGCAGCAAACTTGTCGTGACAACTATAAAACTTGCAGCAATATTGTCGTGATAAGTTTGGAGACTTGCAGCAAGTTTGCTGCAAGTTGGCTAAAGAAGCAATAACAAGCTTGTGACAACCTTGTCGCGACAAACTTGCAGCAATATTGTCATGACAAGTTTGGAGACTTGCAGCAATATTGTTAAGTCTTGCCATGACAAGATTTGAATTTGTAGAAATGTTACAGTCCCCTGTCATCGCAAAGTTTAAAATTTGTAAAAATGCTATTGAAACATGTAATCGCAAGACTTACTTACTTACAGACATATTAAAGTTACTTGTCATGGAAATTCGTCAAACTTTCAGTAAAGTCGCTGTACTTTGAATTTGAAGTAAGGTACAAAGAAAAACAAAAAATTATTTTGTTTACTGATATTGTAATTAAATAAAGACTTGTTTCTACAAACTAGTTACAACTTCATTAGTCTATTCATCGCTAGGTTTGTTGACCTGAAACATAAAATTAAGAATAACCTTAATTGCTCGTTTGATGGTAATGTTAAATAAGCTAAACGCATGCAAAACTTTAATAATTTAAAATCATATTAATACACAATACACAGCATACATCAATGGTCTTAAACTTGGTTACTAGTGTTTGCAAAATAATTTAAAATTTTTAATCGAATAAGTATACAAACCTAAGATGCAAACCAATAAGTGCACTAAAATGCAATAAATACTCACCTAAAAAGTCTACGATGAGTAAACACAGAACTAAATAATAATGTGTTAGAATACAAACACCATGTAAATGACATACATGACTATTATTAACATAAAAATGGCGAGACATGCGCCGGTATTTATGCGTTTACGCCTGCGTACTGTAAATTTGAAAAAGAAAGTTTTCTGCAAGCTTGCAGCAAGTTTGCAGCAAGCTAATCAAATTTCTCAAGCGTGTGTCATCAAAGTTGCCAATATTACCAACATTGCTGCAAACTTGCAGCAAGATTCGTAAACTTGGCAAGGAAAAAGCAAACTGAAATCAAACTTGCTGCAAGTTTACATGCTATCTGAGATACTTCTTACATCGCAACGTTTTTTCTTTATTTAGCTAAAGTCTTGTTTTGGTTACAAGTGCAGATAAGCATAATCAAGTACAAACAGTACATTTTGTTACGTTAGGTCAGTGTGAATAGGAATAAATAAAGATTGGTATTTGCTGTAATTATTTTACTAACAATGTCTTTTATGGATGACGGATAATTAAAGAGAACTATAATTAACGCAATACATGAAGATGTTTTACAGCATTTACCACGTGGTTAAACTTAAAAGTCAATCTTTACTTATTTAAATAGACAAAACTAGCCTGAACACTTTAATTGCAAATATCTCTTTAGACCAAATCAAGAAACATTTTTATTTAACGCCACAAGAACACTGTTCCTTTAGTTTATTAGAAACACGCTGTATACTAGGTTACCTCATAACTCGGAATGAATCAGAAGTCAAGCGGGAACGCGTCATTAAGTATACACATTCAAACCTCGCATCGTGAATACTTTTACTCTGCCTACTACACGTGAATAAATCTACTATTGCTATAACCATAAAATGTTTATTGTTCACGGGTTTATTTATAATTTTTTTTATTATACCTATGTACAGGCATGAGTAGTATAGTGAGGCCGGTTCTGGATCACTCGGGTAAGATCGGTAAGAGATCTTGAAGCTTCGTTGCTATCGTTTCGTTTCGGATATGCTCGAGTTGCATTCGGATTTGGTAAGTCGGGATACATCGTATTGTGGTGGGGGAATCGTAAAGTATCGTAAAAATCATTTCGTTTCGGGTACGCTCGGATGTAGGTCAGTCGATAAAGATTGTAGTTATGGTATGTGATCGTAAAATATATTTTGGTACAGATACTATTGTGTGTATATAAAGTTAACGTTTTTGATGGTTCACTATTATTTTGGTAATAACTCTCATCCTTTACGTGCAGTACAAATTATCTATATAAGTTAATATAAATAAATTAATTTCCATTGATATTTTTTATCTATTCGTATGTATCTAAGTAATATTAATAAATATATATGTAATATGTTTCTAAATATATACAATATTATATATAAATCCAGTGTCCAGTAAAATTTCGGTTTTGCAAGTTACTATAATAATGTAATTTATGTAAAGAAAAAAAAATTACTGCTTTATTTTTAACATTAATTATAAGTATTTGTATACAAAAAATGCTTACTATTACATTGAAATACTGTGTCTTCACTTACATTTTTCTCAATGTTATAGTTGTAGACATTACAAAGAATGTGCTTATTTGACAATTTATTCACCTACTTTTGTGTTGCAGTTGTATAAATTCCAATGACATTATTAATTTTGCAATTCTGTGCTTTTGATTACATTATTTATATTTGTATTATAATGTGTTTCAGATATAAAATTATACTAAATCCTTCTTAAATACCCATGAAATGATTTATTACGCTTGAAAATATTTGTCATCTCTAATAAAAATAACTTTTTCTCTGTTCATTATTGATCAATTTCTAAATAATTTAAAAATTATCCATTTACAGCATTACTTATGTGAGTGCAAGAAGTCTATTAATAGACTATTAGTATAAAATTAAGCGTTTTAGTAAAATTTACCATTTTGGGAGCAAGTGATTGTGAAAATTAATATCGTGATTAGTTCGGCAAAAGACATCTATCTCGTTAGTCGAGAAGTTTTTAGTAAAACAACAAGTATTGAATTTATTCAATAATGAAACAACAATGAGTGCGACTAAGAAAAATTTTCAACTAGAGTTAAAAATCTATGAGTTGTATAGAGATTTAAAAAATATCAAGCTGAAATGAGCAATAAATGTTGGAAATAATGATACATTTTTTATTTTACTATTATAGGTTTTATCATACATTAGTAAACATATTAGGCAGTCGGTGATAGTAAGGAAGAGAGGAAAAGATTATAAAATTTCGATTTGAATTGAATGTTATATTATTTTCCTGGATTTTTTTTGTATTTTAGTTTTATTTATTGTTATTTATGCAATACTAATTTTATTTATGCAGCTGTTGTGAGTTTCATCAAAGCCTAACTACTCTACATACATTTTAATACCGTTCTTTCCTAAAGTATTTTTTTTTAGTTTGAATTTCGGGTGCGTTTGTGTAAGCTCGGGTACGCGCGCAATTTTTCTAATTTGAATTTCGTCTAAGTTCATATTCGGTCGTAAGATCGAGTTAGTTCAAAGTTTCGGGAGGAGGTGAATGTGGTAACGTCTATTTTTTCTTTCGGTGTTAAATTACATGTTAACGTACGGGTTATTGGCACGCTTATAAAGTGCAGACTATTTATTCATTTCTTTAATAAAAATCGTGCATTTAAAATTACTAGATGATTAGATTAAAGTAACTTGAATAGATAGAATAAAACTACAGTCAACAATAATGTAGTTTGGCTAACCCGTTCTTTCTAAAATATCTTGGGTAGTTTCTACCAAAATTTTTTAAGGCTTCTTTAAAACCACACTTCAGATTATAAAGGATTACAGGACGGAAACCCTTAATGATTACATTTATTTACCGTTAAATACACTGCCACCGAATTAGGATAACAAAGTTTAAAGGGTAATACCTGGTCTGAATCAAAAAATTAGATTTTTTTGATCTTTTTGTGATTTTATTAACGATTAGATCAATATGAAATTTTGAGGGTTCATTACACTCATCTTGATGTCCAAATAAAAACAATTTTTTTAAATTTGTATGACAAAATGGCGGCTTAGCAATGCGTAAAAAAAGGTTGATTTTTTAGGCGTCCGCGGCTAGAAGCACAATTCTCAAACTAACGTATCCAAAGCAATAGACATTTTTTTCTGATATACTCGGGTATAACTACAGAAGTACACGTGGATACAAATACAAAAATAATGATTTTTTGAAAACTTGAGAGCAGTTTCAAAAGAAAAGTCGATTTTTCAACCCAAAAATCAGTCTTCATTTGTCTATAAAAATTGTAATTTTTTATCAAACTTAAAAATCGTGTGTACTTCTGTAGATAATCTATCTAAAAAGCTACAACCAAAATTTCAAGTCAATTGGATAAAAATTACTCGAGTTCTACTGCTTGCCGTTTTTGAAAACATGGTTTCGAGAAAAACGCATTTAAAGTTTACTACACAGGCAATATATGTTCAATATTTGCTTCAAAGTACCAATTAACTCTATATGCATCTTATTTAAAAAAATTATGTATTCTAAATTTGTAACGTCGGTCATGAAAATAATAAGGAAAACTCGCCCTGAAATTTAATTTGTCGTTTAGAAAAGCTCGGATTTGCTTCAAAAATTCGTTTTTTACTTGCGCTTAAAAATTTTTTCAACAATGGATGATGACAGGCATTATTCTTAACATGTTTTTGCTTCATTTAAACCAATTTAAAAAATTTTAAAAATTTAGACTAGAGATTGCGCTTAATAAGTTTTTTCTAATGAGAAAAATAACTTAACTTCAATCATTTTGGCTCACCCTGTAAATTTATATAATAACGATTAAAATAATAACTAAAAACAATACAAAACGATGGAAATTAAAATAAATAAGTAATACATTTAAAAAATTTAATTAAAAGTCTAAAGAACTTAAATTAAAAAAAATTCAATATGTAAGCATTCTTTTTCGAGTACAAATTGATTATAATAAGTACACAACCCAAGAAAACTGCAAACTTGATGTTTGTAGATTTGTTTTGATCATGCTTGCACTGGTCGAACTTTGCTGGATCAGCCTTTACTTCATTCCAAGATACAACGTGGCCAAGGTATTGCATTTTTTCTTAAATACGTGGCATTTCGTTGAGTTTAGTTTTAGTTTTTCCTCAAATAGTTGTTGCAACACTCCCTTTAGGTTGTTCAAATGTTTTTTAAACGACTTTCCAACCGCAGTGTCGTCTAGATAAGCCAAGTACGTCTTCTAAGACAGTCTTCGCAAGATGGTCTCCATCAAACATTCGAATGCTCCTAGACCGTTACACAAACCGAAGGGCATCATAGTGGACTGACATAATCCAGTTTCAATCGTAAAATAAGTCTTTCTATGATTTTTAGGTTCCAATTCTACTTGCCAGTAACCACACTTCAAACCCAACATGGAAAACCAATGGGATCCTGAAAAGATGTCTAGAGTATCATCAATTCTTAGTAAAAGATAACTGTCTTTTTTTATTCACTTCGTTAAGTTGTCTGTAGTCCACGTAAAACCTCGTTAATTTATTTTTCTTCCTTAGTAATACTACTGGGAACCCTCGTAGACAATTATTTTAAGGTTTAATGACACTTTCTATTTTCATATGCATAATTATTTGTTTCGCTTTTTTTAATTTTGCCAAAGGAAGCCGGCGTAGATGTTGTCGTATAGGTCTCTGGTGTTACTGCGTCAGTTCTTGTTTTGAAACCACTTTCCAACGTAAACACATCTTGATACTGCTCGATCAACGCTTTAACTTTAATCAGCTAGTCTTGGCTGAGGTTTCGGCACTTGGAGGAGGTAAGAATCTTTTTGTGTACGATCGGTTTCTATTTGAGTTTGATTTGTTGTTGTTTATGCAATATTGTTTTCATTTATCTAGCTGTTGGGAAATTCATCAAAGCCTATCCCGTTTACATACAGCATTCTTACACTGAATCACTTCTTAATTTGATAGGACATTTAACTATTATTTTTACATATAACGTTTTGAAATATTTTGTAGCAGTTTCATGACCGCGTACTTCAAACGATATCTTGTCTCCTAACTTAAGTCGACAATCAGTAACTGTAATCTATGAACAATAATATGACGCGCGCCTAACAAAGAAAATGCAAGAAAGAGACGTTAGCGCACGATCGAAGGTAATGCAACGGCATTTGTGACGACAAGGTGCAAGACATAAGACGCATAACGTAATGTAATGTAATTAACATAAATCAAGAATGTGGTCTTAATAAAGATATGTTGTTGTTGTTGTTTTTAACCAACATTTTTAATATACAACCATGCATAGATAACAATAACCTGCTTGCTTGTATAAGATTTTCCATTTATCTTTAGTATAACTTATTATTCAAGATTTATAGATAATATATCAATTAAAGCTTTTTCCTATGGGAATGAATATGAACTTTTGCCTGACCATATCAGGTATTTATTATCTAGAAGTCTATTTGTGTGAAATAACAAAATATGGTTGTAGAACATATATATTAGCTATTGTTTTATGAGTATCGTCTTGTACTTTTTCAACAGTTATTTGAATATGTTTAACTATGTGGTGACCAAATTTGTCTAAAGTCATTGTCTTATTTAATTATTAACGCTTTCTGTAGTTTTTCTATAATAGAGACAATTTCGTTTGTATGACCTGTATGGCCTGCTATTTCAGATGCTACTAACAACCTCAACCTCTCAAATAATTCGTTTGCATCATCCCAATAAACATATTCGGTGTGATAATTGTTGACTTTTTTAAACTTTTTTTTTCTTGAGGTTTTTTTTAAATTTCTCTTTGGTGTTTCTGAATACTCAGGCTATACAAAACATATGAGAGCAATAATAGATTTATATTTGTCAGATCGCGTTCCTTGTATGTAACTATTAGGATCAAAGTTACTTCTGCAAGCATTACTGATATCTAAAATTTCCTTGTATATATCCAAATCTCCTTAATTATACGTTTTAGGAGTGTTTTTAAATATTAATGGGGGTTCCTTTGTATAATTTCCCATATACTTTTATATCTACACTAACAAATTCTACTGCTGACGTTCCTATAAAGAACTTTTCCTAAAAACAATCATGCCTTATTTTAGTTCTGTGATTTAACATGAATCATAGCATCTATATATCTTTAAGGAGGCAATTCATCAAATTCTGCTAAGTATTCTTCATAAATATTACTATCAAGGATTTCTTCTATATTTTGTTTACTTTCTTCAACCAAATGTTGAATTAAATCGTATAATTCATAATCATCTACCTCAGCTAAACGTTCTGAAATTATAACGTCTTCTTTTAAATTTGAAATTGTAGTAGCATTATCATCAAAAATCTTTTGATCTTCTCTTTCATTTACTTTATCATCTTTTAAGGATAGAATTTTTTTCTGAAAATTTGAAAGTTTTCAACTGCATGTATTTTCATTTTTTTTAAGTCTGAAGCGGAGCAGATTCAAAAATAATATTTTCATGTTTTGGTTTTAGATTTTGTTCATATTTATTCTTAAAAGAAGAGAACTTAGTATTTTTAACCTCTCATCGATCTGATATAGTTGCTAAACGTTTAATTATAGGAAAAAAATGCTTTTTCCTTTATAATTTCACCTTATTTTAGTAATTCAAACTTGCGTTTTAATTCTTCTCTTTTTTTTTTTGATTAACTTTTTGGTTAATTCTTTTATATTCAATAAATTATGATATGAATGCATTGTGGTTAAACCTCAAGGTAGTTTTTGTTTCTTCAAATATTAATTGAATATACTTCTACACTTCTTTATTAATCGTTCGCAACGATTAGACAATTAAACAGCCTGCAAACAGAGCAGAATGCTATGCAACGGTAAACTAATATATAGTTTGTTCAACAGTATTATTTGTACACAAACCATTGATAAATTAAACAGTTTTCTTATTGAGTACACAAATTATCTATAAATGAGGAAGTGATTTGTTGTTAATCTATATTGATGGCTTATACAATATTAAATTTTTTATTGTGAGATGGGTTGAATAAAAGAATCAAACACTTTTCTGTATCCACCCGAATTAATATCTCTTTTCTTATCAATTACTAATAAACCATAATTGTTGTTTCAACACATCTTAAATTAGTCAAATGATAAATCCGCACTCATACATATTATCCTCATAAATATGATGTAGATATAATGCATCTTGTTTGAACACTATTATAAAGTTAGCATTATCGCCAATTAATTGTTTTGAAATACGGCTATATTTGACATAAGTAAAAACAATCTATCTTATTGTGACTAAACATTATCTCATTAAATTTTGTTTATCACCCGCCACATTATCAAAAATAATGAAGGAATTTGATTTTGCTTCAGACGGAGGAGGTATGTTACTTTCTTAAATTACTAAAAGAAAATGAGATTTAGAGTAAACATAAACGTTTTTGAAACGCAAATCATTGATACGTTCAATTAAGCTAACTATTATATTGGTTTTTCCACAATTTGATGGTTCATTAATAAGACAACGAATTAATGATGATAATATCTTTTCAGGTCTCCTATAGGTTTCAAAATTTCTTATATTATTATTTGTGACTGTTAGTAAAAGTAATTGTTGTAGTATTTGCTTTTGATAAAAAGCAGAGTGCAATGTGTCTATCACATGTATGAATATAATAAAATTCCAATTTAGTGAGTTTGTGTGTATCCGATGGCAAACATGTTTCTAAATTACTAAAAGAAAAACAGTTTATACCCTCAATAGCTGTTAACAAATTCTCTAAATATTGGTAATGTGCGTGAAAAAAAGATTTAAAGCTGTTTTAGACCAATCAGAATTGATCACGCTCAGTAGCGCCACCTTAAAAAAATCTAAGATCTCTAAAAAGTCTTCAATCAAATCAATTATCTTTCACGTTTATAAAAAATGTTTGCTTGATAAAAAAAAATTTAAACTGATCAACGACTTCAGTTAAACAAAGTAAAATTGTTCTTAGTCCTTATGACGATAAACGCATTCTCAGTTTTAATAGTACTGAAACAGGACCGTGGGGTTATCTATATCAACCGTTTTGATGGGATTAAAAAATCGGTTTGTTAAGAATGGTAAAAATGAATTTGTCAATATAGATTATTGACAAATCACCGCATGGTCTATAGATAATTAGCTTGCAAACAGCTTCGCAAATAAAGTGGTTTGTTTGCAAACAACTTTACAAACAGTGTAGTTTGTTTGCAAACTGCTTTACAAACAGTGTAGTTTGTTTGCAAACAGCTTTACAGATAGTGCGGTTTGTTTGTAAACGACTTTACAAACAGTGTGATTTGCTTGCAAACCACTGAACAGTTTGCAAGCTAACCACATTCAAAGTAGGCAGTTTGTAAAGCGCTTATTTCATATATGGTTGGTACACAAACAGTTAATCGGTTTGTTGAGACGACTTTCACCACTTGTTTTAGACTAACTACAATTGGCCACACCCATTAACATCACCTCTAACAACTCTCATCTACCAATTTGATTGGCCAAAAATCACATCAGTTTGTTACATTGGTATAAAAATCGGTTTGTTGGGGCGTCAGTTGATCAGTTTAAATTTTTTTTTATCAAGCAAACATTTTTTATAAACGTGAAAGATAATTGATTTGATTGAAGACTTTTTAGAGATCTTAGATTTTTTTAAGGTGGCGCTACTGAGCGTGATCAATTCTGATTGGTCTAAAACAGCTTTAAATCTTTTTTTCACGCACATTACCAATATTTAGAGAATTTGTTAACAGCTATTGAGGGTATAAACTGTTTTTCTTTTAGTAATTTAGAAACATGTTTGCCATCGGATACACACAAACTCACTAAATTGGAATTTTATTATATTCATACATGTGATAGACACATTGCACTCTGCTTTTTATCAAAAGCAAATACTACAACAATTACTTTTACTAACAGTCACAAATAATAATATAAGAAATTTTGAAACCTATAGGAGACCTGAAAAGATATTATCATCATTAATTCGTTGTCTTATTAATGAACCATCAAATTGTGGAAAAACCAATATAATAGTTAGCTTAATTGAACGTATCAATGATTTGCGTTTCAAAAACGTTTATGTTTACTCTAAATCTCATTTTCTTTTAGTAATTTAAGAAAGTAACATACCTCCTCCGTCTGAAGCAAAATCAAATTCCTTCATTATTTTTGATAATGTGGCGGGTGATAAACAAAATTTAATGAGATAATGTTTAGTCACAATAAGATAGATTGTTTTTACTTATGTCAAATCTATAGCCGTATTTCAAAACAATTAATTGGCGATAATGCTAACTTTATAATAGTGTTCAAACAAGATGCATTATATCTACATCATATTTATGAGGATAATATGTATGAGTGCGGATTTATCATTTGACTAATTTAAGATGTGTTCAATCTGTTGAAACAACAATTATGGTTTATTAGTAATCGATAAGAAAAGAGATATTAATTCGGGTGGATACAGAAAAGTGTTTGTTTCTTTTATTCAACCCATCTCACAATAAAAAATTTAATATTGTATAAGCCATCAATATAGATTAACAACAAATCACTTCCTCATTTATAGATAATTTGCGTACTCAATAAGAAAACTGTTTAATTTATCAATGGTTTGTGTACAAATAATACTGTTGAACAAACTATATAGTTTACCGTTGCATAGCATTCTGCTCTGTTTGCAGGCTGTTTAATTGTCTAATCGTTGCGAACGATTAATAAAGAAGTGTAGAAGTATATTCAATTAATATTAGAAAAAACAAAAACTACGTTGAGGTTTAACCACAATGCATTCATATCATAATTTATTGAATGAAAAAGAATTAACCAAAAAGTAAAAAAAAAAGAGGAGAATTAAAACGCAAGTTTGAACTACTAAAATAAGGTGAAATTATAAAGGAAAAAGCATTTTTTTCCTATAATTAAACGTTTAGCAACTATATCAGATCAATGAGAGGTTAAAAATACTAAGTTCTCTTCTTTTAAGAATAAATATGAACAAAATCTAAAACCAAAACATGAAAATATTATTGTTGAATCTGCTTCGCTTCAGACTTAAAAAAAATGAAAATACATGCAGTTGAAAACTTTCAAATTTTCAAAAAAAATTCTATCCTTAAAAGATGATAAAGTAAATGAAACAGAAGATCAAAAGATTTTTGATCATAATGCTACTACAATTTTAAATTTAAAAGAAGACGTTATAATTTCAGAACGTTTAGCTGAGGTAGATGATTATGAATTATACGATTTAATTCAACATTTGGTTGAAGAAAGTAAACAAAATATAGAAGAAATCTTTGATAGTAATATTTATGAAGAATACTTAGCAGAATTTGATGAATTGCCTCCTTAAAGATATATAGATGCTATGATTCATGTTAAATCACAGAACTAAAATAAGGCATGATTGTTTTTAGGAAAAGTTCTTTATAGGAACGTCAACAGTAGAATTTGTTGGTGTAGATATAAAAGTATATGGGAAATTATACAAAGGAAGCCCCATTAATATTTAAAAACACTCCTAAAACGTATAATTAAGGAGATTTGGATATATACAAAGAAATTTTAGATATCAGTAATGCTTGCAGAAGTAACTTTGATCCTAATAGTTACATACAAGGAATGCGATCTGACAAATATAAATCTATTCTTGCTCTCATATGTTTTGTATAGCCTGGGTATTCAGAAACACCAAAGAGAAATTAAAAAAAAAACCTCAAGAAAAAAAATGTTTAAAAAAGTCAACAATTATCACACCGAATATGTTTATTGGGATGATGCGAACGAATTATTTGAGAGGTTGAGGTTGTTAGTAGCATCTGAAATAGCAGGCCATACAAGTCATACAAACGAAATTGTCTATATTATAGAAAAACTACAGAAAGCGCTAATAATTAAATAAGACAATGACTTTAGACAAATTTGGTCACCACATAATTAAACATATTCAAATCACTGTTGAAAAAGTACAAGACGATACTCATTAAACAATAGCTAATATATATGTTCTACAACCATATTTTGTTATTTCACACAAACTGACTTCTAGATAATAAATATCTGATATGGTCAGGCAAAAGTTCATATTCATTCCCATAGGAAAAAGCTTTAATTTATATATTATCAGTAGTATAGCTATGTATTTTCTACACCACCCTTCAGAATCACCCGACTTGCCAATGTATTTTCTACACCACCTTCAGAGTCACCAGACTTGCAGCAAGTCGTTTGTAGGCGGAGCGTCAGCGGCGGCCATGTTGTAAGGGGCGTGTATGTAGTTTAGTAGAAGGCGTGTCTAGTTGGGGGGCGTGTTTGTATGAAGTTTTATGTATGTAGTTTAGTAGAAGGCGTGTCTAGTCGGGGGCGTGTTTGAACGAAGTTTTATGTAATGTTAATTGTGGTGTTTAATAAGAGTCGTGTATGTAATGATGTATTATGTTGCTAAAGGTAATTAGTGTGTATGAATGTAGGTGAATGTTAATTAATGTTAATCTAGAAGTGTTCCATTGCATTTGGATTCGCCTACAACAACAACCATTCCATTTCCACATTGTTTGAATATTGACCATATGGATGACAAATGTGAAGTAGGAGAAGGAGGAGAAGAAGAAAAAGAAAAAGATGATGAGAAAACACGACAAGATGATTCACCCTGGTCAATGTCTACAGAATATAATTCGATTGAAGAAGTTCGTCTTATGAAATATAACAATGCTTCGAATGAAACACTTGTAAATTCAACTTGCTACAGAATCGACTATGATGGCTACAAATACATTGAAATGGGGTATAGCACACATTTACATCTTGATCCTGTAATACGAATTTGGAGTGACATAGACAGTGACTTGTGTGGTGGTAATAGTGGTGTATGTAGAAATACCAGATGTAATGTTGTGGTTTGTAATCATTATGATAAAAATAATGTAGTATTAACAGTTGAAGAATGGACTGAATTTATGAAACTTAAATCTTATTTAATGAATGAATTTTTCTCTCATGTCGTCGAAACCATGCCTATGCTTGAGGAGACGAAACCTTTTAACAGCAACGATTCTGTTAAAAACATAAGTAAATCTGTTAATATATCAAACGATTTAAAAATATTCTACAACTGGAAATATACCGAAGAAAAGACATTATCGCCGGGGGATCAAAATAAAAATTCTTTAAAAACAATTACATTGCTTCGTGATTATCGATCGTGTACTTTGAACAAATACGACATGTACAACATTTTTAATTTAAATCCTGTGATTGACTACCGTTTGGAATTAATGCAATCACATAAATTAAAAGAATACTATGATAATATTGTAGAACGCGTGATTAAACAAAAAACTGAAAAAAACAAAATTGTAAAAATGGTCTATGATTATGAAGACGAAGAAGAACATATTGACGATGACGATGATGATGATGATGATGATGATGATGATGATGCAATGAAAAAATTTGAAGCATTTGAACACTTTTTAAATTGTGAAAAGAACATTAATTCTCACAATGTGTTGTGTGTAATGGAAATACTGAATCATCGACCTGGGTATATTATGTCTAGTATTACAGATTATTAGTTTATCATGTTGTAATCTTTATCTATTTTATAAATAGTATGTATATGAAAATAAAAAAATATATGTGTATGTGTGTGTATATGTGTATCATTTTAATAAGTATTAGTAGTTGAGAATTAAAACATATCAATATTTTTGATAGTTGATAGGTGAGTATAAATAGAGGTGTAATCTTAAAAAATCTTATAATAATGCTGATGACGAAGAAAGTTAAAGTTCGAGCCGCAGCAGCAACAACATTGCTTACAAGAAAAAAAAATTTAATAAAGAGAATGAAAAAGAAGAATAATACCAAGAGAGGTGGTGGTATAGTAAATACGCTTATAAACAAACTTCCTATGGAGTTACACATCCCCGGTTATCAATATTGTGGTCCGGGAACGAAACTAGAAAAGCGTTTAGCTCGTGGTGATGCTGGTATCAACCCTTTAGATGCCCACTGTAAAATGCACGATATAAGTTACAACAACAGTAGTGATTTAGATGCAAGACATCAAGCCGATAAATTATTACAACAAAAAGCTTGGGAGCGATTCAAAGCAAAGGATGCGAGTGTTGGTGAAAAAGCGGCTGCGCTAGCAGTAGCTACAGCTATGCGAACTAAACGTTCATTGGGTATGGGTATGACAACACAAACGAAGACCATGTTGAAGAACAGAAAGAAAAAGAAACAATCGGATAAAAAAATATTGCATAAAAAAGTTTCACTACATAGCATTCGTAAAAGTATTAGTGATAAAATACAACGTGATAGCGACAACAACAACCATCATCGCAGTACCGATGTTGTCGATGGAAACGGTATTATTAAAAAAGCATTGATTAAAATGGCTCTCGGTGCAGCTAAATTAGCAGTGCGACGTTTTGGTGGAAAACGTAACATTAGAATACCACGTATAATACCAATACCTAAGTCTGGTGGAATCTTGCCGTTTCTACTACCAATATTTGCTGGACTTTCAGCAACTGGAGCGCTAGCTGGCGGAGCGGCTGGAATAGCTAAGGCAGTCAATGATGCTCGAAGTGCTCGAATAAGTAACGATGAAGCCAATCGTCATAATCGTACAATGGAAGCGATAGCTTTGGGGAAAAAGGGTAGCGGTATATATTTGAGACCATATGGAAAATCAGGCTCGGCCTTATACTTGAAACCATATCTTGGACGAATTTCAAAAAACTAATAAAATTACCCGAAAGACCATTGACCGACGTTGATTTGAGAAAATACGCAAGAAATGTTCCATACTTTAGAAACGTGTTTATGCGAGATAATTTACCGAAAAGTGGTCCGCATAGAAACGAATCAGCAATTGTAAATTTGGATAGCGTTAAGGGACCTGGAACACATTGGGTGTGTTATAAGAAGCGAGACTCGACGGTGTGGTACTATGATAGTTTTGGCAATCTTAGACCACCTATCGAAATAATCAACTACTTTCGGGGTTGTAAAATCTTCTACAACTATGCAAGAGAACAAAATTTTGATACTGTACTTTGTGGTCATTTATGTTTAAAATTTTTATATAAATAAACGAATAAACATAATGTTTCAATTAGTCGTTATGTCGATAACGTTCAGTTTAGAAGGTGTTGGTAATACAGCATCTTACGATTTCTACCCACCTATTGAATTAAAAAAAAAATACAAGCATGTGATTGGTTTGGTCGGATTCTATGGATGCAACTCTATTCGCAACATTTGTGCTGGTAATGATAAATTTTACTATAAAGATCCTGATAAGCCTCGAAAACATTATAAAGTGATCGGAATACCACATGGTGCATACGAATTAGACGAACTCAACGCTTATTTGAAATCGAAAATAGTTGACGATTACTTTGAACAGAAGAAGGTTAAAAGAGGAGGAGCACAAACTGAAGTCGAAAAAGATGCTATATTTACGTTGAAAGCTAATAATAATACCCTAAAGTGTGAAATTCAAAGTGTTTACGTGATTGACTTTACTAAACCGGATAATATCGGACGCATGCTTGGATTTGAATCGACAATATTAGCTCAGAATATTCATCATACATCGAATTTAGATATTCAAATAATTAAACACACTAATATACATGTTGAATGCAACATTATAAAGGGATCTTACAGAAACGGGCAAAGTGCTAAAACTTTATACGAAATCGACATTTCTGTACCACCTGGCTATCGGTTAGATAAAACGCCGAGTAATACGCAATATTTAGAAGTGAACACTCGAATTATAAACAACATAAGTGTTAAGTTAACCGATCAGAGAGGCGAGTTAATAGATTTTGGAACCGACGAACCTTTTACCGTTCGATTAGAGTTGAAAAAGCAATTATGGGATTAAAATTCAATAAAAGATTAATTTCTAATGTAAACTGTGTCACCTGTACCACAGCTACGAAAAACAGAAAGAATAAATCGTGTATAAAAAACACGTTAGTGGTTGATAAGTTCATTAATCGTTCAAGTCGTCGACAACAAGCACCCAATCGACTGTCGTTAAGAGAAAAAATTTTCTAAAATCTATCGGTATTAAAGTGACTAGTGTAAAAACAGAAAAGAAGCTATGAGCAGCGAGCAATTGAACATATTTGAAGAAGCACGTTTTGATGATTCGATTGTCAGATCTGATATACATACATATTTACCATATGGATCAAGCAATTATGGCCTTTCCGACGAAATTCGAATTTTAATACAAAGTCAAGACTTGATAACTGTAACTCACGACAGCTTCCTATACATCGAAGGAAAACTTTCACGTAGTCAAACAGATGTGGCGAAATCGTGTAATTTAACAAACAATTTTGCTAGTTTTCTCTTTGAAGAGATTCGCTATGAATTGGGTGGACAGCGTGTAGATGTTTGTAGAAATCCTGGTATTAGTTCGACCATCAAAGGTTATGCGTCCTACACAGATAGCGAAAACAAAACTCTTGCTCATATAGGATGGCTACCGTCGAACAAGGAACCTTTACAAGTGCAGTTTACTACAAACGATCAAGATTTGGATAAAAAATTTGCCGTATGTCTACCTTTAAAACATCTATTTGGTTTTGCCGAACATTACAGACAGGTGATTGTAAATATGAAGCAAGAGCTAGTGTTGATTCGCTCGAGAACCGATCTCGATTGTTACTTTGGCGATGCTGATGCAACTATAACACTAACGAAAATTCAATGGAAAGTACCCCATTTAACGCTTAGCGATCGAGCAAAATTGAATTTGTTTGAAAAAATTAATAGAAATCCTGTAATTACCGTACCCTTTCGTCAATGGGAATTATACGAATTACCCGCGTTGAAACAAGCTAAAATGGATATATGGCCGATAAAAACGTCTACGCAATTGGAAAAACCACGATGGGTAATTGTAGGTTTTCAAAACAATCAACGCAGACGTAACAAGAATGATAGAGCAACAGTTTTCGATCACGTTAATATTACCGATATTAGATTACATTTGAATTCGGAAAGATATCCGTACGAGTCCTTGCATCTCGACTTTGCCACCAACAAATATGCATTAGCATATAGAAATTTCGTTAATTTCCAACGTAACTACTACGACCGAGACGATTCGAATATGGGGTTTGGTGTTACAGCAGCCATCGCTGTACCCACGTTTGATTATAAAGAATTCAAAGAGTGTCCGATATTTGTGATCGATTGTGCGAATCAAAATGAGAATTTAAAGAATTCTACTGTAGACGTGAAACTCGAATTGGAGACGAGTCGCAACTTTGAACGCAATACTGTTGCGTATTGTCTAATCATTCACGATTCAATGATGCAATATAATCCGATTACTGGAGAAGTTAAGAAATTGTAGAAATCGAAATAAAATAATTATTATTACAAACACCTTTAATTTAATGTAATAACATTTTTTTCAAATAAAAATACATGTAATCTATAATATCGTTTAGTTTATTGATAATAATCGATCTGGTTAAAGCAAAATGCAATGAAGGTTGTAATGCAAAAGTGTAGGCTACCAATAAACAATAACGAATCGTTATTATTGGGTTCGAATAACGTAGGACGAAAAATAAGCAAACATGGTACGTTGCTACCTGATAGCGTGCGTGCGATAATATGTGGTCCATCCAATTGCGGAAAGACCAACGTGATGTTTAGTCTTCTCACCGAAGATAACGGATTAAGATTCAAAAATGTGTACGTCTATTCGAAATCGTTAAATCAGAATAAATATAAATTGTTGGGGGAGATTTTAAACCCGATGCCTGAAATAGGTTATTACACGTTCAGTGACAATGTACACATTATGGAACCTAACGATGCAAAACCAAACTCAGTATTTATCTTCGACGACATTGCATGTGAGAAGCAGAATAATATTAGAGCGTATTTTAGTATGGGACGTCATAATGCAATCGACTGCTTCTATTTAGGCCAAACCTATAGCAAAGTTCCAAAGCAGTTGATTAGAGACAACGCAAATGTGATAATACTATTTCGTCAAGACGAGATGAATATAAAACACATATACGATGACCACGTCAGTCCTACGATTAGTATTCAAGTTTTTAAAGAAATGTGTGCCAAGTGTTGGACAGATCAACATGGATTCATGGTAATTAACAAAGATGCTGTCAATTTTAATGATGGTCGCTATCGAAAGGGTTTCGATCAGTTTATATTACCATAGACGTATCGCTTTAATTTAGTTGTCTACAACAATTTACACCTGTTTGTTGTTGTTATTGTTGCTGCTGCTATTGTTGCTGTAAAATAATAGTAATAATGAACTCGAAAGAAATAAATTTAAAACACAGAATACAGCAAGTACGCGATTCGATTAGAAAAAAGTATAATGCTCTCAAACGTCAGCGTTTAGATGGGGAAACTGAGTTTACCAGTACGTATAAACCGATAATCGATCCACTAACTACAATCATATCAAAAATTGATGTGAAAAATGGTAGTGCGAAGAGAAAGATAAAGAGTGAATTACCCGCACTTGGATCACCATCGGCTAAATCACCATCTGCTGATGCTTCTTCTTCTTCTTCTACCGCTTACCCATCACCTGATCTTAAAAGATGGATGGCTTCATGGACACCACCGCACTCTTCTCCATCAACTCATCAATCATCGACGCAATTCAGTTTATTGACTCGAAAATATCATCCACTACCTCAGAAATATATTGAAAAACTGTTTTCGGATGCAGCGATTGATGTAGTAGATTTTAATTATGGTATTCGTTACAATTCGGAGAGAAACACATGGATGATGGGTAACATGCCTGTTATCATAGACAATAACGATTTACTTATTAATAAACAAAGATATACGGGGACACCTGGTCTGTATGAGTTGATATTTATGAAAACACCAAACAAGACTGTAGTTACCGAAAACGACAAAAACGAATATATGAAAATTTTAAAAGAGACAAATGTTCTTAGAAGATCTTACGATCCTAATAAACAGATTCAAGGAAATCGAACAACAAAGTATATTAAAACAATCAAACCATTATTAAAACAACAACAGCAAAGTGGAGCTGTTGATCTACATACAAGCGGAGGGCAATTGTTTAAAAAAGTTTACAATACTAATGATGATGATGAGGTACGAGGAGGAGGTAAAGTAAAACCGGTAGAATATCGATATTGGAACAATGTTCACGAGCTAATGGATGAATTACAAGTTTTATGGGCTGAAAAGCAGGCTGGTCATACTGGTCACGACAATGAAATTATCGCAATTTTAGAAGAATTGTACGAAGATGGATATATAGATAGTCTACCTAAAACGTTATAATCACAATCATCATCATTGGTGCTACTAAGACGATGATGCTCACGATGATAACAAAAACCTATTTAATAAACAACACAGTTTGATTTGTATGTATAGTAATCATGTCTGTGGACAAATTTGGTCGATTGTATGAAAATACACGACGTGCTGCTACAAATCAACGTGGACCACCTGGCGTTGGTTTTATATTAACGGACGATAACAATTATGATATGAAAAATAGAAGACTGATTAACGTAGGGAATCCTATCGACCCTCATAATGCGCTCAATTTAAAGCACTATTTGTCAAGCAAATGTGATTTTGATGGAAATCGTTTAACTCGAGTGGGTGATCCTAAAGACAATGCAGATGCCACTAATAAAGCATACGTCGATGATATTGTTCGAAAACACGAAGCTAGAATATACGAATCTACTGAGGTGTATGTCAATAGTGTGAATAGAGAGCTAAACAAATTTTTAGAACGAATGAATGGTATTCAACTGGTTATATCTAGCGATATGAATGGAATTGTTGCAAACACGATTCCCAACACCGTTAAAACGTTGATGAATGAAATGATAAAAGAGAAAATTGACGATAATCCTCATGCTAATGGTACTTCCATATATAATCTGACAACGCAGATAGATGCTATGCAATCCTTAACATCGCGGATAAATCAATTGGAAAAATTGGATAATAATGTCGCATTACTAACAACAATCGTGATGAATTTCGAAAGACGATTTGATGACTATGTAAAAAACATGTCGGGGGTAATGATAAAGCGAGAAGCAGCAGCAACGACGTTGACGACAGCAACTTCCAATACAGATAAAACGATGTAAGTTGGTAAAATGTAATCAATTAACCGAAGACATCATGTTAAAACAACAGGTTGTAAACGAGTTACATAGACCCGCTCGAAAAACTTTTCCACGTCGTAAGACTATTATTAAGGGTTACGATGATCTGTGGCAAGCTGATTTAGCTGAATTCATTCCTTATGCTAGAGAAAATAAAGGTTATAAATATATTCTAATCGTGATCGATTGCTATTCGAAATATCTATGGACGAGAGGAGTAAAGACCAAAACCGGCAAAGATATTGTTAAGGCGATGCATGACATTTTTAAGAAAAGTCAGCGAGCACCACAAAATTTGCAGACCGATGGTGGTAAAGAGTTTTTCAATCATTTGTTTTCAAAACTTATGAAGCATACTAAAATTAATCATTACACGACGTATAGTATTAAGAAGGCTTCGATCGCAGAACGTGTAATTCGAACTCTAAAAATCGTCTTTATAAAACGTTTAGTTTACGTGGAAATTATAAATGGATTGATGTAATCAAAGGAATCACCGAAAGCTATAACAACACAAAGCATAGAACTATCGGTGTGAAGCCAAACTCCGTAACTCGAAACAACAGCATAGGTCTACATCGAACGTATGCGAAATTGAAAACTTTTATAGATAAACCTCGCTATAAAGTTGGTGATGTGGTTCGAATTTCCAAGTTCAAAAGCGTATTCTCTAAAGGATATACTCCAAATTGGTCCGCCGAATTATTTAAAATTGTAAAAGTACAAATTACTAATCCCGTCACCTATCTACTACAAGATATAAATGGACAACCTATATCTGGAGGATTTTACGAGATGGAGTTGCAAAAAGCAAAACATCCCAATGTTTACCTTGTTCAAAAACTGTTAAAGCGCAAAGGACGCAAAGTGCTTGTAAAATGGTTAGGATTTCCAGAGAAAACTTGGATTGACGTCGATGATATCGTTTCATAACTATCACTGTAATATACACACATAAATAAAAAATTTACAAAAATTAAAACTAGAAATATGTTTTATTATTCCTTAATAATAATTACATTTTTTACACGTGTTTGTGCGTATGTATGTGTACATATTGTTGTATAACTATGTAAATAATAATAATAATAATAATCATAATAATAATAATAATAATAAAAGTAATAGTAAAAATCAAAATAATAACTAAGGCTAAGTTACATAATTGAGACAGTGCTGATGATTATAATGATGGCGATTTAAGATATAAATACATGTATTCTAATATTCCAACAAATAATGACCCCAGGCAAGTGTATTTACACCATCAGATAGAATATAACGTTTATTATCGTTTCCAGCTAATGCAATTTTATTTTGTTTAATAGAAAAAATATCATGTTTAGATGATCTAATCGATCGTTGTTCTCTTAACAACGTAGTATTTTCTCTAACACAATTTAGATAATCTTCGAAAGAAATTGTATTACGTACCACATTATCGACAACACCTTTAGCTTTCTTAACAACTTCATATGTATTGCTACTATCACATTGTACTTTAAAACTGTATAATTTTGATTTTATTCCTACAAATTCAAGCATCACTCGTCCTGAGCACTCATCCTTCATCAATCCTAATACCTTTTTATTTAGCCTAGATATGCCAAAAATATTATCCTCATCGTAATCACTAGTATCAAACATGTGAAAATCGGTTTTTATGGAATCGTAAATATTATTGTGATAGAGATTATAAATTAAACTGTCTGTGTCTGTGTATAACAACCGACAATTTTGATGACCAAATTTCTTCAACATATATTCGTAATGAAAATTATATAAATAAGTTTTGGATATGTCTAAAATACACATGCCTACATAAATCGGTTTATTAAATATAATTTCATTTTTATTCATTTCGATTGCAACCGTATTATTATCAAATATCGTGCGACTATGGAAATTCGGTTGAGCAATGTAGTGTTCAGCGCCATAACGACCATGCCAACGATTTATAAGCTTTACTACTTTATGTTTACGAATGTTTTCCATCGTTTTGCCGAAAACGGCATTATTTAGCAATTTGTATAAATTCTTTTCAAAATCGTTAGATGTCGACATTCGCAAACGAGTATTTAAATCTATATAATTTTTCAACCAAGCTTTTTGTTTAAACTCTAAAATACGATGCACGCGTTTCAACTGCATACCTAATTTTAAACACTGTTGTAGATTTTGATAGTGAATAATATAGCGCGATTTATTGTGTAGAGTGGCTAATAATTTCTTTTGTTTACTTCCCGGCGGATGCTTATGTTCGGAACATAAAGGTAAATCGTTATGAACATCGTGTATACATGGAGGGTATTCTAAATCAACCTCTAACAAATAACCTGTAGTTGAAACGTTACTAACATTTTTTAAGTTAAAGTTTGCAATCTCGTCGGTATCGAGCCATTTAAAACCACCGTATGGCAAAAATTGACTCATTGCGAGGCCATAAAGATTATTTACGTCAAAATAAATTAAATAAGAGTCTAAATCGTTGGGATTATAGTTATCTAGATATTTGTTGTTAGCTTTACTATATTTCATTGAACACTGAGATAAACCACCGCGAATACCTCGTTCTACAAACATTAACATATCTATATCCCAAGTATACCCTGGAACAGTATAATAATGAGCCGGATCGAGTTTATATGTATGCATACATCCACGTCGAAAGTTTTCAAACACATCAGCTAACAGTAATACATCTGTTTTTAAATAGAGATCACTATATTCGGCTAGATTGGAAATGTTAAATTCGCGCCAAACCGTTTCAGCATGTAAATAATCATCGTCGGATATATGAGTGGCCGTTAAACTATTGAAAAAATGTTCTTTGCTAGGTAATGTAGTTGTTGTTAAAAGTTTATCGTAATGATCTGTATAGTCATATGGATATACACCTTTACGTTTAAGCAATTCAAATTGTTTAGAAGATACATTTGAAAATTGTGACTTTATTATATGAGGATGATCATTATCTAAATAAGATGATAATTTATCTAAAGAACTGTTCATGAATCTAAAGGAATCTATAAACCTGAATTTCATATTGTTATCGAAAGCAGCTGTAAAAGAAATGTAACGTTCTTTGTTTAATGGTAATAGATGTATCTTTTTTCTACATTTTTTAACAAGATTTCTAATGAATAGATGTGCATCATAATTGGAAAGCGAATGAAAGACAACCGGTATTGTTTTATCGCATTTGAAGTTTAAATTACAGCTATTATGTGCTGCACCTCTAAAATTACCCGAAAAGTGGCAATGATCCCTAACTTTTATATCATCATTTTTAAACGGTTTTTCACATATATGACAATGTCTGGCAAGGTTAAAATTTAAAATTTCATCATATGATAACGGTTTCATCGGTACAACTTTGTTAAAATATTTTTCGGAAAACGCAGCCGATATCGCGATTAATTCGTTTGTAAACCAATCTTCACAATCGGGTCCTCTAAACATTTTAAAATACGATAAAGAATGATCGAAAGCACAATGTAAATAGTAGCCTACACTAAACGGTTTATGGTGTTGATACTTAATCATATTACAAGTAACATCGTCGCTAATATTATCTGATTTTATTAACAAACATTCAAAGTCGCCATAAATAATAAACGGTACCCGCATCTGATGGGCAAAATTTTTGAATTTTACAACGGTTCCCGCCTGGGGTAGTGTTATTTTACAAGCATTTAAGTTTCTACAATCTACAATATGTTGTGTTAAGCATGCTTCCGAGTAAAAGTAGTGTAAACATCTATCGCAAATGTGAATTTTACGAGTACTTTTAGTTAATTGAGATTTGACAAGTCGCGACAAGTTTTTTATATAACAAAAATGATATTTTATAGACAAAGACTCACCTAATGTATTAAATTTATTTTCACTAACATCACTTAGATCACAATCAACACTCATATTAATATTGTTCTCTTCAAATCCTTCTCGGTTTTTATCTTCTTCTCCTTCTTCTTCTTCTTCTTCTTCTTCTGATTCATCTTCTATAATATATTTTTCTTGAATCATCAGCAAATTAACATGACGTTCTTTGTGACTAGATGTAAGATATGTAGGAACTGTTACATAGCGAGCTTTTTTCTTCAAAGATAAAGTATACACATTAACGGAAATGTCAGGGTTTTGACGTTCAAATTTAGGAATTTGATTTAAAGTCATTGGAAACTGAATACCTTTTAGATTCAATTTTTCTCCGTAATAAGGATATTTTGATACACGATTAATATGATTATTTTTCTTACCACTGCTGTCGATAGGTGGATATAGAGCAGCCATGATGGACCAGGCGAAGCACGCCTCGTCGTTATTGTGTACGTTGACTACAGCATGTTTTGTTTTAATTTCTATAGGTAGTTCGATGTAGGAGGAAGCGTGAAACAAATATCCACAACTATTAATGTTTATCATAAGCGAAATAATTTTGTGCAAAGCCCACCCCGACGATTCTTCCTCAAATTCTTCCAGCTTCTTTAAAATTTTAACTGTAATGTTGTCTTTAAACCATTTTTCTAAATTAAATTTGTTCAATAATTGATCTTGTAACAGTTGAGAATTTTTAGTATTAAAGTATTTAAAATCGTAAGTATGAGTGGATCCATTTATTGTCTTTACAAATTCGCCACAAAGCACTACATTTACTTTTAAACTTTTATTTTTAAACAATAACACTTTGATACGTCTTGAAAAGGCCAAAAAACAGTCATGTAAAAACGTTTCCAAACGCTTATGAGTTAAATTGATGCACAGTCCACTTCGAAGTCGTCCTTTAAAAGCTGATTGAACGTCTATCCATCTAACTCGATCTGTTCTGTTGCTCTTTTGACTTTCACGTTTAAGCGCTTGATTCGTCTGTATAGTAATACTAGATCCAATTTTCTTTTTCCTTTGTCTAATTTTAAATCGGTCTTTATTTATCAGCAGTTGAGTTAATAGTAGTCTATATGTTTTTAGATGACCTATTACTGTCTCCATATGTTTTTTGCCCCCAACGTTATTTAGAAAAACATGCTTTTTATTTACACTATTTAAAACTCGCACGATGTTATCAATTTGTCGTTGAAACGTTTTCGCATAATTAACACGAGATGAGGTTTTTTTTAACTTTTTCAATAAATGGTATACATTTTTGATCTTTTCTAATACATCACTAGAATAACAAATGATTGAATCGCTGTCGCCACCATCTTCATTATCAACATAATTTAAACTAGGATTCATTATGTTTTAATATATATATTTAACAACTACTTATCTTATTCTTTATCTTTCCTTAAAATGACGAATTTTTATATAATGCACACGCACATAAACACACACGCACATGTTATCATTTAATCATTTATTTATAGAAAAACTCCACCAATTGAACGGAAAATCCTGATGTAGTTAGTTTCTCACCAGTTCTCATTATTTCTAACGTTTTTCCGCCTGTTGATATTTCTACAACGTCTTCATCTGAAAACGCGGCACTTAAACGTTTCGGTAGAAAAACAACACCAACATCTAGATGTAGCAGCACAGTACGCCCGAAACGATTGTTTATAATTTTCAAAGACTTTACCGATAGTTTTTCATTTAACGGCAAATCTTTCAGTAATACACGAACATCGGTTGTAAAGACCGATGTGATGTTGTTTAGCTGATCAACGTTAAAAGACATTTTTCAAGACTTACAATGATGTTTTAAATATGAATACCACGTATACGTTTCTTTTATATACATAATAGAAATAAGACATGCGTAGTAGGCATTTAGGTAGATGTTCTAGAATCTGAAAGGAATTTTTATTGATTAATGTCTATAATTAAAAAACATAATTTTTCATATAAATTTTAATTTAACCTAGTTTATAAAATCAAGTTAATTATAATTTAAATACAATATCTAAGCTTATTTACCATTAAAATTTGAAATAGTTTAAACCCTTTTTTAAATTATGTAATCGTTTATTGTCTGTCTGTGTGTCTGTATACATTTTTCTTGTTTAATCCCTATAATTAAAAAGTAATTTTTCATATATATTTTAATTTGACCTAGTTTATTAAAATTTGAAATAGTTTAAACCCTTTTTAAATTATATACCTAATCTTTTTTTGTCTGTCTGTGTCTGTGTACATTTTTCTTGTTTAATCCCTATAATTAAAAAGTAATTTTTCATATGAATTTTAATTTGACCTAGTTTATTAAAATTTGAAATAGTTTAAACCCTTTTTAAATTATGCAATCTTCTATTGTCTGTCTGTGTCTGCGTACATTTTTTCTTGTTTAATCTCTATAATTAAACAGTAATTTTTTATATAAATTTTAATGTGGCCTAGTTTATTAAAATTTGAAATAGTTTAAACCCTTTTTTAAATTATGTAATCTTTTGTTGTCTGTCTGTGTCTTGTGTCTGCGTACATTTTTTCTGGTTTAATCCCTATAATTAAAAAGTAATTTTTTCATATAAATAAAGAGATGCATATATGAATAAGCGAGAGCAACTAAACATCTCGCAACCAGTCTTAAAGTAGATACTTTAGCTTAATTACTCCCAGCAGACCAAAATTTGTGTAAGAATGTTGATTGCTTATACGCTGTGCGCGTGTTAAAATATTTACCACAGTAATTAACATTCACCTACATTCATACACACTAATTACCTTTAGCAACATAATACATCATTACATACACGACCCTTATTAAACACCACAATTAAAATTACATAAAACTTCATACAAACATGCCCCCCAACTAGACACGCCTTCTACTAAACTACATACACACTACAACATTAAAATATTTATTATAATTATACTAACATTACATACACTACACCACCACAGTAATTAACATTCACCTACATTCATACACACTAATTACCTTTAGCAACATAATACATCATTACATACACGACTCTTATTAAACACCACAATTAACATTACATAAAACTTCGTTCAAACACGCCCCCGACTAGACACGCCTTCTACTAAACTACATACATAAAACTTCATACAAACACGCCCCCCAACTAGACACGCCTTCTACTAAACTACATACACGCCCCTTACAACATGGCCGCCGCTGACGCTCCGCCTACAAACGACTTGCTGCAAGTCTGGTGACTCTGAAGGTGGTGTAGAAAATACATTGGCAAGTCGGGTGATTCTGAAGGGTGGTGTAGAAAATACATAGCTATACTACTATTATCTATAAATCTTGAATAATAAGTTATACTAAAGATAAATGGAAAATCTTATACAAGCAAGCAGGTTATTGTTATCTATGCATGGTTGTATATTAAAAATGTTGGTTAAAAACAACAACAACAACATATCTTTATTAAGACCACATTCTTGATTTATGTTAATTACATTACATTACGTTATGCGTCTTATGTCTTGCACCTTGTCGTCACAAATGCCGTTGCATTACCTTCGATCGTGCGCTAACGTCTCTTTCTTGCATTTTCTTTGTTAGGCGCGCGTCATATTATTGTTCATAGATTACAGTTACTGATTGTCGACTTAAGTTAGGAGACAAGATATCGTTTGAAGTACGCGGTCATGAAACTGCTACAAAATATTTCAAAACGTTATATGTAAAAATAATAGTTAAATGTCCTATCAAATTAAGAAGTGATTCAGTGTAAGAATGCTGTATGTAAACGGGATAGGCTTTGATGAATTTCCCAACAGCTAGATAAATGAAAACAATATTGCATAAACAACAACAAATCAAACTCAAATAGAAACCGATCGTACACAAAAAGATTCTTACCTCCTCCAAGTGCCGAAACCTCAGCCAAGACTAGCTGATTAAAGTTAAAGCGTTGATCGAGCAGTATCAAGATGTGTTTACGTTGGAAAGTGGTTTCAAAACAAGAACTGACGCAGTAACACCAGAGACCTGTACGACAACATCTACGCCGGCTTCCTTTGGCAAAATTAAAAAAAGCGAAACAAATAATTATGCATATGAAACTAGAAAGTGTGATTAAACCTTAAAATAATTGTCTATGAGGGTCCCCAGTAGTATTACTAAGGAAGAAAAATAGATTAACGAGGTTTTACGTGGACTACAGACAGCTTAACGAAGTGAATAAAAAAAGACAGTTATCTTTTACTAAGAATTGATGATACTCTAGACATCTTTTCAGGATCCCATTGGTTTTCCATGTTGGGTTTGAAGAGTGGTTACTGGCAGGTAGAATTAGAACCTAAAAATCATTAAAAGACATATTTTACGATTGAAACTGCATTATGTCAGTCCACTATGATGCCCTTCGGTTTGTGTAACGGTCTAGGAACATTTGAATGTTTAATGGAAACCATCTTGCAAAGACTGTCTTAGAAGACGTACTTGGCTTATCTAGATGACGTCACTGCGGTTGGAAGGTCGTTTAAAAAACATTTGAACAACCTAAAGGGAGTGTTGCAACAACTATTTGAGGAAAAACTAAAACTAAACTCAACGAAATGCCACGTATTTAAGAAAAAATGCAATACCTTGGCCACGTTGTATCTTGGAATGAAGTAAAGGCTGATCCAGCAAAGTTTGAGCAGTGCAAGCATGATCAAAACAAATCTACAAACATCAAGTTTGCAGTTTTCTTGGGTTGTGTACTTTTATAATCAATTTGTACTCGAAAAAGAATGCTTACATATTGAATTTTTTTTAATTTAAGTTCTTTAGACTTTTCATTAAATTTTTTAAATGTATTACTTATTTATTTTAATTTCCATCGTTTTGTATTGTTTTTAGTTATTATTTTAATCGTTATTATATAAATTTACAGGGTGAGCCAAAATGATTGAAGTTAAGTTATTTTTCTCATTAGAAAAAGCTTATTAAGCGCAATCTCTAGTCAAAATTTTTTAATTTTTTTTAATTCGTTTAAATGAAGCAAAAACATGTTAAGAATAATGCCTGTCATCATCCATTGTTGAAAAAAATTTTAAGCGTAAGTAAAAAACGAATTTTTGAAGCAAATCCGAGCTTTTCTAAACGACAAATTAAATTTCAGGGCGAGTTTTCCTTATTATTTTCATGACCGACGTTACAAATTTAGAATACATAATTTTTTTAAATAAGATGCATATAGAGTTAATTGGTACTTTGAAGCAAATATTGAACATATATTGCCTGTGTAGTAAACTTTAAATGCGTTTTTCTCGAAACCATGTTTTCAAAAACGGCAAGCAGTAGAACTCGAGTAATTTTTATCCAATTGACTTGAAATTTTGGTTGTAGCTTTTTAGATAGATTATCTACAGAAGTACACACGATTTTTAAGTTTGATAAAAAATTACGATTTTTATAGACAAATGAAGACTGATTTGTTAGTCGAAAAATCGACTTTTCTTTTCAAACTGCTCCCAAGTTTCCAAAAAATCATTATTTTTGTATTTGTATCCACGTGTACTTCTGTAGTTATACCCGAGTATATCAGAAAAAAATGTCTATTGCTTTGGATACGTTAGTTTGAGACTTGTGCTTCTAGCCGCGGACGCCTAAAAAATCAACCTTTTTTTACGCATTGCTAAGCCGCCATTTTGTCATACAAACTAAAAAAATTTTTTTTTATTTGGACATCAAGATGAGTGTAATGAACCCTCAAAATTTCATATTGATCTAATCGTTAATAAAATCACAAAAAGATCAAAAAAATCTAATTTTTTGATTTAGACCAGGTATTACCCCTTAAACTTTGTTATCCTAATTCGGTAGCAGTGTATTTAACGGTAAATAAATTTAATCATTAAGGGTTTCCGTCCTGTAATCCTTTATAATCTGAAGTGTGGTTTTAAAGAAGTCTTAAAAAATTTTGGTAGAAACTACCCAAGATATTTTAGAAAGAACGGGTTAGCCAAACTACTTTATTGTTGACTGTAGTTTTATTCTATCTATTCAAGTTACTTTAATCTAATCATCTAGTAATTTTAAATGCACGATTTTTATTAAAGAAATGAATAAATAGTCTGCACAATAAGCGTGCCAATAACCCGTAGGTTAACATGTAATTTAACACCGAAAGAAAAAATAGACGTTACTACATTCACCTCCTCCCAAAATCTTGAACTAATTCGATCTTACGACCGAATATGAACTTAGACGAAATTCAAATTAGAAAAATTGCGCGCGTACCCGAGCTTACACAAACGCACCCGAAATTCAAACTAAAAAAAATACTTTAGGAAAGAACGGTATTAAAATGTATGTAGAGTAGTTAGGCTTTGATGAAACTCACAACAGCTGGATAAATAAAAATAGTATTGCATAAATAACAATAAATAAAACTAAAATACAAAAAATCCAGGAAAATAATATAACATTCAATTCAAATCGAAATTTTATAATCTTTTCCTCTCTTCCTTACTATCACCGACTGCCTAATATGTTTACTAATGTATGATAAAACCTATAATAGTAAAATAAAAAATGTATCATTATTTCCTACATTTATTGCTCATTTCAGCTTGATATTTTTTAAATCTCTATACAACTCATAGATTTTTAACTCTAGTGGAAAATGTTTCTTAGTCGCACTCATTGTTGTTTCATTATTGAATAAATTCAATATTTGTTGTTTTACTAAAAACTTCTCGGCTAACAAGATAGATGTCTTTTGCCGAACTAATCACGATATTAATTTTCACAATCACTTGCTCCCAAAATGGTAAATTTTACTAAAATGCTTAATTTTATACTAATAGTCTATTAATAGACTTCTTGCACTCACATAAGTAATGCTGTAAATGGATAATTTTTAAATTATTTAGAAATTGTTCAATAATGAACAGAGAAAAAGTTATTTTTATTAGAGATGACAAATATTTTCAAGCGTAATAAATCATTTCATGGGTATTTAAGAAGGATTTAGTATAATTTTATATCTGAAACACATTATAATACAAATATAAATAATGTAATCAAAAGCACAGAATTGCAAAATTAATAATGTCATTGGAATTTATACAACTGCAACACAAAAGTAGGTGAATAAATTGTCAAATAAGCACATTCTTTGTAATGTCTACAACTATAACATTGAGAAAAATGTAAGTGAAGACACAGTATTTCAATGTAATAGTAAGCATTTTTTGTATACAAATACTTATAATTAATGTTAAAAATAAAGCAGTAATTTTTTTTTCTTTACATAAATTACATTATTATAGTAACTTGCAAAACCGAAATTTTACTGGACACTGGATTTATATATAATATTGTATATATTTAGATACATATTACATATATATTTATTAATATTACTTAGATACATACGAATAGATAAAAAATATCAATGGAAATTAATTTATTTATATTAACTTATATAGATAATTTGTACTGCACGTAAAGGATGAGAGTTATTACCAAAATAATAGTGAACCATCAAAAACGTTAACTTTATATACACACAATAGTATCTGTACCAAAATATATTTTACGATCACATACCATAACTACAATCTTTATCGACTGACCTACATCCGAGCGTACCCGAAACGAAATGATTTTTACGATACTTTACGATTCCCCCACCACAATACGATGTATCCCGACTTACCAAATCCGAATGCAACTCGAGCATATCCGAAACGAAACGATAGCAACGAAACTTCACGATCTCTTACCGATCTTACCCGAGTGATCCAGAACCGGCCTCACTATACTACTGGCATGGATTACATCTGATTCGGTACACTAGACGACGCGTTATCCTTTCCCTTCAGTTTGAAGTTATGAGGTAACATTTGCTAGCAATTGGGTAATTGTTTATATCGTTTATATTGTAACAGTCAGCTGTAACACGTGCGGGCTATGTGTTCTATGGCCATAAACTACTTTTACCGAAAAAGCAAGAGAACGTTTGAAAAAACTTGGAAGTTTAGAGAAGCTTGAAAACCAAACTAAGCTTGTATCCACAAACATCAAGCCAAGCCGAGCTTTAATTTTAAAAAACTTAACTTTTCAGCTCAACTCAAACATATACGTTTCGCGCCAAACTACTTGGCTTGGTGAATCGCTACTTAAAAAGAAGTAGTCTCCGTATATAAAGAAGAATTATTGTCACAGCTGGTTAAGTGCGACTCTAATTGGACGATCGAAAAGAGGCGTGTTTTCGATAAAGGAGTAATGACCGGAAACCAAAAGAAAGCTTGAAACCATGATCACGATTAAAGTTATTGGGTGTTTGATGATTGCTATGCTCTCTTGGATTTTCCTATTGAAGAAGAATGGAGATTTCGCAATCACAGAAACGTTATCAAAATCTATATTGTGACCTGTCGTAAAATGATGTTCAGCAATCACAGACTCAGAAATATGTCTTTTCCTTATACAACAAACATGTTCTGAAATGCGAGTAATAACGGAACGACCGGTTTCGCCAATGTAGATTAAACCACATGAAGAAGGAATTTGGTATACACCTTGAAATTAAAGTGTAGAAATTTTTTAGCTCTGGTGATAACATAAAAACATATCAAAACTCGTCAATTGGATCGTCTCTTAGATTCTTGTGAAGATTCTGATACGAGCATTAACGTTTGTTTAGTTCATACTTAATTATTTTTTTACACAACTAAACTGAACTAAACTGCACTTTAATTTGATGAATCAGAAGATTTATAATTGTTTCCAAAAATTCTAATTATTTAAATGTGCCAGTAATAAACAGTGTGTAGGTATAAGGCATCGCATAGTGTGTCTGTTATGATCACATTTAAAGTATGCTGGCGTTGCAACTAACATTCAAATATCTGATTTTTAAATTATTTTCTATGATTATAGTTATTTTCTGTTAAAATTAATTTTGTTAGATATACCTAACTGATATTTTGTGTAGTTTTATTTTAATTCATTAATTAATATATTATTTTATTTTATTATACGTAGTTATTATTATTGTTTTTAAATTTTGACACACTACAACAATTATAAATTTGTTATATAATATTAGAGTCAATAACAAAAAATTACAATGTCTTAATGTTTTTTGCCTTTAACCCCATCATTGGTAATACATGTTTATATTTTGATACAGGAAGAGCTTTGGTAAGAACGTCAGCATGTCCTCAGCTTGATGATGCTCCAAAAGAATAATACCATCATCACAGCTTGTCGAATGAAGTAGTAGCGAATGTCAATGTGTTTTGTTCTTCTATTAACTATATGATTTTCACTTAACCTCTGTGCCGATTGATTATCCTTAAATAATGTAACAGTGCAGTTGGTGCCAATCAACTCTTTGAACAAGTTATTTAAGAATTTCGCTTTTTTGTACCATCGCTAATAGCCATGTACCCGGCTTCTGTGTTAGATAAAGCCGGTAAGTTGTTTTCTACTTTCCCAACTAACTGCGATACCAGCAAGTTTAAACACATGACCATTGTACGACTTTCTATCTTCTTCACTGTTGCCGCACTTTGCATCTACAAAACCACTTAGGCTTTATCCAGTTTTCTGAAAAACTAAACAGTAGTCAGCTGTACTCTTTAAATATCGGAGAACCGCTTTGCTGCTTTCCAGTGCGTTTCATTATAACAGGTATTATATTGGCTCATGTGCAATATCAGGCCTAGAAGTCACTGTTAAATACATAATGCAGCCCACAAGAGCTTGGTACAGATAATTAACTTTTTTTTCAGTGTTATCTTTGACTACTTTGGATTAAGATCCAATGGAGTGCTCACCGACTTGCAATCCGTCATATTAAATTTTTTTAAAACCTTGTGGATGTATTGTGACTGGTCTAAATACATAACATTATCTTTTCTTTGTATGCGCATACCAAGTATATGTTATACTGGATATAAGTCTTACATTTTGAACGAATTCATTAATTGATTCATTACTGTAATCTTTTCTTTTAAATTATTACAAAAAAATAAAAATCATCCACATAAACTGCAATTATACAAATATTTCCATTTTTATTCCTTTGATACACAGATGTTTCTAAATTTAATCTCTTCGAGATAATTGAAGCAAGGACATTATTAAGTTTTTTGTTCCATGCTTTCAACCGTTGTTTTAGACCATCGATTGAACGTTTTAATTAACAGATTTTTTCTTCCTTTCTTGGAAGTTCTCTAGCCAACGACATCCTCATAGTTGAATGCCGAACAACAGGTGAGAAAGTCTCATTGTAGTCAACGCCATATCTGTGTGTAAAACCTGTTGCTACTAACCGAGCTTTGTATTAAAACGTTTCTCCATTGCTATTCTTTTTAATCTTAAATATCCATTTGCTCTTTTTTTGCCTCTGCGTTTTTTTGGTAAATTAACAAGTATCCATGCATCATTTTTTTAAATGAGATGTATTCCTGTTTCATAGCGTTAGCCCATAATTTTTTCTTTTCCATTTAGGTTTCAAAAACAGTACTTAGTTCAATATCATCATAAAACACATTGTAGACTTCAAAATCTGAACAATCTTTTGGCTTTCTGTTTCTTTGTGGATAACGTCTGTCAAAAACATGATCTCGTAATGCACAATTATCAGTGTCATTTTGTGTATCATCTATTGTCATTACAATTTAGTGTTGTTCGTATATTTAAAGATGACTTCATTTTCATCAATATTTTTATCGAAAATATTGGAATATTTATAGACTATATCACATAGTTGCTTATCCCTCCTTTCAATTGCTTTCTCTTCTATAAAAACGACATCACGAGAAATCATAATTTTTGAAGGAAATTTAGGATCCACTAGTCTATAAGTCTTGAAATCTGTAGAGTACCCCACAAATATCTACTCCCTGCTTTTTGAATTTCTTTTGGACAAAAGTTCTACACCCAACTATTCTCAAATGACTTAAATTAATTTTTTTATTAGACCATTTTTCTTCTGGGGTCATGTCACGAACCGTTACCGTTGAAAACCGACTTTTCAGGTATTCTACTGTGTTAGCTGCTTCAGCCCGGTATGATTTATCAAGACCTGGATCTTTTAAAAGAACTCTGGTTCTTTTCATAATTGTACGGTTAACCCTTTCAGCAATTAAATTTTGTTCAGGTGAGTATAGGGCACTTTTTGGATATTTTACACCACAACTAGAGAAGAAAGTTTGTAGATCGTTATTTAAATAGTCGCCACCTCTGTCTGATCTCTGTGTTTTTAATTGTTTACCAGTTTTATTTTCTACTCGTAATTTCCACTTTTTAATTATTGAAGTAACTTCATGTTTGTGTTGGAGAAAATATGCAAAAGTTTTTCTTGTGAAGTCATCAGTTATGGTGAGAATCTATCGAGCACTTCCATGAGAAACAATACTCATGCGAGTCAGAGTGAACTTACTCCAAAATCGCAGCTGCACGAGTACCTACCTTTTATCATTTTTTAGTTTTTACTTTGTTTTGCTTTAATGCAAAAAACGCAACGAGAAGTTTCACCATTGTAAGTGATACCAACTGACACTTCATTTTTTAATAGATTCATGTACTTCATGTTTAAATGAGCTAGACGACGATGCTAAAGTTCTTGACTAACCATATTTGCAGCATAATTTGCACTAACTTTTGAATGTTTCTGATAAACCCTTTGTACTAATTTAGTTTTGTCATCTAGAATGGTTTGATCAAGTTGGTAAAGATCTGCCTTACAAGAAGCATGGACTTGATACTTCTCTGGAGAACAGTACAACTAAACTTTTTTGAACAATTTGAAGTACAGAAAGTAGGTTTAAGCCTAGAACATAGACTACGTTTGAAATTCTTCTTTCTGTTTTATTAATTGTTACAATAGCATCTCTTTGACATTTACGGTTAGTTACGTCAAGAGTACCGTTTTTATTTTGAAAGTTAATTAAACGATCCTTATGTCCAGTCATATGATTTGTACAAGCTGAATCAAAATACCATTCCCCCACTCTCCCCTAATACTTGACTGTTATGTAATATACGTATACGTATGCTTGGAAAGTTTGGTCTAAACAGAATACGTTTATAAATGTACAAAATTTCATTTTAAAAAATGTTGAAAAGAAAAAATTTAAAGAATATCAAATATCTAAGCAAATTACAAAAATAGCAAATGATTTGATATCGCAGAGAAACATTTCAATTTTGTTAACATATAATAACCATTAAAACATAACAAAAATAATGTTTTTAAATCAACAGTTGTTAGTATTACTGCTCTAATTAAAATTTTCAAAAATATTATTTTAATTTAAAAAAAAAGTAAGAAATCACGTAGATGCTATAAAATATATACAAACCACTATTAAACCCGCTTGAGCTGCAGCAAACCACGTAGTTATAAACTCAACAATATTCGGAGCCCATAAACCAATCCTATCGCCTTTTCGTAACCCTAAAGTATAAAAACCAGCAGCTAATTTTCTAGATTCTTCAAAAAGATCATTAAACAAAACTTTTCGATTATCCTCTACAGAAATAACAGCGATTTTGTTTCCGTACTTATTGGCAGTGTTTTCGATTAACTTTCCCACAGTCAAGTGCTGAAACGGTTCTTTTCCGGGATTGTGCACATAGCTTAATCCGCTTAAAAGTAAACACCTTAAATAATTTAAAACCAAATACAAAAAAATGAATTACCTGTAATAATACTTGTTAAAATGCAAATAATTACGTCTACCAGAGAAGAGTTTCGAATACATTTTCATTGTAGTAAAAATCATTGTACAATTATTAAAAGGCATAAAAAGTATATTAGTTTCGGAATAAAATTTAAATAAAAATGTTTTTTATTTAATTTATACAGAAAATTAATTCAGGAAACAAAATTATCAAGTATAATTTATAAGTGTAATAAAAGTAATGTTTACGATCTTTATTGTTGGTTTTTCAGTGGCGGCTGGTGGTCAATCATACCAAAGGGTCATTTTTAAAATATTCAAAAAACGCAACTATCACAAAAAGTAAAAAAAAACTCTTGCATTAAAGCGATTTATATTTAAGATCTATTCATCTATCTTTACAATTAGCAAAATGATCGATCGAATTTTTCATGTGATCTGCAGATAAAGAGTGCTTTTTCACTTTTTTAAAAATCGGTAACACCATTTTTACACCATAATGAATCGTGTTGAAAATCCCATACAAAGAATGAGAAGTGGCCCATTACTGGGAGAGAACTGGCGTCCAGTAGTTAAGCATCGGCCGAAGATAGTAAACCTAGCTGACCACGTCTGGTTAATACGGCGAATGATAACGCCATGCCAAGCGTGGCAATCAAGTATCAACCAAGCGCGACAACTAAGTTTGAACCACGCGTGGTAACCAAGAATTGGCAAATCGTGGCAACCCAGAATTGGCAAATAGTAGCAACTAAATATGAACCATCGATATGGATCAATACTTCAATTGTGTGTTCAATAAATAGATTTGGAGAAATAATTCTGTTGAGTCCATTTGCAATACCTAAATGCTTGTAGACGCCATTTGACTGTTGAAGGCTTAAAATTGATTGATGTGCATGGTGTTGTTTGGTTTTTAGCAATGCCTGCGCTGTTTTCGGCAGCGTAGGATGGCCTTCATCTCTTAACAGAATGAATAATTCAGATATTACATTTAATTGAAAGCTATTTAAGTTTTTCAGTGCCTACTGCCTGAGTTTTTCTTGAAAATTTACATTTAAGTCAGTATTTTCATGAATAACACTTTCACTGTCTCTTAACTGTTTTTATCAATACTGTCATTGTTTATAATGTTATTGTAACTATTAAATTCACTTTGCGTTTTTATATTACCACTGCTGTAGTTACTAATGTTGGTATTATTTATATTTAAAGATAAATTCTTTTTCTTTTGATTATTTACACAATTATTACCACTTCTTTATATTCTCGATTTTTTTACGCGATGGTATGCTTTGAACATTTTAAATTAAATTGTTTAATTATTTAGCTTTTAATAAAGTTACAAAATTAAATAACATTAAATGTAACTTATAAAATCGATTCAAGACTGAAACCAATTTCATGATCTTAAATTTAGGGCGATTGCTCAGCAACTCATGAATTTCAGTATCGGCCGAGAAACGAATGTTGATTGTGTACTATGATCAAAACTATCAAATGGTTGTTGATGGATAACCAGGATCGGGCCAATATGAATAGTCCGATGCTTGGCCAAGTCAGACATCGGCCGATCTACGGAACTTTTTCTAGTAACGGCGACTTTGTACGAGATAGTAAACATACAAAACAGTAAAATCTATTAATTTCTTCACATCCACAAATCCAATCTGATAAGTCATACATAGATTCTTTGTACTACCGCCATTAGGAAACAAAAACGGTAATATGTACTTAATAGTAGTTTTTGTGCTGCCAACATCGCAAACGTCAATATTCGTTCGTTAGTGTAGTTACGTAATGAACAAAAAAAGCTCTAGGGTGGCAAAATGAAAACTAGGAATCCACATAAAAGTAAGTGTTCAAAGTCAATTAATATATTAGAACGAGTATGCGACAGGTGGAAAAATCATTTTAAAAATCTAGAAATTTAGTTAAAATTGAAGAAAAACGATGTTAAAGTTAATGTCAAATTTGACCAGATTTAGTAATAAATGTAGTACAAACATTATATTTCTGTTGCTTTATTTTTATTTTTTCAAAAAAGAATGTAATTTTATAAAAAGCAACACAAAAAATAATGTACATTACTCTCGTCGAAAGAATCATAGCATAACGAACGTTAATGCGACGCCAGGCCGCATTGCTGTTTGCGTAACCATCTTTGCAAATGCAAATCGAAGCTGTTCGTAAACGCTTCTGTCTTATCGTTGTCGGTGTATAGGATGCTGTTCTTTACTAATTAGCGTTTTTACTATTTTTCAAGTTTTCGGGGTTAAAGGATTTAAGCTTTCTCTTCTATTGTTGGTGACGATAATTAGTTCTACATTTGGTTAAGCATCTTGCGGTTTTTGGGATTGCGAGTATGTTGCTATCGGCGTCGTTGTTCATTTTTGATAGTTGTTTTGCATCTTTGCGACTGTATCCTGATTACGCCAATAACATCAAAACCGTCACGTTTTGAGTTATTTTTGATGATTTTTTTCAAATTGCGCTGACTGGGCCGTTTTGAATTGCAGATTGGCTGTCTGATAGTCTTTGTAAATTCGATTTATTCATCAGTTTTACGTAGTTACGTCGTGACTCGGTTATAAGTTGTTAGTTTGTTATTTAAATATTTTTTTATCGTTGGAGTTGAAGCAAGTCTCTTAGTACTCCGTTTGTCTATCAAATAGGTGAAGTTCTTTTTCCATTTATTTTATAATACAATTGTAAAAGCGTCGTCTTTTTAAATTGATGTTAAAGCAACAGATTCATGCGCAAATGTAGCGCAGCTTACTTTGTTGTTGGTATCGCTTCCGCAAAGTCAACGATAAAGCATTAGTCGTTTGTTTAGTTTTGGCAGTTTGGACTCAACGACGTTTCTTGACGAATTTTCTACTGCAGATTACTGCTGAATTGATGCGTTGTTTTTGTCAAGAGTGCGTTAAAGTAGTTCAACTAAAAGAATTAAGGAACAGATTCCCGAAAAGAATAATTTTTACTTGATGAGCTATTACCTGTTGTTTTTGTTGACTTACACAGCAAAATTTTAAAAAGTGTAGTGTTGGCGCTATTTTTTAAAAATTTTTATACAAGAGGTGGTTTGTTTAGCGTCCCTGCACTGCGGTCTTCTTTGTCCTTTTGTGCACCTCGGATTTATTATTTTCTAAGCAGTTCTGTTTCGTTAATGAAGTCCAGAACCAGGATGCATTTGATATGCTTCGCATTAACACAGCAGATGCTGCAGAGTTTCATCGTTCTTAATGAATTCGCGGCATAGAGAGCTATTTTGCAGTCTCATTTTATGTATATGTTTGTTAAGGTCACAGTGCTCTGTTATTAGTCCCGTGAGTTTTCTTAACTTTTGTCGACTCATGCTTGATAGTGCAGTTTGAGTGTTTTATTGTGGCTCTGTAAGTAAGTAAGTAAGAATTTTATTTAGTAAAAATATACTAATTTAACATAAATTGTAACATATTTCTATTAATACTAATTTTTGTTTAAAAATTATTCTTAACATATTCACTCAGACCATTTTCAAATTTATAAATATTTTTCTCGTGTTTAATTTCATCTGGTAAGTCATATAATTTTAAACCTTTGTACAGAAGAAAATTTAGTGACTTTGATTTTGAAAACTTGGACAATCTGAAGTAACATCGACTTTTCGTGTTATGTGAATGTATATCATAGTTACGTATCACTAATTTTGACATGTAGTTTGGTAGCAAATCATTAATTATTTTGTAAACCAACATTAAGGAATTGAAATATATCCGCTGTTTCACACTTAACCATTGTAAACAATCTAACATTATTGTGATTTTTGTATATTTTGAACAATGTAATATAATTCTCATAGCCTTATTTTGTTGTTTCTATAACCTTTTTAAGTCGGCTTTGTAACACATTAAAAATATACTGCTACAATATTTGCTACTTTTTTATTACATAATTCACTTAGCGTCTAAAATTTAGATTGTGATCTATATAACTACTTCTAAATATTTCATTTGTTCAATCTTTTGTAATTCCATGTTTTCAATTTTTATTTTTGTTGTTTTGACATTATTATTAGATATTACCATTGTCTTACTTTTCAGCACATTGAATTTTAATTTATTTGATTGTAACCAATTTGCAATAATTTCTGATTCTGAGTTTAATTTTATAATAGCTGAACGTTTTTATCAGCAATCGATACAAGCGTATCGTCTGCAAACAAATTAATATTACAGCACTTAAGATTAAGTTTTAAACCATTAATATAAATTAAGAAAATCAATGGTTCTAAGACTGATCTTTGAGGTACACCTAAGTTATTCTGAATTGGCATATATTTGGTACGTAGTGGTCTGAGTGCGAGATTCCAAGTAGGTAAGTTTCGAACCATTTAAGTTCGGTGTTTCTATTTCCATATTGGTAAAGCTTATTTATGTTTGTTTGAATGTATTAAACAATGTTGCTTGATGCGAAGTAATAACATTCTGCTGAACTTTCATTGTTTATTATTTTGAAATGAATATACACAACGTTTCGATTGCTGTGGTATCTGCAATCGTCATCTTATTCTTATCGTATTCACCTGATGACGATTGCAGATACCACAGCAATCGAAACGTTGTGTATATTCATTTCAAAATAATAAACAATGAAAGTTCAGCAGAATGTTATTACTTATTTATGTCTTTCTTTGTCGATAGTTTCGAAGGCTCTTTTATAGTCTAACAGCACTGCTACTACGCTATTACCCGCGCCAATTTCAGATTTTCATTTTGTCAGCACGAAATTTAGTGCTATTTCACACGAGTGTTTACTTCGAAAACTTCACAACCAAGTGCAATCATCTGCCGTCAACTCGGGTGAAGTCGATCAGTCCGTTTTTTACATGTTTTTAAGCATATGGTAATAACGCGTAATAAATTAATTGATTTTTATTTGAAGTCATGTGATCAACAGATAAACACGTGTTATACTAGTGGCGTTCAAAATTTGTGAAAAGTGAATATTCCAAAAATAATTCATTAGTGAAAAGCAAAATTTCGTAATCCGTAAAAGTGAATATTCCAAAAATAATTCATTAGTGAAAAGCAAAATTTCGTAATCTGTAAAATTTTTGGAATCAAACACATCTGAATCTATAAAAACTAGACTGTCGTAACCCCTCTAGGTTATAAATAAACATATTCAAGAAAATGTGTCTACAATAAAGTATGCTAAATTATTTTTTTTAACGTATCATTGCATTTTTTGTGTAAAAAACAAAACAACATGGTATTTTCTTTATTTTGTTAGGTTTTGAGGTTATGTTTATATCGATTAGATGATTTTTTACATTAATTTTATGCGCTAGCATATGTGCCGAGTGAAAGTTGAATAATAGGGAGGTTTTGCCAAAAACTATATTTGCTAGCATGTTAAAAAACGCGGTTTAACGGTTTAGGGTACGCAAGAAAACAATGTTTTAGCTAGATGTAGAACCATGCACAGTGGCGGATTAAGGATCGTCGGGGCCCTAGGCGGCAGAGCCACTTTGGGGTCCCCAGGTAGTCAAACCAAACCAAAAAACCATTTTTGGAACACTTTATAATAATAATATTATCAATTAAAATTTCTGTGCTTTTGGTATCTTTGGGGCCCCCACGCAAGCTCGAGGCCCTAGGCGGCCGCCTACTCCGCCTAGCTTTTAAGACGCCACTGACCATGCAGAAGCTTCAATGACCACAAGGCTTGTAATTATTTACACCAGTTTAAGATCTAATAATACTTTGGTGAGAAGAAAGAAACTAAGTATAGCCGCTAACAAAAGTATAGGCACAAAAGATTTGGAAAGAGAGACAAAAGATAGAAATAAACGAAGCGAACAAAATGGCGTCTTACAAAACAAATTACCAATAAAGATGATTATGAAATTGGACAAAATTTCGCTGAACTAGACATTCCTAATTCATCTTGTGATGTGATGTGATGTCACAATCTGGTACAAACATTCTTTTTTTCCTAATGCGTCTAAAAACTTAGAGATTATTTTTTGAAAAATTTTTTTTAAACAAATATAACAAATTTGCTTATATCTTACAATTGCTAGAAACAATAATAGTTTTATTTTCATATAATTTAAGTTGTAATAATTCTATGTAATTGTCAAATTATTTTCAAAAACAATCAGATTTCGTCATTAGAGGTTTCAGTTTTATCAACATATATTATTAAATTTTATTAAAGATCAATACTTAAATAACTTTCTGGACTACTGATACAAATAACTATTGTGTTTTATATAAGTCATAAACTTACAATTTATTATCTTTACACTTTTTCGACTTTTCTTTGCTTTACGTATCAAAATTGACATTTTTAAAGCATCGAAATCAGTCTATTTAATTCATAGTAAATAATCATCAGTTTTCGATAATAATAGATGACTTTCAACCAGTGGCGGCTTTTTAATGAGAGCAAGTGAGCAATTGCACCCCCTGGAATTTTAAACAAAACAAACAAAGCGACGGCTAACTGTGGAAGTGTTTAATCAAAGAATAAATACACTAAAGTATTTATTCTTTGGTTTAATTATTACGTATTCATGGTTTGCGGACCGCGCGTGACAACAGTAACAACGTGCGATGGTCTACTGAAGAGTGAAGCGAATCGAGGAGCAAAACCTGACAGTTGCTCAATACAGCGTTTAAAATTACATTGGAGGTGGGGATACTTGTATTTTGCTCGTTTTCAATGCTGCAATATACATAGCGATTGAGCAAGTATTTAGTTTGCTCATGGTACTCGGAAGGCAAATGCAATGAATTCTGTCGCTAGTTTAGTGGATAATGCGTTTTCGCGATTAACGTATGATGAAAAAATTGCAGTAAAAAATCTTAAACGGCCGATGCCTCAATTATGTTTAGAAAATAAAGGTTGTTAAAGGTAAAGACGTTATAAGAAAATTCAAATTGGATATTTATAAGAAAAATGTATTAGGTATACTTTTTAATTTTGAAATTATGCACCCCCAATGTGAACCACCCCGAGCCGCCACTGCTTTCAACTACAGTTTTTTTCAACTTAAGAAATAAAAGTAATATTTTTTGCAAATACTGTTTCAGTTGCACATGATTCTACATATTCAATGTTTAAAAAAACATAGTTTGCACCTCGACAAAATAACATTCTGAAAACTAAAACTACGTAATGATGCGTTGGCACATTCTTTTGTAAATATCCCACAATTAATTCATATTCTTATAAATATCTTCATAATCTGATATACCTATATATATGCTTTTATTGTATACAAATATAAGGTAATATTTAAACAATAATTTAAAAAAGTAGTCATGTTTTTGTCAAAATTATACAGAAAACTTAAATTACGTCTTGCTGAGACTGAATTAGTTGTTTTAAAATATATTTCTGAACTTTTCCTGATTGAGTTTTTGGAAAGTTGCTAAAAATCCTTAGCTGACTTGGAATTTTAAATTTAGCAAGTTTGCCTTGGCAATGTTTTACTATAGAATCTATATCTAAGTTAGCACCAGGGTTCACACTCACGCAAGCACATACTTCCTCTCCAAGCCGATCATGTGGTAATCCAATTACCTAAAATGTACCTTGTTTATTAATTTAATATAAAATTGTAAAACATACATAATTTTCTACTATATCTGGATGCTCATTAAGTATATCTTCAATTTCTCTCGGAAATATATTTTCACCACCTCGAATGATAATGTCTTTTAGTCTACCCACTACTCTACCATAACCGTCTTCTTGTAGAACCACTTGATCTCTATTTTTTTTAAATGTTTTGTTTTTATTTGCAGAATTAAAACATGTCTTACCCTGTTTTTAACCATTTATATTTCATAACTTCTTCAGTTTTTTCTTTGTCGTCATAATAACCTAACATAACAGAATATCCACGAACACAAAGTTCACCAGGCGTTCCCATTGGAACTATATTATCATTTTTATCAACAACTTTTACTTCTAAATGATCTAAAACTTTTCCTACTGTATAATACGCTTTTTGGTCGTCTTCCAAATTTGGTAGAGATTGGAAAATAATTCCGGTAGCTTCTGTTAGTCCGTAAACAGACTAAAACATTGTTGCTAAACAAGTATTTTGTTAAATGTTTGACGTACCTTTACATTTTTAATTTTTAGTATTTCATGCATGTCTTTAAATAGGCGGGGAGCACAAGGAGCGCCTCCGCAATATGCTGTATTTAAATGTAATTTTTTATTTTCTTTTTTTTGTAAACATATTAAATCAAGAAACATTGTAGGAGTACCGTTAATTATAGTACATCTTAAAATAAGCGACAAATAATAATAAGAATATTAAAAAAGTATTTACTTTTTTTTTTCAACTGCTCTTAAGTTTGCTCTAGAATTGTACAATCCAGATGGTAAAGTCGTAGTAACTCCAAATAGTAAAAGAGGCATAACTGCACCAAGAATACCAAAAGCGTGGAACAACGGTACTTGTACGCACATATTATTATTGTACTTTTCTAACTCTAACCGATTTCCTAATTCAAGCGCGTTGTTTACTAACTGAAAATGACCTAAACAAGTAGCTTTAGGTTTTCCAGTAGTTCCCTTAAAAGGCTGTGTTATAACGTTGTTTAATTGTAAAACCACTTACCGAAGTATATTGAATGCAAAGCAAATCATCTGGTTGAATGCAGTTCTGTATTGTAGTAACGGTTTTAATTGAAGTATGATCAGCGCAATTTATCACATCTTGGTAGCTATAAGTTCCTCTAAAATAACGGTAGTTACTAAGTTTAAAAACACAGCGTTTAATTACTTTAACGTGTTGTTAGAAATTGTTATAATAGACTGCAACGATGGCATTCTTGTAGAGTGTATTTTGTTACGGTCGCAATCTTGTAGATCCGTTACTAGACGACACATTATATTATAAAATTTTAGTTTTTTGTAAGATTCGGGGCATATAATAGTTTTGATTCCCACTTTATTTATGCTATATTCCATCTCATGCTCAGTGTAGGCTGGATTTAAAGCGACCTGCAACGCAGTTAATAAAAACAATATTTTGTTTTTTATGAAGATATCCAAAATTCGACAAGACGTAAAGTTGGTTTAATGAGATAACATGTAATCGTACACAGCAATGCAATGTTAGAAGTATACCTACTCTAGAAAAATAAAAAAAATCAATTAATGGTTAGAAATTTACTCAAGGACGCACTAGAACAATAAATTATACATGTTATATATATTGTTGATCAAATTAATGATCTCTTTTTTAGGAAGATCTAAGGAAAACAATCGCTTCAGTTCATGCGACGTTTCGTGTTGTTTAACCAAAACTTCATCAGGCCGCTCCACTAAGTCAGAAAGACAAAAATTAGTGGCGAATAAATTATATTAATTAATTAAACACAAAAAACATAATACGACAAACACGACAAATATGTCGTTGGTTAAACAACACGAAAAGTCGCTTGAACTGAAGTGATTGTTTTCCTTGGATCCTCCTAAACAAGGGATCATTAATTTGATCAACAATCTATATAACTATTACCAGGAGGCGAACCTTCTTCGAACTATACATGTTCTAATATCTATGTTATTTAAACATTTTAATTCGAGTTTTCAAAACAAATCAATTAAAAAAACACAAACATGTTTGTTAGAACCTATTGTATAACTGTATAGGGTATAATAGCAATTAGATCAAATAAAATTAAATAAGACAATATAAATAAATGCTTTTTGTTTAACATGCGAAAATATACACACACGTTACCAAAATATACCTGAAGTACAAACCGTAATTAGAGCGGTAATGTTTTCTAAATTTAGAGGTAAAGCTTCAGAAATTTTATCACAACGCGACGATTTAACTGATTGGTTCTAAATTAAAAACGCGATATTGAACACTTCAGATGCTAGAGATTTAGAACAATTAACAGTCGAGTTTAATAATGTTAAAATTAATAAATCAGAAAATTTAGTTGAATACGGACAAAGAATTAGAATTTCTTTAAGAAAATTAATAATAAAATTACACTTATCAGAATTAACGAATAAACCTATTAGACAAGAAATTCTTATTGCTAATGCTTTAGATAGATTTTTAGTTACAATCCCGTATCAAACAGTAATGCAAATTCGTTCAATAAAAAATAATACTTTAGCTATCACATATGCTCCTGATGAATTAAATTTTGCACAAAGATCAAATCAATCAATCACAGGTAAATTCATTTAATGCACACACTAAAACAAACACCCCCAACCACAAATTAATCCATTTGTAACAAATCAAACTTATCCACCCCAATTTCAACAAAACTAATTTCAATTTAAACAACTTCATAAACTACTTACCTAGACAAAACATTGACTTACCAAAACCTACTCCAATGTCATGAATTTCAAGTATACATAATTATTTTCACAAAATTAATCCCGAATCCGTGATTTTTAACGAAGAAACTAATCAGTATTACCCCCTTTCAATTTAAAACAATTTAACCAAATTAATCCCAAATCAAATACAAATGACGAAATAGTTAACGAATATGACGAAACTGAATCAGAGGTAAATTTTTTAGAAACTTTCTTAACAACTGAATAAGTTGACACAACACTTATCTTACATTAAATTAAATAACTTACCTTCAAAAAATTCTAATCGATACAGGTAGCAAAATTAGTATAATTGACCCAAATTCTACTAAACCAGTGATTATAAAAATAAATACCGCAAATCGAATTACTACAATGAAAACTTTGGCAACCGTACCACATTTTGGCGAATTTAAAGCTTCGGGAATTAAAGAACCTAAACAATTTAATCAGAATCGACCACATGAATACCGAAGAACGACGAATGGTAATTAAAGTTTGTAGAAAATGCATCATCATATACCATACCAAACAAAATAAACACAAAAGACAAGAAACCCAATAGTTTATGAAATACCAACAAAATGGCAACCGTTACTATATGTCGCTGTAATGTCGTTAATCAATTACAGAACAATATTTTGCCTACCCTGCAAATGGCCGGTTTTCAGTTTACTTCCAATAATTCATTAGTTATATAGCTAGCTATCCTATATATTATTTGATATATAAAGGTAAACATCCTTGGTATTACAGTTTACTATTCTTATGTAGAAAGATTAAATTACGAGATGGCTCTGCTATTATATTTTGGTTTTTAGTATGTTTTTATTCTTTAATTCGTGGTAGAATTTTCTAAAACATAGTAGTCTTAGTAATTAGCGACATTCAATTGTTAAGGTTTTTTTATTCTTTTTCTAGTTGTAGAATTCTCCATAAAACTGTGTATAAAATAGTATTTGTTTTATTAAAACGTATATTATATAAAAAATATAACTGTAAATAACTATAACGCAGGTAAACGATAAAAGTTGATTTTACACCGGCGTAATTCAATATAGTTTTAAAAAAAAGGACTTGAGATTTTTGATAATAACCGAATGATAACAATATCCGAAATTCAGAAAAAAAAACAAATACATGTTGATTTGTTAGAAAGCAGTAAATATATACAGGTGCTTAATTTAGAGGTAAAATCATAGCATCAATACAAACAGAAAATGATGCAATAAAGATTTTGATAAAACGTTTAAAAAAGCAAACTGTTTAGCAAATAAATCAAAAATTAATTACTGTAACAAATATTAAATAGTAAATAGTTTGTTGACTCCGTTAATAACAAGAAATCAAAAGTAACATATGATGTTTATTCATTGTTCTAAAAACTACACATTATTTCTCAGTAATTTGCTGACAATAAAAATAAAAATAAATAGAAAATAACGTTATCACATAAGATGTAGTTAAATGAAGTTGTTATTCTAAGAACGCATATGCTTTTTAAGTTAATTCTCAAAGATAGGTAGGTCTGTCAAAATACTAGAAAAATTACACTACAAAAATAAAGCTAAACATTGAAAACAAGTATTTTTGAAGCACAATGATAAAATTTTTTCACTCTAAACAAGCGTATTGTGAAAAAATTGTGCCAAAAACGCTATTGAAACAAACAAATATAAAGTTAATCATCAACAAAAAGACACCGATCCGCTTAAATTTAGAAACCCAAAATTCTAAATAAGAATGAAAAATTGATGATTTAGAACATCACTCACCTACAGAGTGAATAAAAAAACGTAACATAAAGATAAAAAAAAATATATAGTAACTGATAAACTAAACGAAAATTTGAATGAAAATTTGTGAAAAGACAAATATTTCGTATTTTAAACACGTAGAACTTTTTGACCGCCACTCGTAAAAAAAAAAATTATTGCAATAATATTAGATAATAAACTTCTATTGACAAAAAAGGTATATTTGTTAAATGTCGCTAAAGATAGTTGCTATTTTATTAATAGATGCAATTTTTAAAACGCCATTGTACTTCGTATCTCGATAATTTCGTGCACGTTGAATGTTCAATGCATTAACATAGATTAGCGTCTTTGCATATTTAATACGTTTTAATACAGGTTTTATGTAGTTTCTATCACTATCTTCCAGTAAACAAATAAAAACTGTTTTATCACTTTTCTACTAGTGTTTGAAAAAGTTTTATTTCCATATTAAAAACACCACTTTCTTTAAAAAGTGTCATAATGTTAAATTGTACAAAGTGAAATAATTCTGATTTACCACAACAGTAAAATTTACAGCACAGTACGCAATTTTTGAAGTTGCGTCACGTAGGATCCAAAAGCCACATTCGATATGAGTATTTTCTGCATAAACTGTATGATGTATTTTTTTTTTAATTTGTTGACATTCTTTTCGTTTGCATTCCAGCAAAGGTTACTACTATAGTAACCTTGAAGCGCTTGAAGTCGAATGTACAAAAAAATAAGTGATTTTGCAAAGTATACATGATTTATACCTTTTATTCTCGTAAATATACAAAGGTATCATTTAATAAAAGTTGTCATTATTGCAATATATCACGGGAGGCCAACTTGCGGCTGGCGAGCCACATGCTCCGTATAGTTCCGTATGTGTTTCAAAATGTCTTTTAAATTACTGACAACAAATATGAAAGACTAAATGCATCGTTGTAACAAATTTAATTTCCGTCCAAGTTAAGAATGATATGACTCATTAAAAACTGCGCGAATGAACATAAACAGTGGCGTAATCGACCGACAGTTGACATTGTGCTCTGGAGGAAACAATTTGTATCATTCTTGCTACGGATATAATTTGTAATCTGGAATTTTTGGTAAGTTAACTGCAATTTGTGTAGTAGTTGTTATTGTTCTAACAGCACAAAACTAATATTTTCTAAATTTTTTTAATTATTTTCAGTTCTTTTAAAAATATGACGACAGAAAACGAACATAAAAAAAGAAAATACGAGCTAAAATAAAAGTTTTAATAATAAGTGGGACGAGAATTTTTTTCTTATTGACAATAACGGAAAAGCATTATGTGTTATTTGTAATACTACGGTCAAAAATTATAAAGCTGGCAATTTACGTCGACATTATGAAACCCATCATTTTCAGTTTTCTATTTAGTGTCCACCAAATTCCAAATTCAGTTCAGATAAACTTGCTTCTTTAAAATCAAATTTAATTAATGTGGCTGAAACCAGTTTTGTTATTGCCTGGAATATTGCTCGTGTAAAACGCCTCGTGCAAAACGCCCGTCTGGAGAGGGATAGTTTATTAAAAAAAACTTGGAAGATTTTAGATACAAATAATGCAGCATTGCATAAAGCTGTTTCGCAAATTCCCATCTCGAGACACACAACCGAACGAGGCCTAACTGCAATTAATACATCTCTTGAATATAATTTAAAAAATGATTTGAAGAACTGTATTGCATTCAGCTTAGCCCTTGACGAATAGACAGATATCACAGATCTTTTGCAATTGGCAGTTTTCAAACGTTTTGTTTCATCTGACTTCGTTGTTAAAGAAGAATTATTAGATTTAGTAGCACTTCAAGAGTCAACCCGCGGTGTCGATTTAAAAATGCATTAAATTCCATAATGAAAACTTTTGATGTGCCTCTTAATAAACTTGTAAGTTCCGGCAATGCTGGGTAAAAATCGATTTTATTGGGCTTTTAAGAGATGATTCTCAAATTCCACAATTCATACCGATTTACTGCATAATTCACCGAGAACATCTCGTTACAAAATATTTAAAAAAATCCCGATGTTATGAAAACAGTGTTACACATTGTAAATTACATTCGCATCAATACAAAAAATCATCGACAATTCAAAAATTTCCTGAAAAAATTAAAGGACGAAGAACTTCCAAATGACATTAATTTTTTTTTGCATTGTTAAATGGTTATCTAGCTACAACGTATTAAATCGATTTGGAGATTTGCTTGATCCGATAACTGCATTTCTAAAAGAAAAGAAAGTAACCTATTCAGAATTAGACGATGACAAGTGGTTACAAGACTTAATTATTTTTGACTGATGTCATGGAACATTTGAACTGAATTTACAAATGCAGAGGAAAGATTAAATAATATCTGACCTCTCACAGTGTATATTTAGTTTTCAAACTAAATTACAATTTTTCTAAAAGGACATTAAAAATAAAACATTTTGTCATTTTCTTCGAATTAAAAAAATTGTTCCAATATTAAACAAGAAAAACTCAACGAGAACTGTATAGAAACTAATAAGATTCGCTTTAAAACTGTATATAGCTTTGATGAGAAACTATTTAGAAACAACTATAAACAAAAATTATATTGTATTTAATGTATTGTTGTTTGCCAAATAATTACGTATCAATTTTAATAAAAAGATCGGTTTGAAATACTTTGTTTTGAAATTTAATGATAAATAGATAAAAATGAATTGATTGTAAACTCTAAAAAAAACTTCAAAGGCATTAGTAATTGATTGATTTTCGCTTTGGTGTGATAATGTATGTTATCGGTGTTTAAATAAAACAATGAAGACTTATCTGCTTATAATGATTCCTTTTTAAAACATCGCATTGCATTTTATTTTTGATAAGTTACAAAGAAACTTATTTATTAAAAAAATGTTTTCTATTTAAATTTTGAAATGTATATGTAAGTATGTAAAAAATTGTACTGTTTTTATAGACCTAAATCAAAAACATTTAATGTATCACAGTGCTTTATTAAAAGCTTTAATAAATAATTTAATGATTATTCTGTTTACTGTTATGGTTATCAAACAATATCTTAAAGTAAAGATAATAAGCAAATTATTCGTAGGTATCTATTTATTTTTTATACATATCTTAGAATTGTTACTTATTTAAAACCACAATAATGTAGGTTTTTAATTAATTATCTTTTGTGTCCTAAAAATTTGAAGCTAAAGCATTGTTTGGATTCCGAAACAGATGCATTGTCTATCGTAACCAGTTCTATGTTTCTTTTTTTTCAAATGTAAATATTTTGTTCTTTTTTTGATGCAATTTAAAACATAATTGTAAACTTAAAAAAAACTTTTTAATTTTATTTGTTTACAAAAAATTAGTTTTGCAAAGTAATTGCATATTGTAGTTCGGATAACTGCAAGAAGAACGTTTTTATATAACAAATGATTTTTAACTAGAATGATATTTTTGATAAATTTCGTAATAAGAATTAATAAAAAAAATGTACAAACCGTTACTAAACCAGCTCTGGCAGAGGCATAAAATACTAGAAACCATTCTATTATATTAGGGGCCCATAAACCAATCTTGTCGCCAATCTTTAAACCTATTTTATGAAAACCAGCTGCCAATTTATCACTCTCAATTAAAATTTGAGAAAAAGTCATTTCTCGATTCTCTTCCATAGAAATAATAGCCGTCTTTTCTTCGTATTTTAAAGCACATTTTTGAACTAAATTTCCAATGGTTATATACTGAAGCGGAGTTTTTCCAACATTATGTATATAACTCAAACGCGTTAAAGATCTACAAGAATGTATAATTAACAAAGCAGTCGTAGGTAAATTATTAAATACCTAGAAATATATATTTTAAATTTGATACAAGGAAGAAGATTCTTTAGAATACAATTCATTGTGGACGAACTATATTGACAAAGCAATATCGATAACTCCGAATTATCATAATGACGCTTTACACCATAGATAAGCTTTACTTTTAACCTTTTGGCTGTCGTAATTATATAAATATTTTTAACATGAAATGATCATGAAGCAAACAAGAAGTAGTTAACTCTTGCAATCAAAATGCTAACAATAATTAACCAATATTTAAAAATTTTTAAGTTAATTGAATCTTATTCCCAAGTAGCATCAAAGTGAGAATAACTTATACTGCCACTTCAGTTTAGTGATTATTACGTATTTAACACTTTATATGCAACTTCATAGTAATTATAACTTTATTCTATTGATTTATAGTAGAAATTACGTGAATACATCCTTTCTTAACCACTTTGTAGTTCTGTAGCTTTGTGGTGAAAAGTAAAGTTTTTCCAACGTTATTTTCACTAAGTAAAATCACTTATAAGTTTGTTTAACTTTGTAGTGGCAAATTAAAGTGGCGACCACTAAATCGAATCACTAAAATCTTACTTTAATGTAATAACCACTTTAAAGTGGCTATTAAAGTTTTGGCCACGTTTTGGAAACTTAAAATATACCTAAAATGTAGGTGCACTCTAGAGTGGTATGTTGTCGTTGTTGTAACGTTTTAGCCACTTCCATAAGTGATTTTCACGAGACATTTTAGATTAAAGCCACTACATAGTGACATTTGCTTCTGAAATCCACTTTTAAGTTACTGTAACTAAATAGTGGCCTATTTTCTACAATGCAAATCGGCTCGGTATAAATAAAAATACACTGCTAGTATTTAAATCTGTCTAACCTAAAATTGCTTTCCAGGAAGACATCAAAAGTTTAACCCGTAAAGTGAAGTTAGTTATTAGGAATCTGACATTTAATAACACATATAATCCATAATGTGAAAATGATTTAGAACAATTACAAATGTATAAGCTGGATAACAATATTATTAAGAGTGTTCAAAATAATTGATTGTAATTATACGTTATGAAATGAAGTTGATAATAAAATATAAATTAGTTAGGTTATGTATCCAACTTCACTATGAAGATGAACGTGAAAGCATGTAAATTTGGCCGTTCAACAAAATTCACGTGGTCGCCACCAATGCTGCCACCTTTAAAAATCACTTTTAAGTGTTCTGAAATTTGATTGGATGTTTCTTAGTTCTCTTGGCCACTTATTGAGTGGAAGTAACTCCAAAGTGACTATCCTTAGTTTTTGCCACTTAACAGTTACTTTATTTCTAAGTAGCCATATTTATGAACAATCTCTATGCCGCCATTAACAAAAATTTGCCAATTATTCTAAATATATGAAATTTATAAGTAACAACACATTGAATGTAAGAAATTAATGAATTATAATGTAAATACTAATAAAATGTGTTTTAGATTGTATAGTTATTTAATTTTTATTTTATATTTAGGACCTTTTGATTTTGTTTTTCTAAAAAAATGAAAATTTTGTTGGCGCATGGTTATATTTCAAACTGTAACCTCTACATTTAACAGTAAACTTGCATTTGTTGCAATTTTGCTGTTAGCAAATGTTGTACAAATTCAATAATAAACATGTAGTTCATAGAAACTTAAAACAGTTTGATCAAAGTAAACCTTGTCCATTTGTAATATAAAGAAGGGATATAGATGAGAAAGTAAACAACATTTAAAATTGAGACAGAGATATAAATACATTAAAGCAGTTACTAAAATGCTCAGGGCCACTAATGGTCACCACGCCGCTACTTGGCAACGACGTGGCTGTAATGTTATTTTATAAGTGATAAAATGGTTGTAATCACGTAACGACCACCCAATATTTGTTCCCCATTTTGGTGGTAGCCACGGTATAGAACTGTTCCTGTAACGTGCTAGTGACTAGTGGCACGCCACTCTACAGTTCCTACGACTGTGGCTGCCACGTCGCAATCACCAAAAATGCTAGTTGGGTTTAAACCGAAACTTAAACCAGAACTGAAAAGATGGTTGTTAATCTTTATATTTTATTTTTCTCATTATCAATTTCCATGGTCTTTTTTAGCATCAACTAAAATCTATACAAATTGTTCCACAATTTAGTAAGATGGTTTTTTTGTTTTGATCCAGTAATGGCGCATTATAAAATTAGTTTCAGAAAAGTGAAACGTGTTTTTTTTATGCTAACAAACTCTCTCAGTAAATCGATGTTTTATTTTGTTACGCAGTCGACGCTTAAAGTATTATCTGACACCACGCCTTACTAACATAGAATATTTCTATCAGTTATTAGGTAGAAGTTGAAACTTGTTTTTAAAGACAGCAAATAACACAAAGCTAAAATCAAGATTGTTAAAAACAATAACTTTGAAATTAATTTTTTTTTAATTTAATAAACGGTCATATCATCATGGTTCAATTTTTTAAATAATCGTTTCTTCTAGTTATATTTTTGAAAACTTGGATAGAAAGTGTTATAGTATCGTTAAATAACTTAATGAAGAGCAATAGTTTATTATAGTCACTAAAACTTAACATTACTTAATTTTTGAAGGTATTTTTACTCTTGTTAATAGTGCGCATAAAGTTGTTCTGCGAGTCCAAAATTTTAGTTAAAAAGACGAGCACCAGATTGTGCGATTACATATTCTAATTATACGTTAGAAGACGATTGTTTTGATGTACATTAGTCGTCAGCATCTAATTTTTTAAGGTAGTTTTACTCTTGTTAATATAGCGCGTGAAGTTGTCCTCCATGTCCAAAATTTTAGTTAAAGAGACTGCGGTAACATATTTTTGTTTTGATGCATGTAGTTGTTTAGTACAACATTTTTAAAGCAAATAATACACTTATACACTTATATGCAAAAACAGCATTTTGTTGAATTTAGAATAAATATGCAAATATTGCAGGTTTTATTTTTAGATTAGTATGCATGGTATTGGTTATTTTGAATCCAGTTTAATGTTAAGTCAGCACCCCCCAATATATAAACCCAATTTTCTGCCAAACCGGTCGAGCACTTAACACTAAATTAGCACCTAATTAGCACTTAATTATAAAATAAGTAATAAGTAATTTTGCGTTGGTGGGAGGGCTAACTTTCCCTACGTGATGGATACAATAGACTGAGTTTCTCAGCCTGGTTGCTTTCAGAGTTGCATACGTACTAGGAGTACCAGTATGCAATTTTACCATAGTATAACAGACACAAATAAAAATAATTAAAAACTCTAAACCCAAACACACCCAGCTGTTGTTTCCCATTTATAATTTTAGTAGTATGTAATAGTTTAGTCCGAAATGATTACAAACTGGAGGGTACATCTTTTATAAAAATCTTTTCTAGAGAAGAGCAAAAATGAGTATTTTTGGATAATGATTTTAAATCGTTAACAAAATCCTCAATAAACTCTGTCATAATTCGCGACTCTCTTTATTCCACCAGTAGTCCACTGTTGGCACCAACATTGAGATGTAATGTTTTGGCTGTAATAGTAGTAATACTTGTTTTTTGCAAGTAAGTCAAAAGAACTTCCGTATGCGACTTTCTCCGTTTTTGCACCGTGTCAGGGTTTTAAAAAACTTTGTTTAAAACTCTCCTTATTTGTACGCAATTTTGAGTTATTTCCCAAAACGCTGTTTTCTGGTTGGTTAAGTTCACAAACCCTTAAAATGTTGTGACGTTTCGTTACTGGGTGGGCCTGCGTGTTTCAAATGGAATACAAATTTACCGATTCTACATTTTTTTTTTCCTATTAATATTAAAGAAATGCGCTACTAACTATAAAAACCATTAAAGAGATGAACTTTACTTTAACATGAATTCTTTCTCTAAGCTTAACAGATTTATAACGCTAATAATCTTAACAATTGCCTAACTGTTGGTACAGTTTCAACATTCAAAATTTACTCAAATTTTATTTTACATATTTTCGTTCTATGTTGATATCTTTATAATAAAATCGTTTATGATTTGAACTAGTAATTACTGATGGTTTTTATTATAAAACTTTATAATTCAGGTTTATTAAGTTATTAGTTCGTTTACGCATTTTAAAATTTGAACATATATTATCGGTTTAGTCGAACATGTGCGTTTCGGTTGAGTTGCTTTTGGTATATTACACCAGCTATCTAGAGTTGTTTTTCTTGTAAACCATGCCTGAATTGAAACCGCCACAATTTTTGTATTGAAATGATTTGCTTAAGTTTTTTAGACTTATTCCCGCAGCGGCAGAACAAATCAACGTATTAGCTGGACATCTGCAAACTATGCATATTAACCTGTGACCTCGTCTCGCTTCACTGATAAGAATATTTGTTTTTTGAACAAATGTGTTTACTTCTGCTGCGTTTTATCGAGTTTTTACACTATCGGACCATAGCCGCCAGAGTTCACATGTGTTGGAATTTACGTACACAATTAATTTCAATTATGTTTTCAGACAATAAAGTAAACTCAACTAAAACAACCAATAAATTATTATTCTAAAACGGTGCAAGGTAGAGAAAAGTTGCACATAAACCTTGTTATAGAGAAAAAAATTTACTATAAAAAAGTTCGCGAAAAGGTACAATTCGCTTCAATAGTTAGACACAAGTGTGCAAAGTTGCAGGAAAATGTTTTACATTACTTTAAAATTCTGTAACTCTTAAACTATTACATATAATTATACCCTCCCGCAGACTTTTTTGCAGTAAATTTTGTACTCTATAAATGTGTTTATGTGCAATTTTTATGTATCTCGTGCCGTTTTTACAACGTACAATGCGGAAGCTCTTGCGGAACTAATTCTGCAATTACTATAATTATTTTTCAGCACTACTGAGTGAAATTAAGACGTATTATATTTTTTAAACATAAAACAAATCATAAGGAATATCTTGTTTAATAATAAACACTGAATGCAAGTTCTAGCTTCGTTTTATCTGAGCGTTTTATCGTTTTGTTACATAAATCTTCGAGCATCCTATAAATGTTTTCAACACTAAAAGTGTTAAATTTAAATGATGGTGCGCTGTTTCATGTAAAAAAAATTACAAAAAACAAGAGTTTGAGAAATGTTACATCCAATTAATAATATTTCTAATCTACTACAAGTATAAGAAAAAATATATAGTCAGTTTTACAACAAAAATTTACCGCATTTTTGTTTGTGATAAATAAAATGTATTGTGACTTTACAATTTATGATTCATCTTTCTAAAATAATTAAAGTCGATAATAATTGGAGTGACTCAAGATTTTTCGAACAGTGCTAAATCTCAACGTGACTTTGACAAAGTTATGAGATTTCAATTACATTATTACCTATATGCTAAGTTCTGAGAAAGTGTGTGCCATCACATTACTATAAGTACATGGTTCTCTAGAAATTATTGAATTATTCACTATTTAAATATTTTAAATTACTTATTATCTTAGCTCAACTTTTTAACTAGAATAAGTGTGTTACGTTTAAATAATCACAGATAATGTTATCGGTCGGGTAATGTTATCACTTTTTTAAAGAACGTTTCGAAGGTATGCTACTACATACAAAAAAACATCGTTTATGTTATCAAATTTCTTCTTAAATTTGTTTCTTTACCTGAACAATAACTTATTTTGCGTGAATTTTTTTATCATTGTTTAATCGGTGCATGTAAATTCAATTGAAAAAAACGTTTTTGTTTGTTTTCAAGTTCAAGTCATATCGGACCTCTTTTTCTTTGTAAATTAATATGGTTTAAAATGTAATTATCAGTTATCGTCGGTGTAGCGACTATGTGTCGTCTAAAATCAATATGTCTGTATGAAAGTAACATGAATGAGGTTTTGCCGGTACTCAGTGAAGATGAGCGTGGATTATACTCAAAACCCCGTGACTGTTTGCAAACTCGAAAGAAAATAAAAATAATATATGGGATTAAATGCTCAAAAATTGGTAGGGCGCCAAACGGAGTAAGACGCGCGATAGAAAATACGAAATAAGAGCTTCGTTAGATATTAAATTGTAAAAATTGACTTTTATTAAATTGAATAAAAACAAGAGAAATATAAGCAAGAAACAAAACAAAAATAAAATTAGATCATTGACTCAAATGAAACACAAATAATAAATTTAAAATAAAATATAACCGTACTTGACCATGATTAAAGCAAAGCTGAACAAAAAAAATAAATGAACGTAAAGTTTAATTAAAATGACTCAACATAATTCAGATTTAAATTCTTAACTCAAAGTTAACAGAAATTTGCACAGACCTTGTGCGCAAAATAACATAAAATATCTTAGTTAAAATAAGTCCGTATTCCAACTGAATGCGCTTAAACAATAAGCGGGCGATAATTAACCACTTAATAAGTTTAGTTTGACGCAAATAACACTGAACTAGAAAACAATCTTTTAACGTCGATATATATGATAAATATAAATTATCAGATCTTAACTAATTAACAAATTACTCGTATCTCAAAAACCAAATAGGAATTGTCAGAAATATAAATCATATTGTTATCTGAATTTTATTTATCACTTTAAAAATGAAATTGAAACATAATGTTGCGGTCCTGGTTTAATAAATCTATTTTGAACAAATTTTTATTCTCATAGAAAGCAAAATTACCCAGGTTTTTTATGTTAAAACAGTTAAATTCTAGTTTCAACAGTTGTCGCCAGGCGACATTTTTCTAAATTCTATACGCCACTATCTAAATTTTCTACGTTATGTACGCAATGCCTTTTTCTACGTACACTGTAGAATAATATATTGTGTAAGAGTAAGAAATGATAGCTATTGTGTGAGTCATTGCCAACGAATAAGAAATTTTGAAGCTGAGCCTAAGGCGAGGCTGCAATTCATACGAGTTGCCAATGCACATTCATACACTATACTTTTTCTAGCAATAAATCGTTTACAAGAAAAATAGGTAAAAATAGTGTAACTTAAATTTTAAAACTTGTGTTGGTAATACTTCAAACATACCACTAATTTCTTCAATCACAATTAACGATTTACATGTCAAAACTTTGTATTTATTTTATGTTAATTTGTTTGCGTTTATATTACAAGTTACAAGTGTGTTACAAATATTTAATTCTTGACTCTTAGACATTGTACTTTAATTTTGTTATACGTTAATTTCAAGTGAATATTAATATAAATGAGCCATATAAGCTTAAAAAATACTAATTATTTACAATATTTTGCTTTTGCAACTAATAAATTAAAGAAATTTATTTATGCCGAAGCCTGACACGTGAACGATGTTGTCAAGTTCTTTCGACAAATTTGATATCGGTTTTTCTTAACAGCTACAACAGATTAACACTTGGATGTGACTTATAAAACAAATAAGGTAGAATTGTCAAGATTTAAAAATAATTTGTAATTAATGAGCGTTATTCTTAGGAATGGAGCTTTACAAACTAAAAAGTTACTACGAAAATCTCACTTAAAGAAATGATGGTTTGGAACTAAAAACCGTTTTGATCGTAGTATAATCAACATTTGCGTTTAATAAATGCAACATAAAGTTAATAACCCGTATAAATCTAATATGCTTTAAAAATTTTTACTGTAAAACTTCTTTAATTCGAGGAACTGTTGCTCTAAAAAAATGTTAACATAAAAAATGTACTGTAACTTATCAAGTTTTTTTAATTAAAATGATACTATAGGAGAAAACAAGAAGTCGATTACAAAGACATAGTTAATAGTAATAAAATGCTTTGCTTATAATTATTTTCAAGCATGTAATTTTTTAATGCATAAATTAGTTTTGTAACACATTGACACCATAACAATATATAGTTTCTGTTATATTTATCTTGTGTTATTTATTACAACGTAAGTACAAAGTGTTTATGATTATTTTTGGAACATGCAATTTTTTAAGTATAAGCTACGGAACCAATCAATTTTTTTAACAAGGTTGCAGCACTGCAGTTTGATTTTATAAGATTATTAATAATATAATACGGAGTAAAAGTATACCTACATAAATACTTATAAAAACTGCATTAACAGAAACATAAATAATAACTTACACATATCAGACATCTTCATATCTTGGACTGTCGATGAATACTTTTGTGCAGTTCAAAAAACTGATCGATCTTAATAAATACTGACTTTTTTAAGTTGATTTCTACATTTTGTTTTTACAAATTGAGTAATTTTGTTATTTGACTGATTCAATTACTTAACCTTTCGAACATGCGAATTTCAGTAATAATTGTAAAGTTTCTAAACAGTTGATTAAAAATCTCTACACTCACAATTCTTTTATAATAGTGCACAAACAAAAATCTAATAAGTTACTGTTGACGTTTCTTTTCCTTCAAAAGAAATTAAAAGTAGTAATTAACTTCCAAATTAAGTGCTTCCATTTCTTTTAATTACCTTGAAGTTAGTTACTACTGAACATAAACGTTTGCAAACATATCCTAAAATATACTGCGGGACATCGAAATTTAACACCAAGAAGAGGTAGCAATAATTAAAATTTTATTCAAATGGATTCAGGGGTAACTGTATATTTGATGTTTTTTTTTGTTTCTACTACTTCATTATCGTGTGTACTTCGTGCTAGTTTGAAGCCAATAAGGGAACACCATCACATTAATAAATAAAAATTGTGTTTATTTTTGATCCTTTTTTTTGAATTCTTAATCATTTACTATCTCTAAATAATGTCTCCTAAATTATGCTTTCATAATTCTTTATGCTATACGGTAATGACATTGACCTATACAGAAATGACTGACCCGTATCAAGATGAAGCTGGTCAAAAAGAATGCACAATGTTATCTAACCGTTATTAACCGTTATCTGTTAGTCGTAAAAAAAATAACGACCCATGTTTCAATAGAAGTCACTGTTTTATTTATTTTATCAAAAAATAATAATTATATCTTACACTTATTAATACTTATAATTTCCCATCTTCAATTTGTTGTTTTAAAATAAACTTTTGTACTTTACCGGACAACGTTTTAGGAAAAGCGTCAACAATTTTTAATTTAGTCGGTATTTTATAACTAGTTAATTTTCCTGTGCAAAACTCCAATAAAGAATTGTAGTTAAATTCTGATCCAGATTTTACTCGAATACATGCGCATACTTCCTCACCGAGACGTTGATGAAATATTCCTACCACCTAAAATTTTATTTATGCAATTTCTTTAGTAAACCAAACGCCAACATGCATACATAATTTTCTAATATATCGGGATGAGTATTCAGAAAATCTTCAATTTCTTTAGGAAAAATGTTTTCGCCCCCTCTTATAATCATATCTTTTAGTCGACCAATGATTTTGCCATAACCGTCCTCTTGAAGAATAAATTGATCTCTACAATTAAGTAAGATCTATGTTTTGTTATCTATTGAAATGTAATTTTTCTAACCCAGTTTTTAACCATCGGTCAGCTCCAAGAATTTCTTTTGTTTTTTCTTCATCTCCCCAATACCCTATCATGACAGAATATCCACGAATACAAAGTTCACCCGGCGAACCAATAGGGACAATTTCATTGTTTTCATTAATAATTTTTGCTTCTAAGTGATCCCCAAGATGTCCTACTGTGTTAATTGTTTTGTGTTCATCTTCTTCTATTGGCAACGAGTGGAAACTAACGCATGTCGTTTCGGTTAAGCCATATATAGACTAATACGAAAAAATTACTTAAAGTTGTGAAATAATACTTTATACCACACCTTTACACGCGTCAAATTCAACACTTCTTTCATGTCTCTAAAAAGTTGTGGCGAGCATGGTGCTCCGCCACTTAATGCAATACTTGGACTAATGTTTCGTTTCTCTTTTCTTTGCTGGTTAACTAAATCCACAAACATCGTAGGAGTACCATAAACAACTGAACATCTACAAAAAAGAAGAACTATTTATGTTAGATACAAAAAAATACGCACTTGTGATCGTCAATCGCGTGAATGTTAGCCGAAGAGTTGTACATTGGTGAAGGAAGCACTAAAGTACTTCCAAAATGGTATGACGGTAATATAGCAGCTACAATGCCAAATACGTGAAAGAATGGTACTTGTACGCATATTTTATGATTTGCTTTATCAAGTTCGATTCTCTTTCCAGTTTCATATGCGTTATTCACTAGTTGGAAGTGGCTTAAACACGCTGCTTTTGGTTTACCAGTAGTTCCCTAAATTTAAATTTTTTCTAAAGTTATATTTAATTACAATAAACTTACAGAAGAGTATTGAATATTTGCCATTCCGTCTGGTTGAATATAATTTTGCATTTTTAAAATTTTTTTTACGCCAATATTATCAGCCATTTCTAAAACTTCTTTGTAATTGTACGCACCTCTAATAAGACACATAATTATGTTAATTAAACGCAAAAGCTGCTAAAAACAATTACAGAAATACAAAGTAAGGACTAAAATTGTAAGTAGTAATATATTTTTTACGGCATCTAATTTGTTTCCTCTAATTAAAATTACCTTAATGCATTGTCTGAGATAGCTATTACGGATTTCAGCGAAGGCACTTTCACAGAAGAAATTTTACCCGGATCGCTTTCTTGTATTTCCGGCACTACATTACACAGAGTATCGTAAAACTTAATTCTTTTGTACGTATCGGGACAAACTAATGCCTTAATTCCAACCTTGTTGATCGAGTATTCTAAATCTTGTTTTTGATAAACCGGATTTAAAGCTACCTAAATCTCAACGTTATTGGAGTAAGTTTTAGAAACGCATCGTACCATAGTTAAATCAGCTCGAGCAGCTGCGAAAAACGTAACAATCCATTCTATTATATTTGGTGCCCACAATCCAACTCGATCACCACTCTGCAGTCCTAATCTTAAAAAACCAGCTGCTAATTTATCAGATTCTAACAGAATTTCTTGAAACGTCATTTTTTTGTTATCTTGCACTGAAATAACAGCAGTTTTGTCTCCATATTTTGACGCTGACTTCTGCACCAAGGTTCCAATTGTTAAGAATTGTAATGGTTCTTTTCCAATATTATGAATGTAGCTCAAACGAGTTAAGGTTCTGCAACTAAAAAGAATTATTTTTAGGTACTATTAATCATTACGTTTTGAACCTTATCAATCCGCATTTAAAGGTAACTGTTCTAGTAATTCCACTCATGGCAGTTAAACAACTGAATTCGACTTACTTAAAACTAAATTCATTTTATCTTTTGATTGATTATTAATAACAAAATCGTTGTTAAATCAATACAAAGGTTGTAAGGTTGTAGTGTGCATCTATAAACATCGTAAAAGTCTCAGTAATAATAATAACTAAATTATTTTAATTACTAATTAAATGCTTGAGTTTTGTACTACTTTTGCTATTTGTTAGAACTTTAGTACTTACCATTCTAACTATTATCGTTTTATGAGCATTTATTTTAATTTTTCCATGTTTTAAGTGTTATCGTATTCAACTTGACACTAAAATTATTAAATCTTGAAAGATAACCTTAGGAATTTCCAAATAACGCATTTATAAATGCTTACAATGATTAATAAATACAAGTGATTTATTATCAACAATATCTAAAACTACTAATAGCACTGGTTTACAGTGTATCGCGCCAATGATTCACATATATGTTTACTGATGTCGGTTTGTTTCTATCACATAAAAGTTTTGCACATTAGTTTAATTTAAAATCATTTAAAATTATATGCAAAGGTGCATAACTGTCGTTTCTGCCACGTGTACAAATTTTCGTGCCTTTTTATTGGTTATCTGTATTAAATGTGTTTCACAAGTAAAAAACTGACTTGTTTGTATAGTCCATTCACAAAATTATGCAGTTTTTCAGACTCTTTAAACAAAAAGATAAATATTTGATTAAATAAACGTTTTGATTGATACTATTAAGAAGTTACATATTTTTTGTAACAACATTGTAACCTTATTGAAACGTATATAAAATATTTAGAACACTCGAGACAAATGCCAAGGACACAAAATATTCTAGTCCCAGATAAGATGAAAACACATTTTTATATACAGAAACTACTACCACTATTAAATAAATAAGTACGTCAAATCGTTACTTATCTTATACGCAGCCGGTTTTAAGTTTATTACATTAAATTAATTTTTTTTTATTTTTAATTTAATTTTAATTAAAGTTACAATTGGCGTTAGGCGTAAGACTATATCTAAATCGTTGATAAAACTTGTGTGTTAAACAAACGAGTGATTAGTTTGTGCTTCGCATGTGTTTATTTATAGACTGTAGTGATAGTTGTTCCATTTCATTAAACTTTGTTTTGTCATTGCATGTAGTTTAAGCATTTAATAATAAAGAATTGTTCGTAATTAAAATATAGTTGCGGATTTACTAAAATTGTATTGCAACGGTTTCGAAAAATCTGGAAGAAAACGGAATAGACGTTGATTTCTCTTTATGTGAAGTTTTTGAAGTAATAAATTTTGGAAAAAAATGGAGGACATTCCTAAAAAAACAAAAGAAAAAATTGTATATGAATTGAAAAAATATTTATATTGCGGGAATATTAAATTATTCTCTAAAAAATATTCATTCGATGGGAATTCTCTGGGATAAACAATATCGTATCCAATCTCCAACCGCATAGTCCGTTTAGCTCAGTATTACTTTAGAGTTCAAAAAAAAATTATTAACTGCGTCTTTCACGATTATTTAATATAAGAAAAATGAAACATGTTACACCCGACACTAAATAAATAAATTAAAAAAATAATAAAACTGCCAAAATAAAATTGTACATCCTACAAATCTACATTGAAAAACACAAAACAAGAAAAACTTCAATAACTACAATTAATTAAACTTAATATGTACTTTTATCTAAATATCAACATCCTGTTCTATGGAATACACTTCCCACGCGCTGAGATTCGATGACTCGCACATGTTATCGCATTTTTATTATTGGAGTTTACTCCTTAAGAATCGATTTGCATATATAAGGGGCCCTGTATGAGAAAAATGTGAGGAGTAAAATCTATCGATGAATGACCTCGTTACGTTTTTGGTACGCATCCTATGTCGCGCAACTTTCTAATTTGGTTGTGAGTGTAGGGTATAGGGACACGTGCATAGGGTATACTGCAAAGCGACTATACCTATATGTTATTGGGTTTGTTTATTTCTATCAGTGTCGACATACTTATATTGCTGTTTTTATTATAAATATCAATAATTAATATTGTTATTGTGAAGTTTTAATCTTTATCATTGTGTTCCGCTAAAGTGAACTGAAAGTATTTTCAAATAACTATGGCAGAAAGAGGTGTAGATGATACTGCCGGAACATCTAACAAACACGTGGCTGCAAGGTACGTTATAATTCATGTATCATATGTATGAGCATGTGCAATTTGTATTTATTAAATATTTTAATAATTATCGATGTAGTTCATATAAATATATATTTGAGAACAACACAAATTAGATAATTAACCCAATATGAATTATCGAGCGCATCCACATAAAATAGAAAATTTCTAACCTAACCAAAACTTAATTTTTTTGCCAATGTCTATAAATTCTTCCAGGTTATTATGATTTATTTTATAAATAATTTTTAAATATTAACAATTCTAGTCAATAATTCGATAATATTGTTACGTCTTTATTTATTATTAACTAATTTATTTAAAACGATTAAAAATTATGTTTACTTGTTCTAGAAATATGTACACTTTTAAATTAACCGAACTTAATCAAATCTAATAATATTTAATGAAAACACTTACACGAATTTATGTATAACCGTTGTATAACACGATAACTAACACGAGATAAGATAACGTCCTCGGATTTTACACTGTAAGTCACGTTCACTCGATTCGGTGTACACTGTTATTTATTTAAAATTCTCGCACGTGCTAATCACTTATTTATCTTCACTTGCTTAATCTTCTTAATACTGCACGCATTCCAGCAATAACTGACCTACGATTTCTATGTTCGGCATTTATAGACATCGGCGAATCCTTCTCGAATCTTTCTCGAACGTTCCCTACTTTTCGCTATATCTTCTAGACAGCTTCTAGAAGGCTCTTGCATTTGCAAGATATTTCTTGAATGTTTCACTGCCCCCTTCTTAGGACTGTTCTGTCCCAGAACAGGAGACTGGATGTGACACCGGTAAAAGGGATCGTGGCGATAGCGGCAGCTTCCTCCATTTCGGCAACTTCCTTGACCATAAAAGTAACAGTCAATGGACTTTTCCTGACCCAATATTCTCCTTGGTTGGTAACTACAGACCAACACTTGAATGCCTGTTCCTCGGAAGACGACCTCCAACATGTTTCGAACTGTCCTCCAATTCAGTTGATCTAAGCCACAACCAAGCTTGGGTACTGCCAATTTCTTAACATGATGGATCTCCATTTCTCTCTTGAAAGTCCATAATGTTCGCCACAGATCTTTGTATAACGGCTTGACACGTGAGTATTTCTTGGTGACCAAATAGAAAACGAAGCGTCCGTCACCACGTAGTCCTAAAACTTTTCCGACTGCCGGTTGCTGTTTTCGTAATTCATCTAGCTTTCCAAACTTCTTTTTAAACACGACTGCAACCCCTCTGGACATGTCAAGGTCCTCGCTCACGCAATGTGCGATGGCCTAATCTTTTTGTGTCTGGAACAGGTCTTGTTGTTCCTCGGTGGTAACTCCGAACCTAGCTTTTCCAGAACCTCATTATAAGTTCATAAACTTTTCGAAATCCTTTTCTTCGATTGGATTCCTGGTTCTGCTACTTATTACTCTGGTTCGGACCTGAACTTGCGGATTGTGGTTATCGCCAGCAAACGGGGCTAGACGATCGACGTGGACCACTTTTGGCTTGCCTCTGGGCGGTTTTCGGATGCGGTATATAACGACGTTAATACGCTGCACGACTTCATAGGGGCCCTCCCATTGCCTTTGCAGCTTCGGCGACAAACCACGTCTCCTTTGAGGGTTATACAACCAGACCATATCGCCAGGTTGAAACCCACCATTTTGCGCCTTGACGTCATATCTTGTTTTCATCCTGTCGCTGGCAATTTGTGTATTTTTACGGACCTCTTCATGTACTTCGTCTAACCTCTTGGCCAGCTTGCTGACGTAATCTTCTCCAGCAACTTCTTCTTCCGGTCTTCGCCCAAATTGAAGATCGCATGGTAATCTTATCTCACGACCGAACATGACACAGGATGGTGTTTGGCCTGTGCTTTCGTGAACGGATGATCGGTATGCCATTAAGAAAAGGTGCAAGTACTGATCCCAGTCCCTTTGGTGTTCGGACACTACCTTGGCTAAGTACTTGCCCATTGTTCGATTCATCCGTTCAACCATGCCATCAGACTGAGGATGGAGAGGCGTTGTCCTAGTCTTTCTAATTCCTAACAGTCGGCAAACTTCTTGAAACAGCCCAGACTCAAAATTGCGGCCTTGATCGGAGTGTAATTCCAACGGAACTCCGAACCGGCAGAAAAACTCCTTTACTAATACGTCTGCGACTGTAGCTGCTTCCTGATTGGGTATGGCGTAAGCCTCCGTCCATTTCGTGAAATAATCCATCGCCACCAGGATGTATTTATTTCCCGAATTGGATTCTGGGAACGGCCCTGCGATGTCAATCGCTACTCTTTTCAAAGGGCTTCCTACGTTGTATTGTTTCATGGGTGCTTTGCGCTTTCTCGCTGGACCATTTCCTGAAGCGCAGACTATGCATTTACGGCACCCTTTCATGACGTCCTCTTTGCAGTTCATCCAGTAGAATCGTTCTCGCACTTTACCCAACGTCTTCTTAATGCCAAAGTGTCCTCCTGATGTCCCATCGTGGAGATGCTTCAACACTTCGGTCACCCTGCTCTTCGGCACTACCAGCTGTAGTCTGTTTCCCGTGCCCTCGGCACTTTCTAGGGATCGCTTAAGAAGACCGTCTTCTACTATCAAGGAGTCCCACTGCGCCCAGTACGCTTTGATATTTTTGCCCAAAGCACTCACTTCTTCCCAGGTTGGTCGTCGGCCGCTTTCTTTCCAGTCCAGGAGTAGTCTTATTTCAGGATCGTCTTCTTGTTCGCGACGTAACTGCTCAGGTTCCCACTCATCATCTACCATAGCAGTTCTCCGGAGGCATTCGACTTTTTCTTCCAGTCGCGAACAATGGCTGCAGTCCGCCGGACATGGTCTTCTGGACAAGGCATCAGCGTTCCGATGACTGCTTCCGGCACGGTGTTCTGTGTCGTAGCCATACTCTTGCAGTCTCTCGATCCATCTTGCTACTTGTCCTTCTAGGTTACGGAACTGCAGTAGCCATTTTAAAGCGGCGTGGTCTGTTCTCAGTAAGAATTTTCGTCCATACAAATACTTGTAGAAATGTTCGATGGACTTAACGACTGCTAACAGCTCCCTGCTAGTCACGCAATAATTCCTTTCGGGCCTAGACAAAACCTTGCTAAAGTACGCGATAACCTTTTCTTGTCCATCTTGAACCTGCGAAAGGACCGCGCCTATGGCCATATTGCTTGCGTCGGTATCCAAAACAAACTTTCCATCTTCTCGTGGATAACTCAAAATCGGCGAAGTGACTAGGGCCTGTTTTAGTTGATTAAAAGAATTTTCGCAGTCTTCATTCCATCTAAATTCTGCTTTTTCTTCGGTTAGTTTTGTCAATGGTTTGGCAATATTGGCAAATCCGGAGACAAATCTTCTATAATAAGTGCACAACCCAAGGAAACTTCGGACCTGATGTTTGTCGATCGGTCTTGGCCATGCTTGCACTGCTCGGATTTTGTCTGGGTCAGCCCTTACTTCATCTCTAGATACGACGTGGTCAAGGTATTGGACTTCCTTCTTAAATACGTGGCACTTATTTGGGCTCAGTTTGAGGTTAGCCCCACGTAATCTCTGGAACACTTCCTTCAAGTTGTTCAAGTGCTCTTCAAACGACCTTCCAACCACGATCACGTCGTCCAGGTAAACCAAGCACGTCTTCCAAGACAATCCGCGCAAGATGGTCTCCATCAAACGCTCGAACGTTGCAGGAGCGTTACACAGGCCGAAGGGCATTACAGTGAACTGCCACAAACCAGTTCCGATCGTAAAAGCTGTTTTTTCACGATCCTTGGGTTCTAATTCTACCTGCCAGTATCCACTCTTTAAATCTAACGTAGAAAACCACTGGGATCCTGACAGGGTGACTAGCGTATCGTCAATTCTGGGTAAAGGGTAGCTGTCCTTTTTGGTCACGTCGTTTAGCTGCCTGTAGTCTACGCAAAACCTCGTTGATCCATCCTTCTTCTTCACGAGTACCACTGGGGATGCCCATGGACTACTTGAAGGTTCAATCACGCCTTCTCTCTCCATATCCGTAATTATTTGTTCAGCTTCTTCTCTTTTCGCCAAAGGAAGTCTGCGTGGATGTTGTCGTATCGGCCGAGCGTCTCCGGTATTAATTTTATGTTTCACCACGTTAGTTCTTCCTTTGGAACCACTCTCCAGCGCGAACACATCTTGGTACTCTTGGATCAACACTTTAACTTTAGCCAACTGGTCTTGGCTGAGGTTTTGGCATTTGGTGGTAAGAATGTCCAAAAGATGTTGTGGACACTTCTTCGGCGACGTATCTTCGTTCGACTTCACGCATCTCACAATTTGTGATACTGGCGTGCATTGGCCTACCACGGTCTTCTTTTTCAGCGTTACAAGATCTGAGTTGATGTTTAAGATCTTTACTGGCATCGTGTTCTTTACTCGTACTAAAGTTCTACCAACGAGTAGTCCCTTTTCGACTAAACCGCCCTCCATTGGTTCAATCGCGCGTATGTAGCCCTCCCGGAGATTTCCATCCAGGCGTGCCATCACCACACTTTTAGTCCTTGCAGGCAGAGTCACGTCTTCACTCAATAAGACTCGCACGGCTGCCTTCTCTGACGAATGAAAAGGAATTTCTTCATTGTCGATCTTCAGGACATCGTTCTTCATATCCAAATGGAACCCATACTTCTTTATCACGTCCATTTCCAGGATAACTTCTTCCGTGATGTCGGCTACCAGTACTTGATGCTCGAGTACTCCATTTCCCAAACCAATGGTTACTTTGACTTGTCCGTGAGTAGGTATTTCGTCACCCGTCGCTGTTCGAAGTCGTACTGTTACTGGTGATGTCTTCTCGTTTTCCAATAAGATGTCAGGACGAATGATAGTCTACGTCGCTCCCGTGTCAACCAGTAACTGGACGCTTCTCCCATTGATCTTGCCATCGAGATAAATGCTATGCAATTGCTCTCTAGGCGATGCCATTTGGATTGTAACCTCCGGAGTTTGACTAGATGAGATTACTTTTTGTTTCTTTCGCTCGCCTCGTTCCAAATTTTCAAGGGCTCTTCTAGTCCTCTTCTTAGGTTTGGTACGATGCCGTCGTACATGGCCTATTTCATCGCAGTTCAAAGCTGTCACTCCTCTTTTCCGAAGTATTCGTCGCGCTATCTCCTCGATGCTTTCCAGTGTCTGCGCGGGTACTTCTGTAGCACAGCAGAGTCTATGACCATCTCGTTGCGATGCTTGTTTTGCTGCTTCAAACTCCAAAGCATGCACCAAAGCGTCATCCAATGTCTTCGGTCGAGCTAACCGGAGAGTCTGCTGTGTTTCGCTGTCTCGGAGGCCATCTACGAAAGTTTAAATAGCTAACTGCTCCAGGAAGGTATCCGGTGCTGTAGGATACGCAAGCCGTGTTAATCTGGCGATGTCAGCCTCAAACTCTTGAAGACTTTCGGCAGCTTTTTGAACCCGACTTTTAATTTGAGCTTGATAGACTTGTTGAAGATGAGCATCTCCATATCTCATTTCTAACCGTGAAATTAAAAGTTCGTAATTTTCTTGTAGGTGGTCAGGAACAGTTTGTAAAATTCCAAGCGCTTCTCCACGTAAGGACACTATTAAAGACGTCGCTTTCTGCTTGTTGCTCCAACCATTAGCAGTAGCTGCGGCTTCAAACTGCTTGTAGTAGGTTGACAATGGAACTTTACCATCAAAATTCGGAGGTACAACTTTGAATTTATGAGTGTTTTCTTCTCGATGGTCCATTATTAAATCTTCACTCGTGACGCTTCCTTCCCCGTGACAATTCATTTGGTTGATTCTTTCTTCAAGCAGTTTCATTCTATCTTCTAATTTGTCCTCTATTGCTTCTATTTTCTCATTCATAGATTGTTTTCCGTTTTCCAGAACTTCGCATATTTCTTCTCTTAAATTTAACATGTCTGCTTGAGTTTCCTCTTGAACAATTTTGATTTGATTTTCTATGCTTGTTCGTATTTCTTCTTTTAAACTTCTAGAACTTTCCTCCATTTTCTGAGAATGTTCGGAGAGTTTTTCTTCCATTTTTCTTGAATTTTCTTCCATTTTTCTTGAATTTTCCGACAGTTTTTCTTCAATTTTCTGTGAATTTTCGTAAAACTTTTCTTCTATTTTCTGCGAATTTTTTTCCATCTTCTGAGAATTTTCGAACAGTTTTTCTTGGATATTTTTATTCATCGATTCGAGAATTTCAAGTATTTTTGAATCCATTTTAACTGCTTGCAAACGCGTCACCGGCATAAATTTAAATATAACACGAATATAAAGTTTAAATACACTACTTTTTAAAATGCAGCTTTTGTATAACACAAAATTTTAATAACGATCTACTTGTTAATATTAAACCACGGAAACGACTTTAATTGATATCGCAAACACGCACTTGTTAAAAGAAAAAGTTTAATAAACACTATCTTCTACTTTATAAATAAACACGCGTATCGCGCAATCAATTACGGGGCGATATTAAATTACTTAATGGTATTTACACTAATAATTCGCGAACGATATCCCACACTGACACCACTTGTTACGTCTTTATTTATTATTAACTAATTTATTTAAAACGATTAAAAATTATGTTTACTTGTTCTAGAAATATGTACACTTTTAAATTAACCGAACTTAATTAAATCTAATAATATTTAATGAAAACACTTACACGAATTTATGTATAACCGTTGTATAACACGATAACTAACACGAGATAAGATAACGTCCTCGGATTTCACACTGTAAGTCACGTTCACCCGATTCGGTGTACACTGTTATTTATTTAAAATTCTCGCACGTGCTAATCACTTATTTATCTTCACTTGCTTAATCTTCTTAATACTGCACGCATTCCAGCAATAACTGACCTACGATTTCTATGTTCGGCATTTATAGACATCGGCGAATCCTTCTCGAATCCTTCTCGAACGTTCCCTACTTTTCGCTATATCTTCTAGACAGCTTCTAGAAGGCTCTTGCATTTGCAAGATATTTCTTGAATGTTTCAATATTATCAGAAAAATCGACAATATTTTTTCATTATAATAATGTTTTCATAAAATTTTCTTTCGAAAAGTTATTTTTTAGCTTATTTAAATAATTTTCATGTACTATTTATTATTGTACGTAAAAGATTTAGTGACATAATTATCTTTTTATAACCATTTTTGTTAATTATTAAGATAATATTATATTTTAAATAAAAAATTAATTATAATAATTTAAAAAAAATGTTTATAAAAACATTTTTTTATCAATTTTCTTAAAGTTGGTAAATAAACTCTTTTTGCGTCTGGTTAGACTATCGAACTTAAGGAGTAAACTCCAGTCGTGCGTCGGAGCTGACACACACAATTTTTTGTTAGCACATTTGTTTAATTGTTCAAATTCAACTTGAACTTTATCGTCGGTCCGATCACTGCGTAACGACACTATTGTAAGTAAAACTTTTCTTTTTAATTAAATTTTAATTGTTCCTTTAACGTTTTAGGTAAGTCAATTCAGTTGTAATCGAAACAAAATCATGAAAAAATAATCGAAGAATAATAATGCACTGATAATAATGGTGGAATAATCAATCACTTAAGAATTATGATAACGGAATCATCATGGAATGATCGAATCGAATCAATCAAATCGAATTACAAATATCGAATGTTCTTATTGTTATCGCTACTCCTATTTATAGGGTTTACCACCTCTTTATCCCTCCATTAGGATAAGTACTAAATTTACTACTTTTTTGACGCAAATATTTGGTAACTTTTAGTTTTTTAAAGTTGGCAACGTCAATTACATTATACTAATTTTTTATTGATTTTCCGAAGATTTACCTTTAATTGTCTTTCTATTGTCTTTCTTATGTCCTTTAGTGCAGCTTTACACTTTGTTAATTATTAAATTAGGTCAATGACCTCGTTCTTTATCACACTTGAGTTTTGATTTTTTTATTTATTTTCTCGCGTTTTGCTTTATTTACTCTCACACAAGTTCACTTTGTCACAAGCTTGCTTTTTATTTCTTCATTACAATATTTATAATAATAGTCTATTTTTATAAAGAAAAGTAGCCAAGTAAAAGTACATCAACTTTGTTTTTTTTTTTGAGAATATTTGAATTACTTTTCTGCGATTTTACGTGATAAGTAAATATAAGTTTATCAAATAAAGTACAAATTATTATTACATAAAACTGTATTTTTAAATAATAAATCCAATTATATTAAATTAAAATGGATTTAGGAATTATTTCATTTTTCGTTTCTAAAGCTTGTTGTTTTTGGCTCTTTTTAACCAGTTTTTTTATAGTTTCTTCCCTTAGTTTTCTGGATTTGTGGCACCTAAAACAATGCAACCACATAAGAGAAGTGTAGTTCATACAAAACACGTATTTTTGATGTTTCTATGTAGTTCTCAGAATTGATGCTTCTTGTCAGAGTTGAATGTGTATCTAAAATACAATACTTTTGTACTTATATAACTAATATTTTTTTTATGAGGCAATCCTATACATTTTAAAATTTTTCACATTAAATTAATTACAGAAACAAGAAATCAAGAAATAAAAACGACATTTAAATGAAACCCGAATTTGTAAATTAGATCTTTTTATGGAAAAATTCTCACAAAAGCACAATTGCGGAGTAAGCATGGTTTGAAATAATTGCTTTTATTAACTTTCTAAGTCATTTAAGAATCATACAAATAAAAAGCTGATATAAATTATAATATAAATACGTACCAACCAGACTGTTGCAAAGTGTCAGCTATTCGAAAGAATGTTTTACAGTTAAAACTAGAAAAATCAGTGTTTCTTTGCACTTTTCCTTTTTTTCAGTTTACAATAAACAGTAATGTGTATAAGACAAAATATTTGATTACTAATTAGTTCAGACTTCTTCGTTTAGGAGGGGCATGTAAAACCACTTTAATTTATTTTTGTGGCAACGTTTCGTGCTGAAGGTTAGCACTTCATCAGGCCAACTGTAATTTATTAAACTCGTAAGTCAACACTTAGTAACAACAGAATGAAATAAACAGATAATTTTTAACACATAAAACTTACAGAATAAAATCAAGTGGGTCAATCCACCGACCAAGGACATTGGCAACTTTACGAGCTAGTAATTAATAATAAATACAACATTAAACATACTATGGTCAATAATTAATTTTTTTTTTAATATAACGTAGGACATAAACGTTCAACAAACAATTGACAAATGTTGTGTAATCAAAAATTTATGAATGTCAAGGGAAAGATAAGAATAAAAAGATAAACAAAACTGAATAATGATAAATCCAACCTATATAGTTATCTCACAATTTTGGATATTAAATTATTATAAACGCTGCTTAAATTGTTGGTATCGTTGTTAAAATTAATATTATTATTATATATATTGATGTATAGCATTTCGGAAACTAAATGCTTTTTCAAGTTGTTTTCCACATCTAGAATTGTAGGATTGATAAAATTGAAATTGTGTCCCGTGTTTATATGATGTACGGCTAAAGCTGTATCGCCTTTTTTTGTGCTACAATCATATTTATGGCTGGCCATCCGATTTTTTAGCTTCTGTTTAGTTTGACCAATATAACACGCATTGCATCCAGTACAGTCAAGCTTATACACTACGTCATGTTTATCTATAGTGTTAATTCTATCTTTAGTATTACTATACAGCATGTTGTAAATGGTGTTAGTGTTATACATGGTTATTTTGATGTTAGGTGTTGTTAGTATCGGAATGATTCTTTGTGTTACATGCAACGATATCATCAACATAGCATAATAAAAATGTTGGAGTGTAAGTCAGTTTGTTTTTAACATATTTTAGCAGATCATGCATTGTGAGATTAGCTAATATAGCCGACGCCGGATTTATTCACCAATATCACTAAAGAACTTACAGTTAAATTACTAAATGAATATTGGGTTGAGCTAAAGAGCCATACCACATTAGAATTAGTTGAAGTTGTACAAATCATTCCATTCCTGTTTGACTCTAGTTATTTTACTTATAATGACAAAATGTATACTCAAAAATTCGGCACTGCCATGGGAAATCCGGCGTCAATTGTCAATTGTTTGTTGAACGTTTATGTCCTACGTTATATTAAAAAAAATTTAATTATTGACCATTGTATGTTTAATGTTGTATTTATTATTAATTACTAGCTCGTAAAGTTGCCAATGTCCTTGGTCGGTGGATTGATCCACTTGATTTTATTCTGTAAGTTTTATGTGTTAAAAATTATCTGTTTATTTCATTCTGTTGTTACTATGTGTTGACTTACGAGTTTAATAAATTACAGTTGGCCTGATGAAGTACTAACCTTCAGCACGAAACGTTGCCACAAAAATAAATTAAAGTGGTTTTACATGCCCCTCCTAAACAAAGAAGTCTTAACTAATTAGTAAACACACAGAGGAGGATAAAGAATCTTTACCAAAAAATATTTGATCTGACCATTTAGAATTGCATTCTGACATAACTTTCTATAAGAAGCACGGAGAATACAATCGGAGAGAAATAGGCAGCACATACTCTTTTAAGAAACTGTAGTTTCTTCCATTCAAGTTTCATATTGTACTATTTACAACCACAAATAACGACGCTTTTATTGAAATGCTATTTAAACAATGAGGGGGCATCCTGTTGCAATGCAATTGGTCTAAAATATTATTAAACCAGTAAAATAAAGCGATTAAAAGTTATAAAAAAAAGCTATCACAATACTAATTAATAAACATTATCTATTTATGCGCGCATGTAATGCGCGTGGGTGATTTAATTATGCAAATACTGTAAATTAAATTGACAATTCTATTGTAAAATTGTAGCTGGCACAACAACCGATGGTATTTACACAAAATTTGTATCAAGCAATTACCCCCTAAGATAGACTAGCGTGCTTTATCGGTGAGTTGATACTGTAGAGTTGATTTTCGTGCATTACCGTAAGATTCGTAGCTTATTGGCACAATGTATCAATACTATCTGCGAATTGTGAATCCCGACTATATATCAAAAAATCAGAAAAACAATTTACAACGTGATTGAAAAATCACCCGATAAATACAAAGCAAATAGACAAAATTACTATAAAAAACAGATCAAGATCAAAATCTAGTCAATTTTTGACGGTTAGACTGCATCTTTAAAAATACAATAAAACATTGTAATGAGATTTGTGTTTAACAAAAATAAAAACTGGAGTAAAAATTTGAATATTACCAAAACGGCGAAAAAGTATATAAATACAAAAAATAAAACTAAATTTTTAAGTCGGTCTGCTAAAATCAACCGCTTAACAGAAAAAAAACAAAGAATTCTTAAAATCTTTAAGACCAAAAGTACTTACATAAAAATAAGATTTTGAATGTAAAGAAACCGCTTATTTTTGATACAGTAGAAATCGCTTAGCAAGCAGTTCGTTACTAAGTAAAAACGTTTACAAAATAAGAATTCCAACAGTTCGGCCAATAAGTCTATAAGGCACTTGTAATCATAAATAGTAAGTTAAGTTCAGTTATTAAAAAATGTTTAACGGTAAAAAAGATCTTAACAGTTTTTTTATGATAACATTTTTCAAGAAATTTATATACATTTGTAGGTAAACATTTGAGTACAAAAAAACATTTTGTTCAATCAAATAAAACCCGTAACTTTTGAACACAAAATCGAAAATCTTAATACTATAGTACGAAATTAATAAATTACCAGATTTATATTTTAACACAATTTAAAAATTTGTTACATATTGACTTTAAAAAAAATAACACAAATAACAATTATCATATATCGATAAAGTCGCAATCAAGAAGTCGCCTTAAAGGTGTAATTAAAACCGTGACACAACACTTTAATTTACACAATTATATGTTACGTAAAAATAAAACTCAAAGGGCCGTGAAATTTTATAAAAGCGATAAATTCTACGAACCAAGAAAAACAAATTTCCACTAACAGAACTAAAAATTCACTGGTTTCTGCATTACTTTCGCGGATACTTCCAACTCTTAAAGGTAGATTCACTCTATAATCCGTACTACATCTTAATGTGTTTAAATGATTGTTCAACTTGTGAACCACTTGCCCCCAAAACCAATATCACTTATATTTATAAACTTGGTGCAATAACACTTCCAATGAATACTGTGACGTAAATCTTTGTGAAAGAAAATAGTAAAACCACGACGTGGAATAAGATGCAAACAAATATAATCAACACAAAAAAAGAGTGTTCGAAGACTGCCTTCCTCATGGCACAAAATGCAACGTTAACAGAACAAAAATATCCAAATCAAAAGGTTTCATTAGCCTCATAAAGATTAACCTGTTGAAACCGAATAATAAAAACTGTCTATCAAAAGTAATAAATTATAAGATGAACTCCAAATGAAATATAATAAAATTCAACCTAAAAGACATAATGCAATGCAATGCAAATGCACTAAGAACGTACTTAATACAATGAACTTTTAAATGATCTTAAAACAAACAAACTACTAAAATATATTAAATTACAATAGTATCTCAAAGGGAAACATAAATTAGATATATATGGATTTTACAATAACAGAGATAATGCCAAATCAACGTAAATGAAGAATAAAAATGTTTAAACAGTCTAATATCTCGAATTAATTGAATATAAAATCTTCTTACCAATTTTATTGACAAAGATGAATTTAAAAATATGGAATAACTTTATTTAATTAACGTGAGATTACTCAAACGATCCCAAAGTACACGAAACGAATAAAACCAACTCAAATGCCGGTTCTTTCACAAAAGAAATCGCACAAAATCAAACGACGGTTTGTAATAAAAATTCTACATTTTGTGGTATTTCACCGCAGTTGTTTTACTAGTCGTATTCAGTCTGCACAAAACACAGCATCTGTTGCATCAAAAGTTATCTTGTCGAGACCTTTCTCGTTCTTCTTTGTTAATGGTTTACCTTAAAAATAACTAAATTTACTTACTTTTTCGAAATACTACAGACATCTATACTTTTGTAAATTTTTATCTGCTCCTTTATATAATAGCTATACATGAACACTAAATACACAACAATATTCATGCTAATTACTTAGGAAACATCTTCCAAATCAGAACTCAAGTTGTCGACATTCAGCAAAAAAGAATCCTTAGTGTTAATTACCTATATTTCTCAAAAATTTTATAATGGTGTTTTACAACTCAAAATGTAAAAATACTAAGTCACATTAGACCAATGAAAGAATTTTTGGAAAACATCACTTAACGGCTTCAAAATATCCATAGTAAAGTAAAACGTTTCTAATCTACAACATGGAAACGGTGTTTCAAAAAGCTGACAGACACAATTTTACCACGTATTGATACTTATATAAATGTTATATGAACTTAATTAATTTTACGTCCAGTTTTTCTAGTATTTCAACAGTTCAGTAAACTAAAATTTATAAGATATCTATAATATTTAGACAAACTTCTATTTTACAATCAACGCAAATTCTGTAAATATGAATTTGTATTTATTGAAGGATACAGTAACAACCCGACAAAGATTAAAGCACCAAAAAATGTACAAAGGTGTCATAAAAACAGTCCATTTTACATATCTTTCTCAGAAACAACTAAATATTTTCTCGCACTTTTAATAATCTTGTGTAATAGAATTAATTAAAAGAAAAATTTAATCATAAACTTTATATACATACAAGTGAAAAAATTGAGAAAATTTTGTCTCAAAGATCAACTTCTATAGTCTACGGACCTATATGTATATAGTTTTACGGTTTACGATACGGGTTACAATACCTTCTTCATTAAAACACAAAATTGATACCATATTTTATATGAACCGGGAACGACATTGGAGTCAGGGGCATGTATATGAATCTACACTATTTTTAAAATAAAAGAGAAAATTATGGAGATTTGTCTGTAGAATACGTCCAGGTGAAAAAAGATGGTAGTATACGTATGTATTGTTTGTGGACGCGTTTGCCTGAATACAAAGTGCGATCAAAACCTATTCAGTCATATGCAAAAGATATGAAAACAACAATACAATTAAAGATATTAAATGTCTCGGTCGGAGGAACCAGCTTCTACTTCAGTCATTTCTTATTGAAAAAAACCGTTTTAGCTCAAGTTGGGTCAAATATAAAATTTATGAAATTAGTACACATACGAAGAAAGTCAAAAAAACCTCTTGTAGATGTTAGGAGGGTGAATGATTTCGCAGAAGAAGCGTTTAATCTAGGTAAACACCCAGTTTCGATTGAAGCGCAGACTGAAGTAGCACGCTACTGACGTCACATTGGTAGTCTCCTTATTAGGTACGTTTTCTAGCCTCGCATTAATAACAAAATTGTTTTGCTTATAACTCTGTTAATAAAATTTTTACAATTTTTCTGCAAATGGCTTGTGTTCTAGGAACATTAATTTTATCGAATTATGAACAAAATAAAAAGTGTGAGACTTGCGTATTGTTGAAACAGTTTACTTTGCGCTTTGCTTAAATTCTGGAATGCGTGCGCTAGTTCTACAGCGCCATTTATTGAAACGTATTTTACTTTCGCTTAATTTACGCTTTATTTTAAGCAGATTAATTATTTGCAAGTTCGTTAGTTATTTACGTTACAACCTCAAATTTAAAAAAAATGAGTGTCTACTCCTTTCTATATTCTTATGAAGGTATAGAGTATGTAGTGGTCGACGATCCAGAAATTCGCCATAAATTGCAAAATGGTTATTTTCATTTTAAATTAATAATTAATGGTAAAAGGTTGATTTTTAGATGAACAGTATTTTAAAACAAATTTAAATTGTATAGAAGCTGTAAGAGTTGAAACATAACATTTTGATGGTAAGTGTATTTACTTGAAAGTTTATGCAATAATTGCTAACATATTTCATATCTACTTTTAGAATCAGATTTCAAATGGGATCGTAATAATACAAAATTATTAATACATACATAGGTATGCTACCTTAAAAGAAGATTTTCGAAATCCGAAAATTAAAAAGAAACATTTGTGGACTAAAATCAAAAATACATTTTTTTCTAAATCTTACGATGTGACTGAAGAAATGCTAGATAGCAAATTTCGAAATTTAAAAAATAGATATAAACAAATTTAAGATAATGGAAAGAAACATAAAACTGGTCGAGGACCAATATCATGGGAATACTTTGAAGATATGGACGATATATACTTGCAAGACAAAACCATAAATATAGGTCACTCTATATATACATTGAAAACATTTTCTATCCCTTCTCCTTCTATGCCAGCTTTCAACCTAGCTCGAGTCAATCCAAACCTCCAAAATCTTACAAGTTCAACCTATCTCTGTACCCTTAAGTCCTGTTAATACTAATCTATCAGATTCCCAAATGTCTGTTGTAACTTTCCGCTGTAGTTCTCGTTCATCGGAGGAAACAGATTCCAGAAAGAGATATAGTTTACTTACAATGAGAAGGCAACAACTGGAGATTGAACGAGACAAAATAACTGTTCTAAGGGAGTATACTGAAGCAGTTCGTCAGAATACTACAGCTGTTGAAGAACGCACTATAATTTTAAGAGAACTTAAAAAAAAAAAGATGTTTAGCACTTATTTGTTATAAATATATTTTGAACCTCTGTTTACGTTTTATTCTAGTAAAATAAATAAAGCAACTTTACTTATAGTATACATTATTTATGTAACTACCTTAATTTATCATATTAACAATGTTGTTTATTTTCCTTTGCCCTTTATCGTCTTGATCTACTTCATTAAATCCATTGTTTGGAACTTGTGGCTTTTCTCCATTAATATCTTCTCTGTGATTTAGACTTAAATTCCCATTATCAATTATGAAATTATGCAACATGCAGCATGCTGCCATAATGTTGTTCCCTAGTTTAAAGTCTGATATATCTAGGTACTTTAATCTACGAAATTTTCCTTTCAACATATCAAAGGAACGCTCAATGATTGCATAGAGGCCAATTTAGTGTTGTAGTTTACTTAGACTGGTGATAAGTGGCCGTTATCACAAAATGGCGTCATCATAAACTTACTCAATGGGTAAGCTAAATCCCCAATTAAATGCTTTTCCGCAACTAACATACCATTATTGAGTTCCTCAACCACCCACTGTTTCGAAAAATTCTAGCATCGTGCATCCTACCTGGCATACCAATACAACAATCTGTGAAACGGTCTTTGTCATCACATACCCCTACAAATTAGTTTAGAAGCATAAATGTTTATTGCAATTTTATGTTTTACCTTGCAAAACAATCGAATGAAATCCTTGTCTATTGTAAAAGTCTACAGCATTTCTAACTACTTGTTTACAATGGATGTGGCGCCCATCAATTCCACCAACTACACCTGGAAATTCTCTTGATCTGGTTTGCAATTTCGTACTATAACCGGTAGTACTTCAATATTAAGCCATCTTACAAATTGATGCATTAAGCTTGCAGTGTATGCGACGACAGATTTAAATATCCTATGACCACTACTCTTTGCAATGCCAAAACGATCTCCTAGTCCTGTTTGGCTAATAGCCACAATGTAAATAATAATTTCTTTGGTAATTCCACTGTCGGTGCTTCTACAATCTCATTGCTGTTAATTACTAACATAATCAACACCTAAAAATAACAAACAATATGAAAATTACTAATAAAATAAAAAATTTCCCGTTATTAACAAAATACATACCTCGAAACTCCTTCTAGACATCCGAAAATGTTCTAAAAATTGACCGTCATCGTACTGAGGCACAATATTTTAATAATAACTCATATTTCTTACTTTCCAGATACGATGTCTTACTTCTAATCTCCATTAGCCACAACAGCTCAGGTACATCAACAGCTGCTGGTACATCAACTTCAAGATTGTGTGCATCTTCTAAGACGAAATCCAAAATATCCATTATAAATCTGTTATAAAACTGATAACTTAATACTCGCGAAAGCAGAAATTTGGAATATAAAATCAAATTTTGTTGCATAAACTGTTGGGATAAGTTACCATACTATTTTAGGTTATAAACAATAACCATACTTACACCACAACAGCTGATTTTATCATTCCAGGGATCCTCACAAGTCGCTTAAAAGTGAACGAAACATGTTTAACGCTACAAGATTGCTTTGTATTTGTTTGGAACGTAGTCAATGTTACCCAATGTCTCTCTGATGTTGTAGTTAATCTATACAATACTTGGATTAGCCTTACTTTGTTTAATGTTTGCGTATTTAAAACCACAACAATAATTACAGTAATAAACTTATGACAACAACAAGTTTGTTTGTTCAACGACGCCATATTGAACCCGATTTGACAGTTCATTGGAATGACTAATAAGTATAATTTACGATTTGGCTTTAGTATAGTATAGTCATAAGAAAATTAGTTTATTTTAGTAAATTAGTTTGCCAAAATTATACTAGTTCGTTTGCGAGCTATAATAACGATTCTACTCCGCCTATTTTAGGAAACTTTTTTAGGACTAGTCAAGCACTCAAGCAAAAAAGGAGTAGGTTGCTTTCATCCACAGTTAACCAAATAATGTTCCTTTGTAGTTCTTTTTTATGTTTGTTGCTAAAATCTTTTTTTTTATTGTTATGAATTTTGATGATAGGTACATTATATGAATTGTTTTGTTTCTAAAATTTTATGTTTTGCATATTTTTGTTGTTGGAAGGATTGTGTCGTATTTTTGCATTGACTACATAATCTTATAATCATAATAACAGTATTTGCAATAAAGTCTTTAATTTTTTATCAATTTGCAGTCTTGCGTCATTTGAACTCTGATGGTCCAGTTGATTTAGTTTTAACCCGCATCATTTTTAGTCATTTCATTCATGTAGTTCAATTTGAAGTAATGTCATTAAAAATCGAGAACTAGTTTATCTAGTTTACTTAGAAGAGTAGTTTATTATACCGGTTCGTTCGCGAACTACCCATGATTAGTATACTATACACGCGGGCTGACGTAGCTGCGAACCTCGGGTAAATTCGCAAGTTTTCGTATCTGCTCATGAAACTCAAACCCAGATGATTTGACGCAAATATTCTGTAATTTTAATAGTTATTTAACGAACAAGGTTGTTAATGATAGCGATTAATAATCGAGACATTTTAACGCCGTGAGCGAGTGTAGCGAGCGAACGCGTTAATATTGTCGAGATTATTTGTCGCCGATTAACAAACGAGTTAGTTTTAAAGTTTTTCCGTTGATCGTACGTTGGTAAAACGTGTAAAGTTATAAGGAAACTAAAGCATACGTAACCCGATGTTATATCTAGTAGTCGTGCAATATCGTTAAATCGGTGGTTGCTAACGATTTCATTGGTTGCTATACAAAATCGTTCATTAATAGAAATTCATTCATTGGTTCAAAATCGTTCATTAATAGGGGTCATTAACGATCTATTTCGGATACGTTATTATAGGTTAATATTGTTATTAACCGACAATCGACGGAAAAAGAATTATTGATAAAACGAAACTTTTAGTATAAGATGCTAACGTACAGCAATTCGACATTATGAAAAACCAAACCTTTTTAAAATTGAGAAAAATATACTTTGTTGATAGTAAGTTATTAAAACAACAGAGACTTATTGAAATTTATGAAAAACTAATTGTAACTCGATTACAAACGTACAAAACTTTGTAAGCAAACGTGCTTAGCGAACATAAATAAAAACACTTCAAACTTTTATTGCTCTGCTATGTCAATAAATATTCTTGTTCTATTTGTTTCTTTAACATATATTTCTGTATTTTTCCAGATGCTGTTTTTGGAAAACTATTTACAATTTTCACTTGACTTGGAATCTTGTAACTTGCTAGTTTTTCTTGGCAAAATTCTATAATATTATTGTAATTAAGATTTTGGTTTCTTTTTAATATAACACAGGCATATACTTCTTCGCCAAGACGTTCATGTGACAAACCAATAACCTATAATTGTGCAGAGTTTAAATTTATACACACATACACTTAACGTGTCATATACTTGACTTTCTAGTACGTCAGGATGCTCGTTAATAACATCTTCAATTTCTTTAGGAAATATATTTTCTCCTCCTCTAATAATTACATCTTTTAATCTACCTATTATTTTTCCATATCCATCTTTTTGAAGAGCAAATAAATCGCTACAAATTTATATTTAAAGTTAAATAAACTAGTTGCTTTAATATATTAACCCTGTTCTAAACCATCTATCGGAACCAAGTACTTCATTTGTTTTTTCTCTGTCATTCCAATATCCTAACATAACATTATAACCGCGCACACACAGTTCTCCTCGTGCACCCATTGGAACTGTATTCCCGTTATCATCAATAACTTTAGCTTCTAAATGATCGCCAATGCAGCCAACTGTGTTTATTATTTTATGCTCATCTTCATCGATAGGCAAAGATTGAAAAGCAACTGCTGACATTTCTGTCATTCCGTATACTGACTAAAATTTATAGACCTGAAAAATTTCTTAAATACTTAACACAAAGCTCTAACTCACAGAAGTTTTCTTAAAGTTCAAAATATTTTTCATATCTTTAAAAAGTTGAGGAGAACATGGAGCACCACCCGTAATAGCTGTAACAACATTAATTTTTTCTTTTCTTTTTCTGAAGATTTAATAAATCTACAAACATTGTAGGTGTTCCATATACACTAGTACATCTAACAATAACAAACATTATTTAACGACAAAAGTCAAATATAAATAAATACTTCTCATCTTCAAGAGCTTTTAAATTGGCAGAAGAATTATATACCGGTGAGGGTAGTGTTAACATAGAACCGAAGTGTTGCGCAGCTAAAACACAAACAACAGTGCCAAATGCATGAAAGAATGGTACTTGAACACAAATATTTTCATTTGGATTTAATCCAGATCTTTTACCAATGTGATATGAGTTGTTTACTTGCTGAAAGTGTCCTACGCATGCAGCTTTTGATATTCCAGTGGTGCCCTAAATCAAAAAGTTTAGTTTATAACGTTGGAAGGCATGTAACTTACCGATGTATATTGAATGTTAGAAATTGCATCTGGACAATGAATATTGTTTTTTACCAGATTATTGACAGCTTCTTCGTCGCACATATTTAAAATTTCGTTGTAATTGTAAGTTCCTCTAATAAACTTATTAAGTTAGCACGGCTCTTTTGTAGTTTTTATTGTTACCTATATAAATTTTTAGAGATGGTTATCACAGATTCTAAAGTAGGTACTCTTTTTGAACGCAACTTTCCCGGATCACTCTTTTCTAGTTCTGGTAAAAAACTGCATAAAGTATCATAAAATTTTAACTTTTTGTATTCATCTGGACAAACCAGAGCTTTTAAACCAGCTTTGTTTATAAAATATTCAAGTTCGTTTTTTTGGTGGTCAATTGGATTCAATGCAACCTGCAAATATTTTTAATTACATTAGTTTCATTGATATATTTATAGTTTTTACTCTTATTTATTAAAAATGTTGCGATTACTTTGTCAAAACCAATAACTACATTTAATCAAAGAAATTTGACACTTGTAGTTTAGAGTATCATTCCTATGCGAAAATATTGATTGATTTGATAACTTAAAATTTGGTCATTTCTTGTGAAGAAGATATTGTTTAAAAAACCAAATGTTTAATGAAAACCATTTTTACTCATTCATTGTTGCTTATAAAATTGGATCTTGTAGTCTCTCAGATTGCAAGCAATCTACCAGATATTACCAAGAATATTCCAAATGTTCCTAGAATAATCAAATTTTTATAGTAATGATTCTCGGGAGTTTTTTCTAAGATTTTTTATCGAATAATCCCAAGAATAATCTAACTAATATTCCTTATAAGAGAAAGAAATAAATATTTTCGAATGTGTGTACAAATTATTATGCGTAACTTATTAACATGCTTTGTTTAGAAAAGTTAATTTTTTGTTAAACAAACCAGAAATAAATGAAATATTTGATAATTGAAAGAATTGTCGTGTAGCGAATAAATTCAAATAACAATGTACTATTTTTATATTATTATTACTTAATATTGTACACATTTATAATTATTTAAGTGTTAATGAGATGTAATTAACAAAGGGTGCGTGACCTTAGTCACAATCCCCCATTTCTTTGAGTTAAAAACTTAAAAAGCGATGAATTCTTGTTTTATATGTGTTCTTTATACTGGCTAGCTTTTGTTGTCTAAAACTGTAATATCAAAGTAAGTTAATAATATGATACTTAATATTAATGTGTGTCAAAATGACACTATCCGGTTGCACTTGTCGTTCTAAGCACGTTTATGTACAGGGACTTCATAAATAGCTGTTTCTCAAGTGACATATATGCTAGGCAACTAACATTGCTTAGATTGGTATAAAGTAAAACAAAAACTGCTATGACAAGTTTGGTTTTTAACCTCTAAATTAAAGCTAAGTAATTAATTAAAAACAGTAACAAAATATGTAACAACAATTATTTAAAATTATAACCGATGTTCAATATGTTGTCTTTCAGTTTCGATACATGTGTTCACTCTTCTTAAACTTTAGAAAACATTACAAAGCTTATTAACTTCAATATGTCGAATAGCATCAGCAATTGTATGTTCAAAGTTGTTAATTGTACACAAACGATTCTGTTATACTATGTTAAACGTCCGAAAAGGTAAAAATCTAATGGCATAAGATCTAAGGATTGTGGAGAATATAACCATTGATTTATCACACCTTTGTTGTAGAAATGTTGAGTAAATTCAATTGTAGCTAAAGTGATATGCAGCATTGCGTTACTGAAACTAACTAAATATAAGTTGGTCGCCATCTAGCTGCTTAAAAAATTGACTCAAAATATCAAGATAACGTTCTGCGTTTACAGTATTGTAAGAAAATATCGAATCGAATGTCATTCCACTTAACACTGCAATCCATAAACCAACTTTGAAAAATTGTAATCGTAGTTCCACAAAAGTATGTCGATTTTTGATTGCCCAATTACGATAATTTTGACTTTCTACATATTGACTTAAAAATGAAACAGTGCTTCATTCGTAAAGAAAATAAAATCCAACAGGTTATCATCATTTAAATGTTTATTAAACCATTCAGAAAATTGTATAGGTGTTTCATTATGTCGTGAACTGTGACCTTGAATTTAAAATCGCAATTAATAAAAAAATAAAAAACTGAAAATTTTAAAAGTTTAAGTAAATCTCAAAAGCGTTAGTCTATTTTAAAAGACATACTCGTTAACAAAAAGAATAATAATTTAAAAATAATCAGATATTCATATATTAAATAAAGTAATTATAAATTCTTGTTAATTACAAATACAAGAACAAAAGCAATGATATGTTAAAAAAAATGTGCCACTGAATGTTTGTAAGACGGATGATAGCAATATTTTGACATAAACTGATTACAGCGCCACAGTTCACGAAATCTTGAAAGACTTCTACATGCTGCACGAAGTTTTTAATAAATCTTGTTCTTTTTTAATGTTTTGTGACAAGTTCTTTCGCATAATCCTAAAAATTAAATGCTTATAAATTAAAAAACTGAATTTAGAATAAGAGGTTAAACCTGTTGCCGCAAATAATGTTGGTGCCGATTTATTAGAACTTTATTCCATGCAATTGGGAATGTCTTCGACAACAGGTGCAGTGAGTATGGTCAACCTTCCTGTATATTTTGTCTTGCATATGCAATAAATAATTAGAACTTGTTTACTTTGTTGGAAAGCATCGTAATTAAAATTTGCTTCTGGAAAATGTTCAATAAATTGATCCATACAACTATAAAGGATATACGACATTGTTTAATTGGGACTGTAAGTACTATTTCAAAAATACAATAACCGTATTTTGTCCACATACATTGTTAAATTCTACTAATATAAAATTACAATTAGATAACCTCAACATTACAGCTGTTATTCAGTACTTACCCACAGAAAACACAAATATTGCTAAATAGTTATGATAATAATTGTTAAATTTCATATTAATAGTTAATTATTAATTAATATTAATAATAGAGAACAAAAATCGACAAAAAATATAAACGACATTCAATCTAAACAAAATGTCATAATGATCTTTAAAAATGTAACACTACCGACCTTTAACGTACTAAAACAAAATTTAAGCGTCATATGTTACGTGAGAAACGGGTTTTAATGAAGTACCTGTAAATATGTATGCGTATGTAAAAAAGTATCTCACATTGCTACATTATTTGTACTTATCTTTAAGTGTTTGATTTGATTAAGAGAGGGTATAAATTTGTAATTCGATATAAATCAGAGTTCAATCTGCAAAAAGACAAGTAACTAAATTATATAAAGTACGTTTACACGATTCACAGATATTTTAATATGAACGCCAAATAAATAAACTGTTTTGGCTCATTTTTAATCTCCCATTGGGTGCATAAATAAGTACTGATATTTGATTAGTTGACTAGTCATGACGATGACAACAGTCAATTACTAAGACTAATCGACTAGATCAGTAGACCTTAACCAGGACCAGGACTCCCTAGAAGGCATTGGTTGCTTTCAAAGTAGTCACAAATGGGTTATTAGAACCTTCTTGTAATTGCCAACAAAATATATTAGAAACCCAAGGGAACCGCGACTAGTTAACAACCGCTGAACTAGAATCTCTCACAAGAAGCAAAATACAGTACTTTCCGCTTATTGAAATCACGGATAATGGATAATGTTGCCAGTCGGGTAATGTTATCACGGAAGGGCATAATTTTTGTTTATGTTATCAATTTTCTTTTCAGGATTGTTTCGTTGCTTGTACATGAACATAATCTATTTTGCAGAAATTTTGTAATTGAAGTTTTACAATACGCTTGTTTACAGTGAATAATTTTATCATTACATTTAGAAAAAATAAAACACTCTAAGTCCCAAGGTGATATTATTATGCGGCGTATACTTATAAATGTTGATTAACTGAGTATAAATAAGATAGAATATCATCTATATTATAGTTAATTAAATTTCACAATAATGTTGATTCCTTACTTGAATAATGTATTAGTTACCTAGTAGGTATTTAATTTTATTTACGATTACAATTCACGTTTCACCTATGCAGTATGAAGCTTATTTTGAATAACAAATTGAATTAATCAAAAAAGATTTCTAGTTGAAGTTATTATTGTATAACACTTTCGTTTTATCGGGTACGAAAAAAATAAAAAAAACTCAAACAGGCAACCTAAATCTAACTAAAAATTTCTAAAGAGTTATGTAACCAACGCGTTAATTAAAACCAACTCTGATTGGGCTACGGTCGAAAAAGGCGTGTTTTTAATAAACAAGCAACAACCGGAAAGCAAAGTAAAGATAGTTTAAAGCCGTGGTCACAATTAAAGTTATTGAGGTGTTTGATGATTTTTGTGCTCTTTCTGAATTTTGTACTTGATGTTGGCGCTGCAAATAACTATAACATTCGAGTTTTTTATTTTATTATTTAAAATCTCTTAGATATTCGTAAAAGAATTTATACTCTAATTAGATAAATGTTAAGAAAGAAATAAAAGAATAATTAAAGCAACTGAAGACATAATTGAAGTTGTAAAACAAAAATTAGCTTCAACTTACAGTGTCTCAAAGGCTATTATTTTTAAGACAATTTACTAAAATAGCGTGGTGCTTTAAAAAAGAAAAAAAAACAGTTAAATATACCGGATTTGCCCGCTTGCCTTTTGTTACCGAAACATGAAAGTGAGTTTCAGCAGTACTGCATCTATCTAAAACAACTTTACGGGCACTAAAAATAAATTCTTACGAACTAAAAAGGAAAGAGCCTACAAACTAAAGTCTGAGTGCAGAAGGAGCTACCTAAGACAAACAAAAAGGTCTGTCAAAGAAAAAGTCAAGGAACATCAGAGCGACACACGAAGAAAGAGAATCAGAAATTGTAAAATATGTATACGAGCACCACTGATCTCTATAATAATATGGATAGCTGATACTTATGAGAAAAAAATTAAATTTGGGATTAGACTGTGTAGAAGACAGCACCACAGAATACTGACAACAGTACCGCTCTTTCTCAAAAAAATTTATGATCATTCATTTTGTTGAAATTGCATAGCAATTTACGGAATTGCATAAAACTGTAAAGCTTTGTGAAATTAAATGAATAATCAAATTTTAATTAATTTCAATAAGATTATACAAAAAACAACACAGTTAAAGACATTTTAACTCGCTTAAGAATTAATCACACATACTTAACACACTTGTAGATTTAACGATCAAACGCAGGGCAAAATTGCGAAGAAATCAAGAAACAAGAATCCAAAGCACAAGCTAGTACTGATGCACCCAAACAATTTTCAAAATATTTTTAAACACACTAATCTATTTTAAAAATATCTTACAAAAATATTAATATTTATGACAATTGCACTGACAATTAAACTGTCACAAAAAAGTATGGTTAGCGCTACATCTTAGTTCCTGTCTTAGTAATGAGTGGCGCTGATGATTTTTCTAAAGGTGTCAATGTCAGAATACAGTATCAGCTATCCATATTATTATTATCGGTGACGAGCACGGACATAAGGTAGACTTTGCAGAATCAGTATTAAGTGCCACGAGAAATTATCATCTGAGGATCATCAGAAAAACCATCAACATCCCAATTTCACCACGGCTACAAACTTGACCTAAGATTTAGGGTTTTTTAAATAATTTAAATTTTGTCAAAACATAAACTAATTTAGATGTTTCAGGTACTTAAAAGCATCTAAGTTATGGAAAATTTACAGTAAATTGTAACAATAGATCATAATTTATATCCCAACTATAGTAAATTTTACATTTTATACAGAATGTTCAACAATTAAAATCTATCAATTAAGAAATTTAAGTGTCTGTAACTTGATTAATGCAAATAGAACGCCATATTTTTTAATTTATTAGAAAATATACTTTTTAATTACCTATCAAATAGTATTAAAATGTTCTATAGCTAAATCTTACCGTGTTTACACAATACGCCAAATAATTGTTGCGCCATTTAATGTTTTTTTAATAAAGATTTTGAAAAATCTAGTTTTGTATTGTTGCTAACTATCTAATATTCTTAAATACAATAAGCAACTAATTGTATTAGAATTTTTATTTAAAATACATCAAATCAGCGCAGAAACGATTGTTTGGCGTATTGTGTACAAACGAAAAAATCAGCTATAAAATATTTTATACCATTCGATACGTGATTAAAAAGTACATATCTTGGTAAATTAAAAATATGGCGTTCTATTCACATTAATCAATTTATAGCCACTTAATTTTTTTAATTGATGGGTTTTAATTTTTGAACACCCTATCCATCTATTGTTACACTTCCTGTAAATTTCGCTCACATAACTTAGATACTTCTTAAGTATTTCAATTTCAAAGATGAAAATTAGGTTATGCTTTTGACAAAATCCAAATTATTTAAAAAACCTTAAGATGTACGCCTCATAAACGTTATTAAAAACACATTTACTTTGTTAAAATATTTTTAGGGTAAATAGTGTATTATTTATTTATTTAGAATAATAGTAATAATAATTCTAAATAAATAAATAATACACCATTTACCCTAAAGATATTTTAATATGTTTTATGGTGAAAGTTTTATGTCTAACATTTACTTTGATTTCACAACACCCTGTATAATATAAAAATAGTTTTAAAAAGTAACCATAATAGACTTTTATATAGTGAAATATTTTAAAAGTCACAGATTTTGGCAACCATATTTCATGCCGTATAGCATCAATATGTTGTTCAAAAATAATTAAAAAAATTGTGGTTTTGAAATACATGGGAAATCATAAACTCAAAAAAATCTGTATCTTCAGATTTACAACAATACATATAAAATGCAACTAATGGCATAATAAACAAAAGAAAAAACCAACGTTTAGTTACTTTAGTTCTACGGTTGAACAAACGCAGACTAAAGAAAAGACTGATACTGGGAAATGCTTTAATAACCTTAGAACGGTTTAAACTAGTTTTCAGTGGAAATCAGAAAAAGAACAAACTGATCATTATATGAGTTCAATACTTTCGCATATCATTCAACAACTTTGAAAATGAAATGAATTCGTTCAAACATTTAGCAACAACGTAAGCAAATTGCTGGTGTTATCTTACGCAAAACAGCTGAACTAAAATTTAGCTAACAATTCAGCAACTTAACGATATGAAGCCAAATGTTCCTAAATTAATTAAAATGTTACTACATAATATTTCACAGTTAATTTAAAACTGGTGAGAATGTTACAGTTAAATTTGCAATCATGTTACACAAGAGTCTAATATTTACTTAACATGGTATTTAGTTATAGACATAAGTAAACAAATTTAATTAAAAGAGTGATTTATGTAGTGTTATTAAGTAGTGCTACTTGATATCACTTTGAACAATGTCACATATTACTTTGTTTCTTAATTACACCTAGATTACAGTAAAGTATATGGTTTTATTTATTTTCGTATCTTAATAGCAGGCTAATAATACTATCTATACTTCTTATATTAACTGTAACTAAAAATGGACACTTTTAGCTTAACTTTGAACAGTCCTTGAAACTTAAACCATTAAAAACAAAGGAATTAAAATTACAGAAGTTTAATCAATTAACTATGACTTTAATTTTTTAATAGTGAATCTTTAGTTAACCGAGAGACAAACTAATTAAGTATTGAAAGTTAATTGGAGGTTGTAATACCAGCCCTTAGATTATTTATTTTAGAGAAATTTGAATTTTTATTTGTATCTTATTATAGGTAACGTTGCTATCACAAATTGACAGCATTTGATGTTAAATTTGCTGATGTTTAATTTGCGCAAATTATCTGTTTTAGAGAAACGTTTTTAATTCACGATTTGAATTGTGATTTAAATTAATTGATATGAATCGTCTCAACGCTCTCAATCGCTAGTTTTGTTAGCGCAAGATGAATAATTATATGATAACGTATTATATGCTATTTATTTCTATTTAAAAACTACAACTAACCGTAATGAGTCCAGCCTGAGAAATAGCTACCATCATCGTTACCCATTCTATAATATTGGGCGCCCATAATCCAACTCGATCACCTTTTTTCAATCCCAAACTGTGCAACCCTGCCGCTAATTTATTAGACTCCTTAAAGATTTCCTCAAAAGTAATTTTTCTGTTATCGTAAACTGACGTAATTGCAATTTTGTCACCATATTTTGACGCCGATTCTTCAAACAATTGTCCAATTGTTTGTGCTTTTAAAGGATCTTTTCCAACATTGTGTATATAGCTCAATCCGCTGAATCTTCTTACACTTAAAATAGAAGGCAGTTAAAACACGTATTAAATTTTTAAAACAATTACTTAGTCTTAAACGTTTTAGGATTAATAAACTTTTGATTTAAAATAATTCGAGAGCACGTAGAGCCCATTATTTACAACTTGCTTCTGAGCTCGTTATTTAACAAACTAAATCACTTATGAAAATAAGTTTTAATCATTAAGAGAAAACAAAACAAAAAATAATCAATACTTTTCTTTATCTGTAGTTTAGCGATTATTGTTTTTTACTTTCCTATAAGGCAAGTATAGCGATAGCAATTTTTTTGCACAAAATTTTTTTAGCAGAATTTTACGTTTCAAGGTCTCCTGAATTAGAAAAATTTATTTTTGACAAAATTTTGAGTGTCTGTGCGCGTGTGTGTGTGTGTCTTGTGTGTGTAACGATGTAGTCACGATAACTCTCAAACCAAAGGTTCTAGTTACTTGAAATTTAGAACGGAGCTGACTTTTTATATTCTCTCGGTTCTATCATAAAATGGGTCTGATAAAAAAAACGGAAGTGGGCGTATCCGCCATTTTAACACTTTTTCTTATATAATTTTGTACATATGTAAATTATTCGAATTATTTTTACAGTTTCTTATAGAAATAACTCTTCCTACCAATTTATTCAAATACAAATTTTTTTAACAATAACAGTTTATTAGATATTTGATTTATAAGTTAAAATAAATTCCTAATATAATCTAGGTTTGATTCCTGCCTGCGACGTTTTTTTAGAAAAAAAAATTGATTTGCTAAAGGGGAAAACAATACCGAGGCGCACAAATATAAGAGTTAGTCGATATAGAACATAACCTCAATTTACCATACTTCGGTTATATTTTAATAAAATTGAGGAAAAAAGTTATAGCATGCTAGGAAGTCAGTACAAACGTTTATATATCACTTCAAATATAAATATATCAATTTTTTTTTAAATAAAATGTGTAATACTTTTACTATTATTTTTTTTTAAGCAAATAAATTATAAATCAATTTGAAAATAAAGAATTAGTAGAAATTCCTTATAGGAAAGTCGTGCGGTGGCCATGCCAGTTTTTTCATTATATTTTCAATTAGATCGTTAATTTTACCATACAACTTTTAAAGTTTGCATTAATTATTTTTGCTATTGTGTATAAATAAACAATGATAATACTTACATATTTAGAACAATAAACAAATAGCGGATGTTCAAGCAAATGCCTGAAATCAACGTTTTTGCTGTATGTTTACTATTTAAAAAGTATTTTATTGTAGTTTATATTAATCTTTTTATATAAACAAACATTGTAATTGCTAATTACCTTATACTGTAAAATTACTTTAATTTAATTGATGTATTACGCAAAAATGGGTAAAATTTTTTATATATCTCTAACTTTATATTCTCTATCTCCAAATTTATCTATTACTATTTTACTACTACTACATTACCATTTATTTTAGTTTTGTTAATATTTTTGGTTAATAAGTACCTAGTTAAGTTATTAGAAATCTTAGTTTTTTTGTATTATATTTAATAATGATTAAGAGGACAGGTAATATCTAACATGACCATATATTCCGTTTTAAACCGGACTGCCCTATTAATCAATACTCCGTTCCAGTGTCCTTGAGAAAATTTTCGACAAGTAGAATTCTTTCCCACGACAGAAAATTTTTAATTGAATTCAATTCACTGATAACAAATTCATTTTTGTCAGCGCTGTACGAGTGCCATATAAAACGTTTAAGTTCGTTATTTGATCGCGAGAAAGAGGATGGGTTTTGTTGCTCTTTGGTCTGAGCAAAGAATTTAACCCTGCCTTTCTCCTCAGAAATGCCTTACTCTAGTGTTCCTTTAGATCAAAAGCCCCGAAGTGATAGTATGAAGATAAGAAGAAGAAAATATGCTACGAATTAAAATAAAACTAATTTGATTGAGAGGTGACTGTTCAAAAGCTAGACAAACATAAGTCGTGAACTGTGACTTTAAGTCAAAAATTAAAATTATTAAACTAAACAGTTGAAAAAATACGTCAATAAAAATTAAAAATAATCACATATTTATATATTAAATAAAAATGAGTTTACCTATAGAAAATAATACGTAAAGACTTATTAATCTCAAATACAACGACAAAAGTAAAATACGTTAGGATAATGTAGCGGCAAACGTTTGTAAGTCAACATTTTGACATTACGGACTACAGCACCACACTTCACGAGATCCTGAAAGACGTCTAATATGAAGTTTATACACGTTTGTTACAATTGGAAGATGTAATAGCAGTTGATAGATAAACATAATTTACACTGTGTTACTTTAGTGCTCCTTGAATTCATTCCATACGTACTGGAGTGGGTTGTCTTGTTTTTGAATATTTGTTATAACTGCTATTGCTTCTTTATTCCGTGGTGATTGTTTTTGGATTCTATATATGGTGTTACCAATAATGTTTCCAATTCTTCTAAATAAATTCTTATTTTATATAAAATGATTTGTTTCCATTTCGGATTTATTTCTTTCCATAGAACAAAACTATTATAAACGCTTTTATCAAATACGTTCTAAAATATAATTATTATTATTAGCCATTGAAAAAATATTTTCTGAGTAGTCCTGTTTTGAAAATCCCAGCTTAGCACTATTGCCGTTTTTAATGCAGAATCAGTCGATGAGCTTTCTACAAACAGCGCTAAAATTGAAGAGCTGAATATTTTGGCAATTAAAGCAGCCGATTAAATTAATCAACTGAAAAAATGTCAGTGCGTACTATATACACATTGTAGTTTATTGAAACAGTTGAATGATAGTTATAGACTAAGAACTTGTGAAACAAAACAGCTTTAGAACTTTACAAAACAGCATCATATGCACTTTCTTAATACGCAAGTGTTTTAGAATAAATATTTCAACCCTACGAGTAAAAATGTTTACGTTCTATAGAAGAATAACATTCGGTAATAGTCGTGGAGAATAGTATATTAAAACACGAAACCGGGTTTCATACATGATCCGCGCAGCGGCTAGTTTACGAAACGGTAGAGTAATTTAAACGTATTCTATGACGTGTGTTTTATACTATTTTCTCTATTTCGATTCAATTTTAATATTTTCCGTATAATTTTAAATTTCAAACAACATTGGAAAATTTTATCATTTAATTGAATTGGCAACTCTTACACTTTGACATAGTGAAGTGTATGTGTGTCAACCTAAAATCTCATATGAAATTATCTCTTTATACCTCTTAAGTAAATAACTTTGAATTAATAGGACGTCTTTATTTTATCTTAGAATTAACATTTCAACTTCAATTGTTAAGTTACAATATTTTTGATTTCTATTTCATGTAACGTCGACTTACGATGCAGAAATACCAACTTTGAAAAGACCAACATTATTAAAATTCGTATAAAAATTTGCAAATTCTTAACACGGATATTAGTGACGATCGCTAATACTTATGTCAAAATAGAGAAAAAAAATTACTTAATACAATTGTTATAAGTGAATATAACAAAATTAAGATAATGTTATATCGAAATAACATTTTGGATAATATAGTAAATTGTTAAACTAACTTTTTTTTAATACATTGATTTATATTCAAGCAAAAGTATATCATAGAATTTGGTATTTTGAAACACGCCTCTATCTCCTCCTCTTTCTTCTAGAGGACATGAGTAGTTTAGTATTTATTTTAACCTACAATTTTTATTTTTGCGTTGCGAATTCAAAGCTCGTAATAATTTGATAAATTTATTAATGTTAATTACACTTTACTTACAGTCATTTTTCGCAGATTTTTTGATCTAGTTTAAACGCCATTTTGACGCGGAGGTTTAATTCTAGTTTTTCCAATTGAATGTTGGTTGCGGACTAACTAACATTTTGTTTTTTTATCAAACTATTTTAAAAATAATTATAAGTATCTTTCTTGTATGCAATTTTTATGAATTTTATGTATAAAATGTAATACAATTAATAATGTATACATATTGAATATATATTAAAACTTATTTCTTTGAATTGCTTATTACTTATTACTGTTTGTCAATCAAATAAGATAACATTTTAAATAATTATGCATTATTTGCAAATAAAAAGTGTAGTTAGTAGTAAAGCTATTCAGGCTAAACAAAATATTAAAAATTTAGATGTCTTGAAAAAAACCGTTCTTAGGGTTTATACTGTAGACAAGAATGTTTCAACAATAAACATTTTAGTTTTAAAATGCAAGAAAAAGATGTTCTAGGAAAAACACAAGAAACTGGTTACTAACTTAGATAAAAAATATATTCATTTATTATCATCAGTGAAATTTATCATCTCATAGTATAAATTTATTATATATAGTATGTAAATGGCTATAAAGATGGAAACGTTAAAAACTGATTTTATACCCGCGTAATTCAAATATGTTTTGAATAAGCCGCGAAACAAAACCACAGCGTATAGACATTGTAAGGTAAACAATGCCAATGCAAATGTGAAAATGCCACCATAGTAGTAACCAGGTTAAAACATTGGGCGGCCGTTTCGCCCTTTTAGGGCTCTTCTGCAATGAGAGAACACTCTACTGAACTTCCACAAATGCATTGAAAGACTTATAGCTCTTTATAATAATAAATGATGTTACTAACATCAGTGAAATTCGATGACTGAGCCATCTCATAGTATGAATTTACTGTCTATGTATAATAGTATGTAAATAACTATACAGATGAAAACGTTAAAAGCTGATTTTATACCCGGGTTACTCAAATAAGTTTGAATAAGACGCGGGCTAAAATCACAGCGTATAATGATTGTAAGGTAAACAATGTCAAATCAAATGTGATAGTGACATCAGAGTAAACTACTAGACGGGCGTTTTGCTTTTTTGCGACACTTTAGCAGTGGAAGAGCACTCTATTGTACTTTCACAAATACAGTGAGAAACCTACAACCCTTTAAATTAATAAATAATGTTAGTAACATGAGTAAAATCTGATTTTATACCCGCATAATTCAAATAAGTTTTGAATAAACCACGGGCTAAAATTCCAACGTATAAACCTTTTAAGGTAACCCAGCGGTTTAGTAATAATGGTTTGGGCGAGACTTTTAGTAACGTTTGCACTTAACCTTTAATCTTGTGCCTTATAGATTTTCAACTCATAAGTTCTACTTACTCAAAAAGAAAATTAGAATAAGACTTATGAGCTTAGTTGCTATTACTTTCGGTTCCATGTACTTATCCCTAAAGTATATATAACGTTTATAAGAGATGGACATTTGCATTGTATGTGTAAATCTGCTTTTTTGTTACTTTTACCTTCTTGATTCTTGTCTATTCTAGGATAACCTGTTGTGCTCGGCTAAACGGACTAACAAGTTTACATATTGTCTAACTGTTCTAGAACGTATTGTTACTAAGTCCAAATTCAACGTAAATACTTTATTTTACTAAACCTTATTGAATTCATTTACAACTTGACTACGAGTAATCATCTTACTAAAACACTATCTAAGCTTTAATATAATATAGTTGTGTCTCATGTCCCGGCTACGGTATATGTATCATTGTTACACTAATACTCTTAATGCTGCTTGACTGCCGGTAACAAATTTGGATCTTCCTTCCTAATTATTTCTTAAGTTGAAGCATATATTTTGATAATTTCTGCTTGAAATACGGTTGCTAAGTAGCTCAGATTTACGCTAAAGTTACTCCCTGATCTCCTTTCACTAATTTCGAGTCCAGTACTTCGCATGTGTGTTCTTTATACCAAATTTGTTGTTTATCGGAAGGTTTATGGAAGTAGATAGATGGACTGTTTCTGTCCAACTTGTGTTGGTATTGTACTTTGACACCATCATTTCTCCATTCATTAAATTTTAACTGGTACGCCGCTAACAAAGTTTTTATAATTTTGTTTTTAATGTGTTAGAAAAAATGTTTCTTGAAACGTTTTTCTAATTTATTCTAATGTTTATTAATTTTTATTTTGATTTATTTTGATCCAAACTCCAGATACTACACTTAGAAAATGTAATTGTTTTGCACTACCAAATTAAAAAAATTCAATTTATATACACATTTATCATATACAAACTCATAACTGCAATTCGTCGTGTCACACTCTATATAATTAAACCACTACACACGTTACATATCGTTTATTAAAATATGGTTTGCATTATATACATATACATGTATATATGTATACGGAAAAATATTTAAAAAATGTTACTATATGTTAAAAAACGTTTTTATTATTTACATCTTTTTAAAGCTTTGTTATATATTGCTCTACGTTAAATTTTTTTAGATACATGTGTAATTTGTAATTAAATTTATATTCTTCAAACAACAAACATTGGCAAAAATATTATAAAAACATTTAATATGACTATTGAAGAATCTTTTGTGTCAAAACATTCTACAAAATTTATTTTCTTGAAATGTTAAAAATATATAATAACATTATTAAAGTAAACAAAAAGAAAGTAAAAAAAAAAATAAAAAACAACGCATTTTTTATATTCTTAATGTTCATAAAACAACGTAAAGACAGTTTTTACTATGTTAATGGTTTTGTGTTTAACCTGTCAGTAAATTAAAAATGTTGATAACATATTTTTTTAAATTCTTTGTGTGTAAATTTGTTATGGTTACTGTTTTTTTTTAAATTTAATTTTTAATTAATTAATTAAAGGTTATCAACTATTTTTTATTTTGAATACGTTTTTTAGCTGTAACCAGTAAAGATTGAATCGTGTTATAAAAGCAATTTAAACAAGTTTACAAAAAAGCATTAATTAAAATTGTTGCTATCAAAAATACTAACGAATGTAATCATTTCTTACTTACTACTAGTACGACGAAATCTTTCCAAATCAATCCTAAAGTAAAAATTACTAATGTTTCATCTATTTTAAAAAAAATTATCAAAATAAATGTTACTATTGTTATGGAAAAATGCAGGTTTTAGATAATTGAGATTAAAGGTTTGCTGCGATCATTGATTTTTATAAAATTTTAAAGCTAATTAGGAATCAAATACTTGATTGTTGACACTTTTTTTTAATAACTAAGATAAAGTTTATAAAAATTATTTTGCATATAAGCAGATAACATAGTTTTTAATCCAGCTAAAATGTAACTTTACGTTAAATATTACATAATACATAATGTAGTTTCCATATAATATTAAGCAAATTTGTTTTGGTATTATTACTTGGGTTAAAGGCAGTGACAGCTGGTGCCAATGCTGCAGAAGGGTCATTTCGACATTAAAACTTTAAAAACGTATTCTTACTTAATAAAATATTTATATCTCAAGTCAATTTATCTGAAAAAAGCAAAATGATTATTATCGTTTATAATCTTTTTAATACAAAGTAGCATAGTTTTCAGTATTTTTTGGAGGGTTATTGACCAAATGACATAACAAAAGCCGTCGTTAATTAAAAAATCGTGCTAACGAAAAATACCAGTTCCATACCTACATTGAGTGTTCAATTTGATATAATAATTACGAAGTTCAAAAAAATGTTACCATAATTTTATTAAAATTTAAAAAAATAGAATACACTTATTTCTTTAAATAACATGTTTTTGGTTTTATTGTTTTTTTTTATTTTTTGCAAATTTTTTGTATTAATTTAAACAAAAATTTTTGTTTCAAATCTTGCTTATGTTTTTATTGCGTTATCAAGATCAGAAAATGTAGTTCTACATTTACCCAATGTGACCGTACTAAACGATAATCTATATATTAATTTTTAATCTTATTTTTTATTTGACACATAAAGTACAAACTTTGAAAAATTTACAAAATTTGACGTTTTGACAGTCATGTCGCTGTCTTCTTCTGAAAAACTGAAACTGAAAGTATAGGATCCTGACAACCCAAGTAACAATTTTATATTTTATAACGTTTGAGAGAACGTTTACAATACAGGATTTATAAAACACCTTTTGTCCTAAGAACGTAACTAAAACGTTTTTACAGCAGGTATTAATGCAAAATGGGCACATATTTATAAAACATATTTGTTTTTTAACGTGTTTTAGAAAGCCAACAAAACACTGTTATGGGATAGTTACATAAACGTTTATACATGCTTTAAAAAATAATTATATATCAATTACAAAACAGATTATGAAGATTTTATAGTTGGTTGGTAAAGTGACAGTGTAGCCCCTCATATCAGTTATAATATAAAATGAACTTTTTATTACAATAGTTTTGATGAAGCTACAAAACATTTTTATAGTGTAGAACAGCCTCAATAAAACTAAACAGTTGTTAAAGTACTACCTTTCGGAACTTAATTATTCCTTCAGCATTTTATAAAAAATGACAAAGTAGGTATATATTATTTCCACAGAATTTAATGAGATAGATCTACACGGGCGTCGTTTTTTACTACGAAGGAAATATTACTATCAATTATAAGGTAGATAGGTTGCAAATTTTAAGTGCGCCGCAGGTTTAATGAGTATTTAAAAAAAATCAAAAATCAGATAAAAAACAAAATGTTTAAATTTCAATTTTTTGTCATAAAACCACAATAGTGAATAGATACCAGTATAAGAAGCTTTAATTGATGTGTTTGTTGTCGTCAAAGTAGTGAAATATAGGTTAATTTTATGTTCCTCGATAATTTGCCAGCAATAAATTTTTCTTAACGCATTTTTTTTGTTTTGCTCAAATCGGGATAATTTCATTTACCTTATTATAAGTGTTCCTAGACTAATTTTTTATGTATAATTTAGATCAGACTGCAAGTTTACCCCACTGAACAAATGTAATCAATAAAACGACATCTACAAATAATGACAATAAAATAAATAGCAGTTAACCTTCAAGGCTTTCGCTGTCTCTAAAACAAACAACCTCAACAAGAAAAAATAAAGCAGTAGTATGGCGAGTTCACAAACACTTTGTACATGAAGACATCAAAATAAAACAAAAAAAATTAAATAGGGGAAAACAGATTTAAAAAATGAAGAAAAAACGTGTTTTTGCAAAATATAAAAGAAACTCATTCATATTTTGTAATGAACCATACAATTTCTGAAAAACGCCGGATTACCTGCCTGATGCGTAAAAATGGGCTCATACAGAATTTTCTGGTGTGACCAAACGGCTCCCATATAATAATTCAAAAAATTTTGCTTAAATATAAAAACTTAACTTATCTTGAAAAATGTTTACAATTACTTACTATTATTATACAGGGTGGCCATTATTGGTATATCGGAACCGATAAGAAATAGAAAGTTGTTTAAATGCAGAGTGATGTAATTTTATATCTTCCTTACCGTATTATTGGCAAAATAAACCAATGTCTGTTTATTTGTCTTTTATTTGGAAAAAATTGAAAACTGCTATCTTCGAAAACTTGCTGTAACTTCTTTATTTTTGAATGTATTAAAGTAGTTCACTTTTAGTAGTTGTTTTACAGTATGTTAGATACTTTAAAATGAGGTAGTATGTGTAGAATTATTTGCTTCCCTAGTTTTTTAGATAAACACATAAACTATTTATTTTATGGCCGCTATATTAAATTTTTACATTTAAAATAAATGTCGATTTGTTTAATTATTATTTGAGACGAGTTTCACGAAGTGATGTCAAATTGTACAACTAAGTTTTAACTTTTTAAACACAGAAAAAGTGCGCTATAGTATTGCAGTCAATACATTAAATAATTTGTAAATATTGAGAAATACAATCTGATTTGAACATTCCAACAACTTCGATTCTTTGATTCTTATTTCGAATTTATAAAGGGTGTGTCAAAACCGTGTTAAAATAATATATCTCCCTTATATTACAACATGTAAAAAAAAAATTAATAAATCGTAGAGTCTTTCAAGTTTTACATTTAAAAATTATTTTTAACAATACAGGGTATTCCATAATACCAAGACAATACAAAATTTTTTTAAATAGAACATCGTGTATATTAATACGTTTTTGGAATCCTCTTAAGCTCTACTTTACAATGATACAATACAATGATATAGACACCTTAAGTTAATCTTTACAAAATTATAAACTTTGCTTTCAAATTTGTGACTTCAAATAATGACATGCGTTTGACAAACAAAATCTCGTATCAAAATAATATTTGCGGTATTCATAAAAATTTAGAACACGTATTTATGTAATACATAGTGTTCTCTATTAAAAGTTAAAAACGCAGTACCACAGCATAAATAACAAACAGCAGGGTAACTCTCAATAGCGGGACGGATTGGCGCATATTCTTGCGCATACGCCATTTTAGTCTAAAAGTTTACACTTCCACGAAATTAAGCAAATTGCTTCTTACGATTTGTTATTATTATTTAGCACTATATGTGTTTCGATTAGTATTAGCTATTTAATAACAATTACATTCTATTATTTACTTTACTTGAAATTTATGCATTAGTTACGTCATCACACTAACTTAAAGTGTCTATAACCTCATATCAGTGAAAAGTACTCTGTAAGAGAATTCTCGAAACGTATTAATATACAATGTGTTCATTCAAAAAAGTTTTTTGTTCTGCTCATAATTATAGAATTCTTTGTAAGTATAATAGAAAATAATTTAAAAATGTAAAGCTTTAAAGACCCTACAACTTTTGTAAATATTTTTTTTGCTTTGTTTAGCAAAGTTTTAGTTCAGTAATTAGCGCTTACTTTGGTACCTGTGACATAAATTTTTTTAATCAGTTTACTTAACATTTTAATGTTCTTGTCTTAGGTATAGGGCTATCCCTTTCATCGTCTCTCGTCACCTCCCACGGGTACACCTCCGTAAGAAATTATCCTTAAAATTATGACTATAATACAACTTTTTCTTAGTCGATCGATGATGTATAATATAGTATAGTTTTTATATATGTATATAGTCTAAACAGTCAGATAAATGTAAGTCATAATAATATTATGACAAATTGATGCTTTTATTGAAGTTTAATTGAAATTACAATTAAATGTTTAATTACAACACTATGATTATAATTGAATTTTCATATTTTTTTAAATAAATTTAGTTAGGTACTTACAATTGATTTGAGTTGCAACATAATTTACTCAATTGTAACTTATTTAAATTTGCATTTGTAATTGTATGACTTATAACAATTAAATGTTTAGTTAACTGTTAATTGTAAATAAAATAATTTAGCTTAACTTTGTTTCTACACGTTTTTTAAACAAATTTCTTGTTTTTGCGTTGCTTCTTTATTTACTTCTTGTTCTATTTGTCACATACCATATATTTGAATCATTTTTAGGATTAAAGCCAACATAAAACTTTCTAAAGAAGCTAACAGTGCATTAAATATTCAATTTAAGACTAAGGCTTCACTAAAAAAATAATTTTATTTAACAGTCGTCAATAAATTAAAATAGAAGAATCAAAACTTACAAAATATGTATCATTATTACGTCACTTCTTACTGTGCACATCAAACAGTTTACTAATGCAAATTACCCGCAGCTATTTATCTTTTTGTAATTTTATCTTTAGGAACATTAAAAATAGTTTTTTTAAAAAAAAACTGTTTTATAGAGGAAAATCATATAAAATATACAAATTACATTAAAAAAAAGTATTGTTTTGGCAAGCATTAAAAAAACAATTTTAATAAACATTATCTGAGCAAAGATTGAAAAACGAAGAAAATAATTTACGAAAAAGTCTTGTGGTTAATTACGCTAAAATAAATCTATACTACAGCAGTCTTGTTTACTACAATAAAAAATAAATTAAACAAACTCTATGTATTGTTGTGCAAGAATAATCTTTTTAATCTCTTGACAATACGTGGTCAGCCAAAAAATTAAATTCTACAAAAATATTAGGAAATAATAAAACTGAAATCTACGTTTATTGCAAAAAGCATAAGTAGAAGATCCAATCTTTTGTTTTTTTTCTTAATATTAAGCACTTTGAGCTGTGCTTTTTATCAAATAAAAGGTCAACATAATATACTCCCTCGTATCCGGACACATTACTGCAATGACGTATTATTTAATAAAATATAAGTAATCATATCTAATTATATTGAAATAACAATGATAAGCATTAAATTTTATTTTAGTAAAGATGGTTGTTAAACACTTTTAATAGTGACGCAATACTTCAAAAACTAAGGTCAGTTTAGCATGTTAATATATTAATTAGCAAATATAATATTTGTCTTTATTATGTAACAGTGTCTGTGTTAAAGCTAATTAATTATAATGTAATATTATCAACCGACCTTTGAGACAAAAATGATCTTTAGACAAACTTTGGTTTTGTAATGACATTTTTTTAAATTCACATAAAGGATTGCACGTGGAATATTATTCAGTTGGTATAAATTGCGCGTTCCTATTATCTTTTACTATATAACATGAATCTAATCTATTTTTGACGATTTGGGTTATTATAAAATAGTTTAAAAATCTAACTCACGGTTAGTAGTATTATTAACAGCGTTTGTAAACTTCCTTGCTGTTTTTATATCAAAAAAACTGACGGTTTTCTCAGAAGTACTAGATTTTTTCAAATCATTTCTAAAAAAACCAGCTGCCACAAAAACGCTGTAATAACACGTTGCTTTAACCATCACAAAAAAATAATTATTGTTGTAGTCGTTAAACTAAAATTTTTTTAATTATGCTACTATTAACACAATTTTAAAATTCTACTTCTTCGATATCTTAGCAGCATAAAGTACTTTATAGAATTTATATTGATTCAGTTTTTTTTATTTTAGTAAATGAATTGTAAAAATATTGTAGCAAACGCCATCTTGTGAAAATCATTGCCGCATATAAACTAACTTAACTAACTCACACAGTGTTGTAAAACTTGCTATGGGAGTTCAACCGCGTGGATGCGCACAATAATTACGCATCGAAAAGTATCTCGTGTCCGAAAGAGATAGAGAACGCATTCGGCTAGAAAAAGATAAACATTACGCTCGGAATACAAGATAAATGGTATGCAGATAAATAATTCCAAATAAAGAAGAGGTTAAAATTTAATTAACCGTTACTAATTACATTGTTAATCCAATGTAGATAGTTCTAAATAGAACTGTATTTTCTAAATAACAAAAAAATATAGACAACGTTAAGAAAAGTAGTATCGCGTATCATAACATAAAAAAGCCTAACCGGTATGATCCCTTCTATTAAATTTTCAAATTTTTACCGTGCAGTTGATCAACTCAGACACAAGATACTTGTGAAGTTGTATTTACGTAACAAATGAGATACGGATGAGCTTTTAATATTTTGGAAGAGTGTTGTCTCGATGAGTTTAGTTGGTAAATGATTTTGAAGATAATTTACAGTATTTCAGACCAATAAACATGTGTAAAATCCATTAACATACATATAATAAAATTAGCTAAAGCAATACGGAGAATAAATAAAAATGTTTCAGCTAACTGGTTTTCAACAATTAAATTAGTCAGAAAATTGAACAAAAAAAAAAAATTTTTTCTAATATTCACTTTCGCTAGTTCTGAAGGCGCCCCGGAGAAATTGGACAATCAAAATTTCAAATCTCTTATGATAATTTAGAAATTTAATCAGTGGCGGCTGGTGGTCAATCATACAAGACCGCACAAAGTCCAAAATAACATTCTTACAATAACACGATTTATATTTAAGATCAATTATGTTTAAGATTAAGATTTGAGATATTCGTCCATCTTTACAATTACCAAAATAATTAATAAAAATTTACACTTTTTAATGAAAGATTTTTCAATGCTTGGCATAGAAATACGCACGACTTTCTTCTCCCATAGTTTCCGATTGCGTAGAAATTATTTATTTTTTTTTTCGTAAAGGAACATCGCTCCTTTCCACGGTAGTCGCAGGTAAAGTCAATCAGTTATTTTATTCAATATCTATTTTTACAAACATTTTTATTGTGTTCTTTAATTGACTTTTTGCAAGCGCTGTTCAATTGCATTAGTAAGCAAACATTAACGCAACTAAGAGTAGCATAATTTATACAACTTTTCATGTGATTCGCCGATAATGAGGGCTTTTTCACATTTTCTTTTAAATGCTATAAATCGGTAACATTATTTTTACACCATAATGAATCATGTGAAAACAGTAAACCTACAAAACAGTATAATATATTATTTACTTCAAATTCACAAATCCGATCTGACGAATCATACATATATTCTTTAAAATGACTATGAATTTCTTTATTTTTATATTACTGGTATTACGAATTTGAAGTAAAGGCTGAGGTTGAGCATCAAATTTAAATTTTAAACATCTAAACTATAATATTAGCTATTTTTCTAATGTCGTGTATAACTGCTATTATGAAACAAAAACGATAAGTCGTCTATTACAAACGAATATTATAGATCAACTAAGAATATCGACTGTAAAGTTTGTCATATGTGCATTTTAACATCTGTGTTTTATACACACGTGCTGCGAAGATAATGATAATTGACGTAAGTCACGTAAGCATTGGGCTGCCACTGAGTAGGCGGAATGACCTCCGGGCTCAAGACCGCAAGTAAGCATTTAAGCGTTTACTTATATTTTTTTCTAACTCGCATAAAATTGTATTATGTGTTTCTCACTACACGAAAATGTGAGTTTTACGGTAGATTCGCAATTTAAACGCATAAAATTCAAAATTTGATAATTTCATTTAAACGCAAATATTCTGTAAATTCAAAGTAAATAAAATACCTTCCTTATTTATTTTTTCGAAGGGTTATTGATCAAATGACCTAATAGAGAAGCCGCCACTGAATTTAATAACGTCTATTTAATAAATTGCAAATTGCAGGCTTATTTAAATCATGTTAGAGATATGAAATGAATTATAGAGGTCCAATAAAAATAATGCTGTCTACAGGGATTGTTATGAAACTATAAACTGCATTTAAACAGAAAAAATCTTTTGGAAACAAGCAAAACACAAATTGCAGGCACGCATCGCCACCGGCGCTCCGTACTCTAGCTAATTAGCAGCTATCAGATCCTTGACTGCAATTTCGTCAACAATCTCATTCACGTCGCGATCTGTCACAGCTTGGCGGTCTTTGTAGTCCTGTATAAGGAAAGTGGAAGTTTCAACTCTTTACAACATTAGAACACTGTCATATTGTGTAAGTGTTGCTTTAGTGAAGTATTGTAATTGTTCATAAGGTAAGTCAACCAACATAAGCATAATCGGTATAATTCGCCATATTAATTTTGTTTTATTGTTAACTCATTATTCCACACATTTTATCGTGTGGGGAGTAAATTTAAAATTTTTGAAAATTTAATGTATATTCTTATTTTAATACGTATTCTATTTAGATCTTTTTAGATAAGGAAATTTTATAAATTCTCTACTACACTAAAGAAGTATGTATTTCAAAAACTTGCGTTACATTTTCACGTTTGATAGAGCCAATCAAAAACTTCTTGCAATCGAAAAACAACAATGGTATAACATAATTAAAATAATAGTATATGTTATTCAATTTTTAGCTCGGCAAAATTTAGCTTTTCGGGGCCAAGACAGTATGCTATTTCAAAATAATAACAGAAGTTTTTTGAAGTGCATTGAAATGATAAGTAAATTTGATCCTATAATTAGTTGGAATATCGTCAAACAACATTTAGTTAATTTTACTTTAAGACAATTCTATGACACGAGATGGCCAAGCAAAATTGATGCAATAAAGCCACTGTTTAAAAATTTGCCAGAAATATATGACGCATAACATACGCATACGACATAACAAATTCCGATAGATTTGATCTAGAATCAAAATATCAAGCTAGGTATTTAGGGGATAAAATATCAACATTTACGTTTATATGTTCAGTTCACATCTGGTATGAAGTTTTACTGCAAGTGAGTTCTGTTAGTAAAATTTTACAATCAGAAACTACGAATATACAATTGGTTCTGGAAGCTTTAGAAAAAATAAAACAATTTTTGTATGAATTTTATACAGATGAGAAACTTAATCGCGTTATTACTGTAGCAAAAAAGCTGCAAAAAAGTTAGATGTGGAATCTAATTTCCAAAACAACCACCCCTTTACGGCGTCGACAAAAAACTAGACAGTTCGACGACGAACATTAAGATAAACCAATTTCAGATCCTAAAACATTATACAAAATTAGCTTTTTTTACTGCATTCTCGATCAAGCATTAGTTTCAGTCAATGAAAGATTTTCCTTACAAATCCAACCTATGTTAAAAGATTTAAAAAATGATATATTTAAAAATGTTTCTACTCTTTTACTCGTAACTCGCATAATACCTACTATTTGGTTACTAAGTAAATAGATCACAACAGATACTGACACGTAATGATTAACACGTAATAAATAGTAGATTATATACCGAGGCGGAAAGTATTCCATTTCTGTCGAGAGAACTATAGTTTACCGAGAGGCATAGCCTCGAGGTGAACTAGTTTTCGAGACAAATGGAACACTTTTGCCAAGGTTTGTATACAATTTTATTCAAAATCAGACATTGAATAAAATAAATAACATAAAACTAATAAAAAATGAATGAAAACCTATTTCCAAAATATTATCGTTTATTTCGGTAAAATAGTAAACATAGTAAGCACTTTACAATTAACATACGTATTTAATTTATGATTTTCATTTTATCAAATTAGTTAAAACAAAACACACACAAATTACAGGTTTGGAAAGTGTACATTACTGACCGCGAGGTTTCATTACATACTCGTTTTTTTTTTAACCATGGAAACCGCTCATTTACCAACATTCAAAAGGTTCGGAAAACTGTACGTTACTAACTGAATGTAAATAAAAAATTACGTTTCAGTTCTATAAAAAATGTAATTTGTCGCATTAGCCTTGTTAGTCAATTGACTTGAGTAATCGTGGAAACGATTTGACAAATTAAATTGATCAATGTTACATTTATGCTCTTTATTTTGATGAATGAGAGTGTTCGTAAAAAAAGTATGGTACACAACTAGAGTTGTATAAGCTTACTACATGCTTATAAAATTACCACTCTCGCCGCCACGCGGCTCGCTCGCCATTTTGTACTCGCATATAATAAGCTACTTACAACTCTCCTTATGTAATATGCTATTACAGTTTATGTTTTATAATGATTTAACTGTAGCATATCCAAACTAAGCAGTTGCTATTCGAATTCTACTTACTTTACCAGTATCTGTTGCCAGGCCCGACAAGAGGGGGGGGTTGACGGGGAAAATACCTGGGGCCCCTGGGTTCTAGGGGCCCCGGAGAAAAAATCTATCATGATTTAAATCACTTGATTTAAGGTTCGGAAAGCAACATTCTAAAAAATAATTTGTTTTTTGTACTTTTTTTGTAATTTTAGTTGTAAACGTTTTCATTTTTGTAAGAGAATTATTGATGAATACATTGTTCCAATAACAATTAGGATATTTTTCGGTTTCCCGCTTCATTTATAAATAGCCTAAAGTCCGAGGGGAAAATATTTTTTTTCGCGCTCTTGCAGGGGCCCCCACAAGAAGTATATCCCCGGGCCCCAAAAGTCCTCTCGGCGGCCCTGTCTGTTGCCACATGAAGGCTCGAAAAGTGGATTTTTTTGAGTTTCCAGTTTTTTAATTTGTGAAAACAGGTTTTATTTTGTTTTGTAATATTAGATCAACTTGACAGTTCTGACAGAGAAAATTTATTATTTATTTTTATTTGTTAGAAGCAGCTTATAAAGGCAAATTTGCTTTAATTACATGTTGGAGATTTTTTTGTTGTTTTTAAGAGTACCATTGCATTAACATATGCAATAACATACCTTGTATAGTGTATTTGATTTGTATATTTTACCATTTTTATATTTCTTGTATTATTGTCATCTGCATAGATATTTGTTTGTTTCTACTTTTTATTTAAGAATACCAAACAATTTTTTTAACTATAACTTTCATGGGCGCCATAAAAATGTTGCTGCCTAGATATGAAATGTGCTAATAATTTATCAGGTAGTAGAACACGTCAATTGCTCTTAACAAGTTTTTATATAATCCTTGACGTATCAACTATAAATGCTTTAATTTTGTACAAAGTTTGTCAAACATTGCTTTTACCGCAATGCCCTTTACGTTGTGGTTTTATCACGCAGTTTTATTCAACGCTATTTTGAATTACGCAGGTGTAAAATCGACTTACAACGTATAGCATCTTTATAGCTACTGAAGCGTTCCCGAAGTGTTTGGATACTTCTAACGCTCATCAAAAACAAGAAGAAATGTTGTAAGACTTTACCGGTTTAAATAAATAAGTGAGTAACGCGTGTGCTAAGATAAATATAACGTGTTATTGTCTATTGACATAATTAGTTACGTCTAATTCTAATCGTGTAAATATATAGTTTATAAATAAATTAGATTAATAAATTGTTACACTATTTACAGTTATCAAACTGCTTCATCTAAAGAGTTCGAATTTGCAAAGAAATTGCAACTTGTAAATTTGTAAAGATAAGGAATCACTTATTAAATCTGTGGCGTTGAAATGAAACCGAACCTTGGTGATATAACAGACTGTTTTGAAAAAAACCTACATGTTGTTATTGTCTTTATCGTTCGAAGAGAAGAACTGCATACAATATGTATAACTTGGTTAAAACCTATTTAAGCTTAGTGTCCTTTAAACTTTCAAACTTAAAAATTAACCAAAAGTGTTACAATTCCGGAGACCAAATCCTCACATTTCTCGATATAAATTTCAAAAAATAAATATCTAGAATACGTATACAAGAACGAGCTAGATGGTCAAATTTAATATTACTAACTTAATTTTGTTAAATATTATATTCTGGAGATGGGATTTTGATATTGTTAATGAAAAAGACATTTCTATTCTTTTAAAGATATTATTAGATAAACTTAGCACGTAACTTATAACATATTTAACTAGTATTAAACAATAAAAAATTTAAATTAAATAAAATTCGAAAAACAGAACATACAGTTTACTGCATTTTAAAGCGACTGCTTGTGAAATTTTTATATTTCAAGATGTTAAATTTAATTTAATTAATGAGATTTTAATTAAGCGACGTTAAATAATTTATAATTTGTTTCTTCTAATAGCTGATGATTGCTTTACTTTATATAGACTAATTTTGTTTTTTAGCCTCGTCAGCACTGGGCATCCTCTGATCATAGTGTGTTTACTTGTATACCCAAAATAAAACATTTTTTTTGTCTACACAGACGCATTTTTGTATTCAAATAACTAAATCACAATTTGTTATTTTTAGTTAAATGCCATTTGTTGTTTGTTATTTGAAAAAATACAATTAGTGTAATAACTTTACGTCAATTTATAGTTTTCTTATTTTCAATCAAAACGGTTTTCTTTACATTTTAAACTTATTTTTGATTTTTTTATGAACATGTGATACATTTTTGAAATCAGGATTTTTTTCTCTATTTCATGGCATAAAACTTTAGAATGGCTACCATATGAAAAACAAAAGTTGGTATTGATACAAAGTAAAGTAATAACGATAACAAAAATTTATTGCCATCATCTGAAAGAGCAGAAAAAGTTCTTTCAAGAATGTATTTTCAGTTTTTAAATACCTCCCCAAGTAACAATTTTAAAGCTAAAAATCAAAAACACTAATTTTATTATTTTCCGCCATATTTCAGAAACTTTATAGAGGGGGTAAATTTTTTTTGTTGAACTTATTTAAGCATAACTCACGGACCATTTTTGTTCATTTAACCAACTCTATCTCTGATAATAAACAAGATCCCTGTACTTAACACGAAATTTGATACAGCCGGTATATTTAAAAGTTAGTTAAGAAAGAAATTAGTTGCAAGTGTAATAGTTTATAGTTTACAAAGTAATTGCCCAGTGGCGCTTTCTTCGTTAGGTTATTTGATCATTGACCCTCCAAAAAAATGCACATTATAAAAACTAATAAATTATCCTAGCTCAGAAACATAACAACAACTAACAAATTAAAAATAATATTATGAGAAGTTAAATGACAAGAAACAGCTATTTTCTTACAACTAAGTACGAGAAAAAACAAAGCTTTAGAGTATTCTTAGACTATGTAAGTAATTGAATCGAATCGAAAAAAGTTTACTAGTTACTTGGTGCTTTTCAAACAAATTTTATACTGAAAGGAAACGATAAAAAAGCTATAAAAAATAAGTAGAATTCATTAACTTAAATTTAGGCTTATTAAGTGGAAAATTGCATCTATTTTTTCAAGATCTGGATTTTAAAGAAAAACTAAGTATGAATGACATTATTGTTACATTTGGGACAGGTTATGCAGTACAGTTGTATCAAATAAAGAAGGCCCTTAAGGGCTTCTTAACAATCTTGGTCACTTCGGTAGAAGCTGAAAGAACATTTTCAAAACTAGTGTCGGTAAAATCTCAAATTCGATCTACAATGGCCAAGGACAAGTTGGGATCTTTGTTAATGATGACAGTACAAGCCAGAGAGGTGTAAAAATGCGAATATTGATGCATGCATTGATAAATTTAAGTCGTATGATATACGCCGACTTTTAATATAGAGGAACCGTGTAATATCGATTTCTTATGTTTAAAATAAAGAATTAAACTTTGTTGTTTATCTATTTATTATTCAATTTTGAATTTCTCATACAATTTTTTTTTAAATATGTGTTGTCTACATTTGCGCAGTTTTATATAACTCACGGGTAAATTTTGCAATTAGAAAAATATCCCAATTGTTTTGAAAATAGTTTATTAATAAAAAGTCGTACCCTTTGTTTAAAATTTTTAAAGCCGCCAGTGAACTGAACGTATCTCATGAACGTCCACACTTGGTCCACCCAAAGAAGACGTGGATGGACATTTTGTAGATTATTCAGTATGCCTACTAGACAGTCGACTTATTGAAGGTTAGATTCGAATAATTAAGTTCTAACTGTATACTTTAAATCTTTGTCTCTAAAACACAATAAATGTCTAATTTTTGAACATGTTTTCAGTCCAGTTCTTCTTTACAAATGTGATTTATTAAACGTGTCATTAATTTTATGCTATTGGCAGTTAAATGTGTGTTTTAACAAATCAATAAAATCCGGGTTTTGTTTGCTATTAGGAAAAAAATTGGCTCTGTGCTACGACTACAATTGTGATATTACAAAACCGCTTGCTTGCTTGTGTCTTTTTTATAGGTATATCGATATAATTACACTGTTATAATATCGTTCGTTATAATTAAAAGAAAAACAAAGAATAAATTCCTTGCATGAGTAATTGTTAATTCCATTCAGTTCAAAAAGAGTCCATTTGTGCAAAAATTTTGCATGTCAACAGAGCTCATTTGAAATGACTACCCATTGATTAAAGTAAATTTAAGAAAAGGAAAAAAAATACTTACGAAATGAATAAACGCATTTTAAAATACGTATTTGGTTGAATTTGTTTGTTTTGAGTTATCAGTATTAGAACCCTCTTGCAGTGTAAAAGCCGAAACTGTTTATTACAATACCAACACTATTATTGATACTCAATTTAGCGTAATTACTGAAATGTAACTATTACAGATACAAAATAAACAAAGAACACTAGCCGTATACACTAAATCTAAATTATTCACACTATTAACCTAATTGGTGAAAGTATAATGAAAGCTACATATTTTCACATTAAGAAAATCTGCGTATAAACAACAATAAAATAAGGAAATTTTAAGTGATTAGTAAAAAAATAAGTTATATAAGAATTGTTGTTGATCTCTATAGTAGAAACTAAACAAAAAGAGGATTGACGCAATAAGACATTTATGTAAAGTTTACTTAAGTTTTTTAACGCCATTTTATTGTACAATTGTTTGTTTACAAAAAAGTAAGTACTCTTCAATCGTGATACAAAGATTCACTTAGGTTTCAATTATTAGAACATACATACGTATACTGTTAGAGACAATACTCTAATTCAAATTAATTTGTTTAAGTTGTATCTACACAGTCAAAGATGAAAGCTTTTATTTGATTTAATTCCATCTATGGAAAATAAAGTTATGCGTGTGACTGTACGTGTTTCTAAAGCTTCAAATAAAAAATTTAAAAATTTAATCTAAGATATCCAGTTGACAACAGCACCGTAACTTTTAAACTAATTTAATTAAAACTATTTACATGTAATTTAGCCAGGAAGGTTTATATCTCAAAAGGGCTTCTGGACCTTGCTAACCAGAGAACACGTCCGGTGTTGTACACATTATTGGAACCTACTTTTATAGTGTGTAGTCACTAAATTTTAAAGTAAAAACAAATAAAATTGACTCGCGAACAGGTGAATTGAGTAAAAACTTCATTACATTAACAATTGATAACATAAAAAAACAAAAACAAAGTAAAATAAAATTGCAATGAGCAAACAAAATTTCACACACAAAATAAATTTATAATTATATAATGGGTTACAATAAAAAAACAAAAAAAAACAAATTCAAAGTAAAATTAAATTCAAAGGTCTGTATCTGCAAAACTACATAATTATATCAAAACAACAATGATACTCGCAGTTATATAAATACAACAAAAAAAATAAACGAAATGAAATTTGTTGTTTTAAACTAAATGTATTTGATTGTAAAATGCAAAATGTGTAATCCCTCAAAGCACCAAGTTGAACCGACGATACGCGAAATAATGTTAACTCATAGAGTCATGAATTATATTCAAAGCCTTTTTGCAACTATTAGCAAATTAAACGATATAAATATTACTTTAAATACTTGGTTATTATCTCGGCAGACCTGTTATCTGTTTGACCGTAGTCCTTAAGTGTAGTAGCCAGAGATGATCTCAAGATATTAGAAGTCGTTAACCAAAACGAAATTGATGCATTAAACTTCCCATTTAATTATTTCACAAACATATCTTAAACGAAACGCAATCTGCTACCTTAAATCTAGAGAAACCACTGCACTACCACATCTTATTGTTTTCCGAGAGAGACTTTGTATTCAACTGCTTAATTAATTACAAAAAATGTTTCTTTGATGCACGAAGTGTCAACAGATACTTAAAAAAAGCCCTATGAGGAAAGTACAACCTACAAAGATGTAAATTAAAACAAAACGTAATTTTACGTAAGTCTGCAGAAAGTATACCAGATTTGCAACCGTAAGCAAAGATAATAATGAATAAACAAAATTCTTAATGGTGTTAACACCAATATCTGCTTAGAAATATCAAATTACTCTTATCTCAAAAACTAAATTAAAATTTTCGAAAATAATAAATCATAAAATGTACTTGAAACGTATGACAATAAAATCAACCTAAATGATTCAAGAGCATACATACTAAATATATACTTAATAAATTATAATTTACATTTAAGATGAATTTGAACTTCAATAAGTTTATGAGAAATTACTTAAATGATCTTAAAGAAATCGAATTTAATAAAACAAATACAAATACCGGGTCTTTTACGAAAGATTATGCACAAAATTAAACGACGCGACGGCTACAACACTGTCTTTAAAGAAATTCTAAACAAAGAAATCTAGAGAATTGATATCAAAAGATCGAGCAAAAGCTTTATCGTGCGTATAAATCATGTTATAGCATCGGTTCAACGGCATTTTGTCAATAACTGGTTCCAATACATTAAAGTGTCCATTGACCCTGTGATTTATTATGCCCAGCTAAACGTTAATGGAAAACCGTATTCTATAAATTCATGTAGATTTTTATCTGCCCAATGGTACAGATTATTAGTATTAAATAAACCATCTTTGGTAAACATAGATTCATCGCTTCAAAGAATACACCGGAGAAAGTCGCCATCTTCTTGAATCAAATTTAAGATTGTGTGAATTAATCATAATATAGTCGTTATAATAGAAACATGATATGGATAAAGCAGGTCTTCTTGTAGATCCAAGTGAAAGCTCTTGTCACTGGAGATATTTAATGTTGGATACTAAGCGAAGAATTTTCATGTACAGCGTCTAGTATTTGTTCTTATAGTTGTATTGTACGCCTTTGTCTTGGTTGACCAGCATTAGCGTTTCTTGTTATAAACAAATCAAGTCGTTGATACAATCTTCAAAATGTATTTCCTCTAGGTTGCCTTCGGTTTAGAAACTGTACATCAGGTACATATCTGAATATTCACTAAATGTAAAAAGACATTTTAAGTAAACAAAACAATAACAAAAAACGCAAAAAACACAGAACCACAAGAACTAATCAAAAGTACAAAGTACCGAAAAGCTAAGGTTATAGAAAAACGAAACAAGAAAGTCGAATTGGATACATAAAAGATGATGTTTATTATTAGAATCGGTTGAAATGTGTTTTTCGTAAAAATACGTTAATAAAGAAATTTTAAAAACAAACTTTGAATTCAAAAAAAATCGTTAACGAAGAATAAATAAATAAAATCCTTTTATTATTTTTAATCGCATCTATCTCTACCAACAGATATTTAAACTAACACTTATTTATAGACCAAAAGTGTGAACTTCGAGAATCTCGTAAAGACGTATGAAATATGACCCAACATTTTACCACTATGATTTTCGATTCAGAAGTGAACGAAGAATGTCCGCATGTAGCTTTTTCGTCAATTTATACACACTGTGTGTACAAATAATTATAACTCCAATAACCGTTTAATAACTAAATTGACACACTGATATTCAAAATTATGAATTATACTGTAATAAGATAAGTTTGCAAACGGATACCTATGTGTAATGTTGCAAAAAACGGTTTTACGTTTTTTCATAAAATACTTATAAACAAGGTTGGTATTAGATTTAGTTTTTGTGTTGAGCATCATAAAGAAGCTTGTGTGACTAAAAACTGCGCCGTGACAAATTTTAGAAAAAGGGTAATTCCGGTTTTTTTCCGACCAAATACGTTTTCTATCTGCACAGTTAGATTTCGCCCGCAATTGTAACTATAATTGATCATTTATTTTAATAAAATACTGACTATTATAACGACTTAAATTTACTAATGCGATACATGGAATGTTAATATAAGTTATGAAAATCGTATGATTACAATTTTGCTTTACGAATTGAAACCTAACTTATTTTACTTATTTACACGATTATCTATTATTATAAATTAGTAGTTTTAAGGATGATGAATTAATGACATTTATACGACAATGTAGGTAAACTTCATTACCCCTCTTACATCGCACTGGTAAAATAACTTGAGATTGTTGAAAAAATATTTAATTTAAATTTTTTGTCTGTGTATTTCTATGATGAAGTTGTTAAACATTGTTTTACTAGTAAGGTGTAATAATCACAATAACTACCTAATTGTTTTAAGAATGACTTATTTTGTATTTTTCAATTTGTATGCATTTTTATAATACAATGATTAATCATTTTTCTAAGTGCCTATAAAAATTTTTAGTGTCCATTTTTTATGTTTTTTAATGCTTACATGTCTACCTATTTTTAACATGTTTAATGTCTAAACATACGGTCTTTAACTATTGTAATACCATTATTAATTTAAGTCTGGGAATCTATAAAAATTCGTTATATTGTTGTTCAGTCAGCAAAGTTTACGATAATAATGTATTGTAATAACAAATAATGAATAATAATTAATGATTGGCATAGTAAGTGTATTTTTATTTTGTGCTTATGTTTAGTGTTGAAAAAAAACTAAATTATATAATAATTTAATAATACAATAGTATATTGTATAATAAGTAAGGAATGGTTGTCATTGCCAACGAGTATGAAAATTTGCAACCGAGCCGTAGGCGAGGTTGGCAATTCGTACGATTTGGCAATACACATTTCTTACGAATTATACACTATACTCAGGGGTAGACAAAATACACCTTGTTAGGTAATGGAAATACAAAATACAAATTACATTAACATTGTGTATTTAAAATACTAGATACAAGATATAGAATACAAAACGTCTAAAATACAAAATGTAAAATAGTATTTCAATTACAATTACAATTACAATTACAAATACAAATTACTTTGTAACACAAAAGTATCGTGTAAATAATCTTCATTCACTTGACAAATTTAACTACTTCTGTTTTTTAATAAAAAGATTTTTTTCTTGCAAAATAGCTAATTTTTTTAATTGTTTGTATGATAAAATACGTCTAGTTAGTGAATGTATAAAATTTGGAAATGAAAATAGACGTTCCACTTTTTCCACGTGCCGAAAAACATAAACTTGTATTGAATCGAATTTTATTAACATTTTTTTTACTGTTGGATATAATTTTAAATTAAGAAACGGTTATAATGGGTTATAACGTATAAAATTAACGGTTTATTCATTTACGTTAGTCTCGAGTAATTGATGTAATTGAAATACTCAAAATACATCAAACAATGTATTTAAAATACAAATTACAAAATACTATTTTGCATTGTATCTAAATACAAATAACAAAATACAATTGTATTTTAAATACTATATTTGAAATACAAGTAATTCGTTACTGCGCAGCACTGACTATACTTTTTCTACGATTCTATATTTAATTAGTAATCAAAGTTAAACAGAATTTTACGAAAAAAAATAACGCAGAAAATAAATAAACTAATTTAAAAATTTGTATCGGTAATACCTAAAATGACAATTAAAAAATGATGTCAAAACTTGTATTTATTTTATGTCAACTTGACAGCGTTTATACTATTAGTTTGCTATTAGTTATCTGTTACTATTATTTAATTCTTGTTTTTTACTCATCTCTAGTTAAAGAAGTGGTGAGTATAATTTACTTGCTTTACATAGATGCAATTTTAGTTAACTTGAAATTATTTAGTATTTGAATTTTTTTAATACATTAATTTCAAGCATAACCTAATATGATTGAGGTGGAGTTTAAAAAGTACTAATGACAAGATTTTGCTTTTGCAGCCACTAAATAAAAGAAATCTATTCATATTGAAGCCTGAATGGTTAACAATGTCGTTAAGTTCTGACAAATGTTGATATGTGATAGTTTTTCCTAGAAGCTTTAACCGAATAATATGTGGATTTGACTTACAAAGCAAATAAAATAAATTTGTAAATGTTTAAAGATAATTTGTAATTAATAGGTGTTATTCTTAAAAATGAAGCTTTCCGAACTAAGAAGGTAATAAGAACATCGTAGTTAAAGAATTGAAAAGTGCTTTTGCTTATAATTACATCTAAATATATAATTTAATTAATGTATAAACCAGTGGTTTGCATTAATCTTGTAACAATTGATTATATTTATGTTTATCTTGTGTTATTTATTATCACGTAAGTCCAAAGTGTTTGTGATTAAATTTTTAACAAAGTAGCGACAATGTGCGAATGGAATATTTTTATAAGATAATATAATACGTAATGAAAGTATACATAAATACTTATGAAAACTGCATTGTTATAAGGATAAGTAATAGTAAATAGATATCCGGCATGTGCAAATGAAACATTTTGGTATCTTCCAACCATCGATGAACGCGAAAAGATAATCGGTTACTTCTGAATTGTCATGCAGTTCAAGAAACTGATAGATTTTCTAATAAATACTAACTTCTTTAAGTTCATTTGAGCATGTTATTATAAAATGAGTAATTTTATTTCAAGTATTGGATTACTTAATCTACTTATAACACTGCAAAAGCAAAAGTCCGATAAATTACTGTTAAGTTTTTACTTATTCTAATTACCTTGAACTTCTAAAATATATTTACATTTCATTAGAAGAAAGTCATCACTAAATTAGACAATCCCAATGCACAACGTTGCCTAATCGCAATTAAACATACAATGTATCGTATTATCTGTTAGTCGTAGAAAAAATTCCATTTGATCATGTGATGCAATACATTATCGTATGGTACATTATGTACTATGAAATATAATAGTTAAATAGTTAATACCAAAATCTATAACTTTCATTTAGTAGATTAATAACATTTTTTAACTGACTAAAATCAATGTTTTTTATACAGTAAAGTATAGAATTTGACGAAAGTTTTGCATTTTCTGATTAGTTTATTTCCGTTAGCTTTCTCTATTTTATATGAACGAATACTAATAAAATATTTTATTTGTCTAGGCTTCCACTCAGCACTTTGTTATGTTAAAAAATTGTTTGTTTCAAATTTTGAAACACGATTTTATTCTTCCGATAAAGTTTGAAAAACGCAGACATCCTCTAGCGTTGTGTACGCTCAACAACGCTTTCGTCGTTAAGTGTTTCACGCAAACGTATGTGCATATGAATTAAAATATTGTTGCGATCTAGTTAGGGTAAGCAATTATTTCTTGTATTGGGGTTTAATTTGATTCTTTCGTAATTGTCCGTAGCGGGTTTCCATACTTTTACCTGTGCTCTTTATCTGTGGAGTTGATAAGCACCTGTTGTAATTGCAAAATTTCAATAATGACGTCACGTTACTGGAATTAACACCACCTACACTTTAGAAGGGTTGAATACAATTAGCATCATATTAGAGGAAACAATTACCGAATTTACAAAGTTAAAAAAAGAGATTTACTTGTTATAACGCCGTATATGTACGTTTTCTTTTGTGTTAGATTTTAATTAAGTTTTACATAATACTGGTACGGAGCTAGCTAGTCTCTTGATGAAACCTAATTGTAAGTATTACACTTTTATTTTAAATTGTTAGTATTTTGGTGGTCATGTCAATTGTAGAATGACCGTACGTACATGTTGTTGTTAACACAATTCATTATAAAATCGTTTTGTAGTGTCATATTATTATACGCTGCGCTCTGATTCTCTTAATCTTTGATTTTCGTACTTTTCTATTTTAATTTACAGATTTCTTCTCTGAATGTAAAAGTTAGGCCGACTAGGTCACTTTGCTCTACGACGTATCGCCCAGTCGAGAACGTAATTTATTTTGTTTGTAATACTGATGTCCTATGCGGTAGTGTTTATAACTATACTCATGTACTTTTTTCGTATTCTTTTAACTACTGTCTGAGATACAATAAATGAGTATTCTGAGTTACTACTTTTGCCTTGTCATTTGTTCTTTTTTAGCTGCGGGTAGGTTTAAACGGTGTCTCCAACCTAGTCTTTCATCGTTTTGGCGCCTTTCTAAATTAGTTTATAATCTAACACCACAAAGCTTACGACTCTATTTCTGGAACAACTGAGTTAGTCGTCGCTCTCTTTTAGTTACTATACAAACCACGTAACAACTTAGTTCTGATTGAAAATATATCTTTTGTTTTTCTTTTAATGGAGACAGAAGTTTTGTTCCCCGACTATACATTTTTTTTGCTTTTTGCGATTACTATAGTTACAAGTATTGTGGCGTCTTTGAGTAATTACTAAATTTCAAGTTTTTGTCACTTAATTTTCTTTCCATTAATAATTCCGAAAAGGAATCAATACTTCTAATCTACAGGCGTATTCCTATACATTAACAATGGTAGATATTATGTTTACGTTTTTTTTTAAATAGTTTTTTAACATTTTAGGTTGCACGCTCTGCCATGCCGTTTGATAGTGGATATTCGTAATATGAGTACATTCTCAATCATAAGCGAATTTAATCGATAGTTTGAAAGCAAATATCGATGGTGTCGACTATCGATATTTCTCCACCACCATTCCCGACCAATAAAATGCATTTTAGTAGCAGTTTTTAATTCTTTTGCTTTACTTTCTATAATTTGCACTTTATTTTTCACTAAACAGATGTACCTAAGCATTTAAATTGTTTAATAAAATGTTATCTAATTTGGTATCAACAGTTTGACACGCGCGTGATAACGTATCCGCCATATACATAAATTTATCTGTTTTATAACTTAAATTTATTTCGTATTTTTATAACTGAATTAACATTCTTTATAATAATAATAATAAATAATAAAAAAATAAAATAAAAGACAAGACATTAGCAATTTTTTACAATATAGTACGTTTCTGCATTAAATTCTACGCCGTACAAATATTTACGAAATTTTGTGCAACCATAGACAATCGCGAGCATACGCTTTTCAATTTGCGAATATTGTTTTTCTGTATCATTTAACGATTCACATGCATATGCGCAAGGTAAATTCTTTTGCATTAATACACGGACTGCATCCTTGGCTGCATTTATTGATAGCACTGATGTCGTATTTATATCAAAATATTGTAAAACTGTTACCGTTGTCATTAATTGTTAGTAGAGTGTCAGCCGCGACCTCTACCCTTTTCGCAAATTAAACTAATTCATTTAATAAAAGGGTTCAAATCTTAAGTCATAACAACCATATTAACATTTATTTTATTTTCTTTGTTCTAATTAATTGGCGACATGTTTCGGCTTGTAAAAACAATTAAGCCATCTTCAGGCGTAGTAAAATTGAATTAAGTAGTACATTTATCTAGTGTCAGGTAAGAATTATTGATTAACACGTTAAACAAGAACACTTCTTAACGAAAAGAGTGCACATAATTAATGAATAAAGTAAAATTATTACATGTTAACGTACAGACACACAAACAAAATGTGTTCATTTAAGTCAATTAAAACGAATTCATAATTTCGCGTTTTAATCCGCGTGTGAATCAACGTTTTCCGTTTTTATTCGCTTTTTCGTGGTTTAATTCGCGATTGTGTTTTAATCCACAATTTAATTAACTTTTTCCTGTTCTATTTGCGGTTTTGTGCTTTAATCCGCTGTTTGATGTTTTTTTTTGGGTTTTAGTGATATCCCAGTATGATTAGTAATTTTTTTAATTTATTAATTAGAAGATTCGATACTTGATACAAACTAAAAATTGATCTAATTAATTTTATTATTATTTTATTAAAAAGATCAACTACTAACTCTTATTTATAATTGTTACACATTTCGATTATGTTAAAATAATTATAAACCAAATACGTAAAGCACTATAAAGAAATAGCAAGTTTTGACTTGTTAGAACTTGATGTTCTTTTATGGACGGAATTAATTCTGTAATTTACATTTTCATCATAGAAATACATGTATTAACAAAATAAATTGGTATAAATAACTCTAAACTTAAAACTAAATTAATTACACTACATTTTTACAATTTATAATTACATGTATTAAAGTTTAGTAATTAGGTTAAAAATGCTAAAATTAGAACGGCTTCCGGGATCGGACCGTGTTGAGGTAACTGATGTTGCCAACGTTTCGCCCACTTATGTAAAGAGCTTTATCAGGCATGAAAAAAATCAAAAACTTAAAGAAATAACTGATAAACAAAGAATCATTACAGAGTCAGGTAATTAACTTGTCCAAGCCAGATTCTTAACTCCATAGAAGTGACTTAAAAGGAAGTTGTTCGGTTACAACATCAACACAGTCCAAACCCTAAAGACGTTCTGATTTTAGCCATAGACTCCGGCCATGGAAGCCTTTGCGATTACATTAAAAATGTTTACATACATAAATACATAAATATAAAAAAGGTTACTTAAAGCTGTAAGGTAGCGTATCGTGTCTCATTAATTCGGCGTCGTTTTGAATGTTTTTTTCTGGGTTGGATACAACATTATGGGTAGAAGTTCTACCAATGCGGCGGTCTGTTTCTACATATATCCCCTGTTAGTTGTTTAAGACACCATTTTTTATTGTATCGAAATTAAAAATTGGAAATTTTTAAAATTTAAATATACACCATTTACCTTACATACCTTCGTGTAATAGTTTTTTAATGATGAAAATAACTTGAACGCCTAATTTTTGGTCTTCTACTAAAAAATTTAACAAGTGTAGGTACTATTACCGCACGATCTGACCTCGCTGGTCAGGTCACCTAAGAAAACACCAATCGAAGGTGCCCATTGACTAGGTTTTTGTCTCAAAATGACAGAATCTATGTCAAAATAAAGCACGGGTTCTCTAAACTGTTTTAAATAATTTATTGTACAAAACTAACCTAATATTTGTGGTAGTATAAGCAGCTAATACGAATTTACTATTTTAAGCGGGTTCGCAGATTCCTCAAGTCTCAAACAGTTTACGATAATCGCATTATCATCAAGAGGTAATATAGATTCCACGTTTTTTAAAGGATCAGTCAATAGTTAGAAAAAATTATGTGGTTTAGAAATAATATCTGTTTAAGATTTCATGCTGCCGAAAATTTTTTCAAATTAATTTAAAAAAATTCGATTTAATTATAGATTTGTCTAGGCCTATACCTTCATGCGTGAAATAATCTTGTATATCCCAGTCCTTTGCGGTTTCATCTTCACATCGTAAGCCAATCACTGTATTTTTGTTTTACTTTTAGAAATTGATCTACGTATTTAGAAAATACACCCTCGCTCTTAAGTTTATTATGCATTTAGAGTCAAAACAGGATGGTATAGTTTCTCTGATGGAGCTATCGTACATTGGATAATATCTTTTATAGTACTTATTACATGTCGTTATTTTGTATATTTCAAAAATATTTATTCTAAATTAAAATTAACGGCTGCACTGTTTATACGTCGCTACTGACTGTCGATTTACTTGTACGAGTGGGGATAAACGCAATTCGCTGTCGAACGTCCATTTTTACTTTTCGCTAGTCCGCTATATGCAAGTAGTTTTTTTTTCTGTTGAATTTTCCTTATTAGTTATTTCGATTACGCTTGTAGCGGATCTGCTAGGAAAAGCTTATTCAAGTATTGAAGGAATAAACGAATTGTTTGATTGCTTGACGTCACAGGTATGAAAGTAATCAAAATGGTGAGGAACTGCTACTTTACCCCAATACACGGTTGTCGTAGCATGGTAACCTGTGCAGGCCACCTTTAATAAATCCGAAGTGACGAAATATGACTCATACCTTCGTTTGAAGTTTCAAGATCGTATACTTTTAATTACTTGTATAATTAATAAGTCAGTTCCATGCATCTTCCTTATCTTAGCGTATTTCGTGATTTTGGTGCATTCGTTAATTAATTCTTTTACGTTCGGACAAAGGGAACTCCAACGTAATTATAAACAGAGGCGAATACGAAACAAAAATTAAGAATTTATTAAATGACAATATGATATACAACAAAAGCAACGTAGACCCTACTATTAAATACCAAAACCAAAACAATAAATCTCATAACATCTCATTTTTATTTTAACACAACATTAAAAATTCTTATGAAGTAATTGATAATGTTTAAAATATTAGAATACCACCTAACTACAAGATATGTTTGAAGTTTCGTCTCTGTTCACAAATATTACCAAAGATCTCACTATCAAACTAATAAATTTATATTGTAATGATACAAAGTGTTATACCACCCTAGATCTTTCAACTTTTAACAATGTAGTTAAGTTTTTAATGTTTTTATGCATTACAAGCTACTTTACATATAAGATAACAATAAGATCTACAATTAAAAATTTAGCACAGCTACCAACTAACATTTAGTACTATGCTATATTGATGACATTATAACATGTATTCCTGATAGTGAAATTGACTTCACTCTAAACATTTTCAATAGTTGTAACGCCCAACTCAAATTTACGTTTGAATTATAGAAAAATGGTTATTTGCCCTTTTTAGATGTTAAACTTATCAAAGATCCCAACACAAACGGCTTATTCACAGAATGGAACACCTAACAAATGGCGTCTAATAGGACCACTAATTACTTATCAAAATCCTCTCACCACCAGAAGATTAATGTTATTAAATCAATGAAAACGAGAATAACTTAGTACTCCACAATTTTACAATAAAAACCTTAACATCCTAAAAAAGATACTCCGCAAAAACAACTACCCTAACAACATAATTAACCCTATACTATTCAAAAATAACGTAATTAAAACTATTCCACCACCACCAAGCGCTTCTACTTCAAACTTAACTTACGCTTTTATCATCAACGTACCAGGACTAACTAATAAAATCATTCCAATGTTAAAAACAACCAACATGCTATTAGCTACTTATAACAGAAATAACATCTATAACATGCTGTACACAAAAATCAAAGATAAAACTAACGTGCTTGACCCACATAGTGTTGTCTATAAGTTTGACTTCCTAAACTGCAGTAAATGTTATGTAGAACAAAAAAAACAAAAAATAGTTAACCGGTTAAAAAACCACAAATATGATTTTGAAAATAAAAAAACAGAATCAGCGTTAGCACTACACCATGTTGAAACAGAACACATTTTTTATTTTAATAACCCTTAAATTTTAGAAAATTACAGAAAATGATTAATAGCGGAAATGATTTTCATAACAAAGCATAGTAATAATGTAAATTTTAACAATGATACTAAAAAATTAACACATTGGAATACTCCAATGGGGCTATGTCAGTCACCAGTGACTGACACTGAGTACCTATTTTAACTTGCCATTTAGTGCTGTCAGTCACAAGTTCTGTGTTAAATCATCATATTTTAATCATCATAATTTATTAAATATAACTTAAAAACAAAAAAAAATTTTTTTACATTTTATGAAAAAACTTGTTGGCGGAGGATGTGTTAAGTACAATTTTATCACTAAGATAAAGTAATCTAAGGTTTTCCTAGCTGTGTCCGTAGTATTTTATTATTTCAACCTTGAATTTGAAAAAAATTCTAGTATGTTCAAGTCCACGTTAGTTACTGTTGTGTTGTAATTGTTTTTATGTTTAATTAATTTATTTTTAATGTTAATTTATTTGTATGGTTGTCTTCATAGTGCAGTCCGAGACACACCACGTCTTCAAGTTTAAAACTGTAAGTGAAATTCATTGTAGTATTAATTAATTATTAACAACTGTCAGTCAATTTACTTGCTATATAACAACTATAATTTTTAAGAAACCATGGCCCTGAAGAAATGCGCACTTAGCTGCACATAACGTCGTCTTCTATAGAAGTGTTTTAATGTCCCTTGACATGCGCTTGCGCGAACTAACGTTGAGGAATCTAACGATGCGCTTTTACATCTTGTTGCGAGTTAGTTAATATTGTTGCTCTCGTCGCCTATATGAATTTTTGGATGTCCTATTAAGTATTTCGCACACTATTCCACATAAGAATATAACGAACACACGTCTAAATAACAAATGATTTCATCTTGTTCAGCTTTCGGAAGTTATCCTTAGAGATTGCATCTAAAATTTTTGAAAAAGAACTCGAAATGTTACAAGATTATCATTTAGATGTGTGTGGTTTTTATGGTTTAATGTATTTATATTTTAATATTATTGATGTTCCTGCAATTGAATTTTTAAACATTTAAGATTAATTCAATTCAAACAAGTATCTACTTGCAGAAACTCGAAAGTTTTAGTCAGTTTGTAAAAATATAGAGGTACGCGTTATAAAAATATTTTTATACTTTCTCAATTGTTTCAAGAGCAATGCAAGAACTTTACAAGTTACGTTTAAATCGATAACATTGAAATTTAATAACACGTACATACATTGAACAAGATGCAATTGAATGGCTTAAAGTAAGTACTTTTCATGTACTTCAATATTTAATTGGAGCGTTGTTTATTATATATTATGCTTAATTGCTTAAAGACTTCCATATTATTTACTACATGGTGATATATTCAAGCGTTTTGCAGTCACGTAAAAAAATACCACCTAATTTTTGATTACGTAAATATCTTATGTATTGGTAAATAGTAATTTACCTAACAAGGGTCGAAAGCAAAAAATAGCATAACGAACGTTAATGCGACGCGGGGCACATGACCGAGCGTTTCATGTGAGTGAGTTATCTTATGATCCTTTCCATGAGAGTAACGTACATTGTTTTTCGTGATGCCTTTTGTAAAATTACATTCTTTTTTGAAAAAACTTAAAAGACCATCAGAAATATAGTGTTGTTACTACATTTATTACTAAATCTGTCAAATCTGACGTTAACTTTAACATCTCTTTTTTCAATTTTAACTAAATTTCAAGGTTTTTCAAAAGAATTGTGAATACTTAGTTTTATGTGGATTTCTAGTTTTCATTTTGCCCCCCTAAAGCTTTTTTCGCCCATTAGGTAACTACACTAACGACAAATATTGACGTTTGCAGCATAAAAAATTTGCATTCTTTAATTGACTGTTTTATAAATTGCAGAAGTCATCAATACTGTAACCGACGGATATGGTTCGTCCGACCGTTTGGGAATTATACTAACCGAAGAATGGATCAACTTAATTCAGTCGTTATGATAACGACTTGCTTCTCGTCGAGTATGGTAAATCGCGTCAACGTATGGCAAGAGTTGCTTTTGATGAATTCTGTCAACGTAAACTAAAAATCGTCCCAATTAATAATGTAGATAATCTATGCCTAGCTAGAGTCTTGGTTGTTGCCATTGGCTGAAGAGCAAACGCTCTTGATTTATTGTATTTTTAAAAAGTTTATTCGGTACAGGCTCAAAAAGTTTGTCAGTTATGTCGAGATGCGGGGATTGAATTAAGTAACGACGGCACTCTAAAGCACATTAAACAATTTCAAACTTATTTAATTAAATACACAATAGTAGTCTATAATCATATATTAGGTAGTCTATTTTAAAAAGTCTCAAACAACAGATCGTATAGCATTAAATTTATTTTTTGAAGTCGAACATTATAATGTAATAACTAGTTTAACTTCCGCGTTTTCAACCAGTTATTTTTGCGAGTTTTGCCGTGCACAAAAATTGTAAATATATCTGCCTCTCGTGTCACTTTGATTTTCCATGTAACAAACAACTCAAAAGCAATGTTTGTAAAGATTGCAATCGTGATTTCAGAGATAAAAATTGTTTAAAACAACGTCGGAACAAAAACATGTGCAAACAGCTTCAACGATGTTCTATTTGTTTATCCATTATGTGAAAAATCAAATATTCATATGAATGTGGTTTTCGATATTGCTCAAAATGCAAAATCACTCAATTTAGTAACCATTTTTGTTACATGTCCAAAAACAAAATCAACGAGACTTGATTTTTGTTTTTGTACGATGTTGAGAATAGACAAGAAACCTTTTAAGATAGACGGGAGCATAAATAATGAAAAATCCAGTTGCATGGAACTCCAAAATCATATTTAATGGGACAAAAATTATGTCGTTAATTTGCAATTCAAAGATAAAGTTCATTGACAGCTTAAATTTTATGCCTATGCCTTTGAGTAAGCTACCAAAAACTTTTAGTTTTGTGGGGTCAAAAGATCACTTTTCTCATTTTTTAAATATTATATATTGTAGGCAAGACGTCAATATTCTGCTAAAAGCATGCTTACAATGTTGGCAAAAAATTATTTTAGAAAGCAACGTCGATCTTTTCCGTGAGTGTTGTACTATAGCCGAGGCTTGTAACTTAATTTATCAAAGAAATTTTCTTACGAAAAACACAATAGGTCTTATTCGGGGGTTACCGTATGCCCAATAATCCATTGTGCATTGTACTAAAAAGGCTATTATGAGTGCAACGTAATCAAGGTAAACTCTTCAACACTCTCTTAACGGGCGAGAGGTGCATTTGAAGGAAGGAATTCTTGTTGATGGTTTTGACTACAAATATTGTTTATCAATTTCACCGATGTTTTTATTACGTTTGAAAAATGCTTTCCTAATCAAACCGTAGAGTAAACAATGTTAAAAATAAAACCATGTTCGCTCGTCGACCAAAGCTACATCAGCTAGAATTCACTCTTACAACTATAACTAAAATGAGATGTGGGAATGTGTGTTTACAAAGTATGTAAAAGAAAACCGTAAAGCAATATGTATTCTCAAAGTCGCCCCTTTAAATCCCCGTGATAGTTTCTTTGGAGGTGGTAAATAAACGCGATTAAGTTATATTATTAAACTAAACAAGATGAGATAATGCGTTATTTAGACGTGTGTTCGTTATATCCTTATGTAAAGAAGTAAGTACCCAATAGTGCATCAAAAATTCATATAAGCGAGGAGTGTAACAACATTAACTTAAGTTTTATAGAAGGTATTAGCAAATGTAGGGTAGTTCTACCAGAGCAATAATGCCATCCTGTTTTGTCTCTAAAGATGCTAAACAATGTGCCAAAGTAGCTGTTTTCATACACAAGATTAACGTAAGTTTACGGGAACCTACATATTGCGGTGATATTAGATTATCTATAAAATATTCTATCGATGGGAATTCTCCCGGATAAACCAAATCATAATCCAATCTCCAACCGCATAGTCCGTCTCACACAGCTCAGTCTTACTTTACGGTTCAAAAAAAAATACTTAACTACGTCTATGACGGTTATTTAATATAAGAAAAGGGAACAGATCTTATACCTGACACGGAATAAATAATTACAATAATAAAATAATAATAATAACACTGTCAAAATAAAAATTTACATTCTACAAATCTACATTGAAAAACACAAAACAAGAAAAAGTTCAATAACTAAAACTAATTAAACTTAAAATGTACTTTATCTAAATTTCAACATCATGTTGTTACGTGCAAAATTTTTCTAACGGAGTACTCTGTATATTGAATTAAAATCAGATTCCGGTTTTGACGCCATCTGCCGATCTTTTCTTGTGACTGTCATTTTACGACGAAATCGTTAAGCTATCAACTGCATAAAATGGCCTGTGCGGCTTAAGAATAATTTCGAAGGACATCCTTAATAATGAGAATCAAATTATAATTTCATTACGATCGTAAAATATTTGAGTCGTCACAGGGTAAGATAATTGCTTCCGTTTTATTAGAATTCTGTTGTAATTTCTCGTTAATTTGATAGCCGTTCCACCACGTTCTGGCCCACATGTTTCTATTCGATAACGAATTATGAGGGATTCTACTCATGCGGCAAACACCTACGAAACCAACTTTCATTGAAGGTGTACAACAGGATTCGACAATCGGGTTATGTTATGTGTACTTTCTTTAGCATTAATTAACCATTTTTGTAGATCACTTGCCGGGAAAAACGTTTTTTTCAATCACTGGATTGTGGGTAAGTTTATTTACTTATTTTATCGCTGTCAGAAAGGTCGCTCACTAAACGTTATCTAGTGTTAATTTAGTAATTACTATCATTGTTTTATTACCATTAAGGTAGTATCATTAATTATTTTGTGTGTTTCGTATGCTGTGCACAACCAATATTTACTACGAAAGTTTAGTGTTAATTCCGTAATTACTATCATTGTTTTATTACCATTAAGGTAGTATCATTAATTATTTTGTTTGTATCGCATGCTGTGTACAAACAATATTTACTACACAATTTTCTTCGCTGTTCGCTTCAACTTAACTTACATATGTATTGTGTGTTGCCAATACTGCTGGCATTTATGCACTGAGGATTCGATATATTTGTGTTAATCATCGACGTTACTAAATTAAAGTTGTTATACTGGTTAATCTTTCTTTTATGGCAACATACCTTTCTCTTTTAATTGTCGTTACCTAGTAACAAATTTTGGCTACTCGAACATCAGAGTGACAAGGATTACGAACCTCAAATTTAATTACAAGTTTGGACCGTCTGTCGTGATCAAGGCAGAAGTGTTAATTTGGATTAGATCTGGCGCCCTTAAGCATAATTCCCTTGAACCTCCCCTATCTCCGACTGTGTGAGTTGGCCGTACAAGGTTCGTAAGACCTAAAGCTTGTAACAATGTCCCATGGATTACACTTCCCATGCACTGAGATTCGATGACTCGCACTTGTTATTGTGTTTATTTTTTTATTATTGTCAGCACATTTTTAATTGTTCATTAAGTTCATCGCGTCAGCCGACCACTGCATAATGACACTAACGTAAGTAAACTTTTCTTTTTTATTTAATTTTAATTGTTCCTTTAACATTTTAGGCGAGTTAATTAATTGTAATCGCAACATAATCATGGAATAATAATAGAATAAACGCTTGTCGCTTATGAATTGTCGAATTGCATATCGAATCGATTGGAATTAGTCGAATTACAAATATCGAATCAGTCGAAATAATTGAATAAATGTCCTTATCGCTATCGCCACCCGTATTTATAGGGTTTACCACCTCTTCACCCTTCAACTAGTGTAAGAACCAAAATTACTACTTTTTTGGCGCGAATATTTGATGACTTTTAGCAATGCTTTTAGTTTTTAAATTTAGATAATAATTAGTTATAGTTGCTTTGCATCGCTAACCTTTCTATGCTTTTTTTGTTTTTATTCTATACCATACTTATCTTACTGTTTATTTCTTTGCTTAGAATAAGACTTACCATTAAGAATTTTGATGTGGAGAATTCCCATTTATCAAAGATTACTTTGTTTGATTTTATACGTTGTGTGTGTTGCTTAACCACCAGCTATATTTCATGGCAATATGTTGCAGACGAACTCCTTAAACACATTGAATTAGGTTATGTATTTTTGGAAACTCAATCGGAGGTCTATTTTCTAAATACGTAGGTCATTTCCTGACGATAAAACAAGAATGTAGTGGTTGGGCTACGTAGTGTGTATCTAACACATGAAGGTTAAATTAAACTGAATCCGGGTCTTAGATATATTTCGAAATTGTTTATCATTCATTTTAGAAAAAAATTGGGCACCGTGAGATCTGAACTTAAGCAGATATTATTCAAAACCATATAATTTTTCCGCCTATTGACTGATCCTTTTAAAAAAGTGGAAACTAAATTACCCAATGAGGTATAATATACTAACTGGAGAAACCTCTTCGTACACGGAAACGAGCCGTCAATCTATCGCTTATCCCCACTGCTTTCGGGCAAAAACGCACGACCACGTTTGAAAGATCTTCTATCCTTAAATTAAAGGTTGTATGAAAAAAATTGGTATATTTTTTAAATTAAAAATATATATTAAAAATGAAATACAAAATTATGTATTTTTAAATAAAACTATTTTAGTTAATTTAAATCTAATGGAACTACTACCTTAAAATCACGTCAACATTTATAGTTTTGCATTAAGTTTTCAATCGAAATTCAAAATATATATTGATTACTTAAACAAGTAAATTTCCACTCACGTGACATGTTGTCAAACGTCTCTAGAGTTTGGGTAAATATAATTTCTAAATAGCATTCTACTTATTACTACTTTTTTAACAGTGACCGCAAAATTAGTTCCCGTTTATATACCTTTTTATTATAGATAAGTTAAGATTATTAAATTTATTATTAAATGCATTTTAGGCAACTAAAACTGACAAAACTATAATTATCGAATGTAATCCGAATGCTACAAAATACTTAAGTATACACGGAATAAAACTGGACCGAATTCGTAAACATACTAGCATACGGAGTGGTGCCTCCAGCAGTGATTATATTATACCTTATTGATATTACCTAATGATGAGAATGTAAATATCGTAAACTGCTGGAGACCTGAGAAATCTTTGAACCCGCTTAAAACAATAAATGTCGTATTGACTGCTACCGCAAACGCTAGGTTAGTTTATTAGAACAGCTTGGAGAACGCGTGCTTTATTTTGACACAGATTCTTTCATTTTCAAGATGAGTACCTTTGATTGATGATTTCTTTGGTGACATGACCGACGAGGTAAACTCGTGCGGTAACAGTAGTAAAATTGTTAAATTTGTTAGTGGAGGACCAAAAAATTACACGTTCAAGTTGTTTCCATCAATAAAAAACCATTGGGCAACGGTATGTACGGTAAAGGGTATATCTTTAAATTTAAAAAATACCAAGTTATAAATTTCGATACCATAAAAAATTATGTCTTAAACAACGCTAATGTAATATATGCAGAAAAAGACCTCTGCCAAACCAGAAAAAAAACTTATCATGTACAATATTCAAAACGACGCCGAATTATAACAAGACATTTAATACGCTGTGGTACGGCTTTAAAGGTTTTTTGTACAGTATACTGGCAACATACCTTACAATCGAAAAATGTAACGACTTTTGACCTAGATTACAGTTTTAGAAATGATTATAAAAAAATAAAATTTAGAGCTTTTATTTAATTAATGAATTTGAGGCTAAACGCCATCTCGTAGCAACGAAGCTACGTACGAGTTAATCCATATGTAGGAAACTATGAAGTTGTAGTTAGATAGCAAATATTACAACCGCAAATTTTAAAAAATGTATTTGAATTATATGCGGCATAATATTCCCAACTGTAGTACGCAAGTGCAAAAATTTGTTTATATAATCGCAGAAACCATCATTAGAGACCAGTAGACAGTTGTTTCGTCCTATTAGAACTCTTCAGCACTAGAATACTCTATTGCAGTTTCCACAACTATATAAAACAAATTGCCATAGTTTTATCGTCGTCAATGTAAACATCAACGCCATCTATGTTAAAAATAATTTAATACCGTTGAGCATTCAAAAGAAGCGCAATTCTAAAAATGAAATACTAAATGTGTTTCTTATAACATTTCACCGAAATAATTTAAACCACCACACTTATTGCAAATTTAAACGTAAGCCGGGCATTCATATTTTTTATGTGATAATCCACAACAATTACGGCTATTCCCTTTTTTTCTAATCTTCTTACTAAACCGCTATTGAAAGCTGTTATCGTCGGAGCACTGACAGATGTTCTTGCATTATAATGTTTCTTACCACTTCGTTTTTGTAATTCCTTTTGTAATGATTGCACTATAACCTAATTGAAGTTGAAACCGTATGTGACGATCGCTGATATCATTATTTGATGGGTACACATAACAAAACTGCTTTTTCGAAAGCTCAACTATCGTTTTCTAAACTTTGTTCTTGAAGTATTTTATTCAAAATACCACAAGTTAAAATTCACTTAACAAAACCATCCAAATAGTAATTTTGTACGTTAGTATTTAGATTAAAAACAATTAATATTGCCAATACTAGATATTTAGTAAATTTTGGTTTGTAACCATCAACTGTATTTTAAAGTAATTGACTTGATTAGCGAGTTTTTACTTAATTCAGATGCTTACGAGTAAGACGTAGAGATTCTTTTTCCTGACAACTATTATATTAAGAAGTTTGTCTAATCTGGTTCAAACCTGAAATTAAATTAATCAATTTTGAAGAATTATTCCATACGGTACACCGGAGTAAGTAGAACCGTTGATTGTAGTATTTACTGGAAGATGCCCAACTACGTGTTAAATAGTATGAAACATGATTTTCTCAAATTATCTGCACCAACAAGTGTCGCCACAGACGGTCAGATCATTATCTTACATATCTTTTATTATTTACTGGCTCACTTTACAAGCAAAGTTGCCGTGATATATCTGGTCTGATTTAAATTTATTCCAATTTCTAATCAAATGTCACCTAACATTAGAATGTCTTCCGGGTTTGGACCGTGTCATAGTTGCAACCGAAGCTGCCAACGTTTCGCCCACTTTCGTAAGGGGCTTCATCAGGGCGTGAGATCAATCGCAAAACTCAAACAAGCAATCGAAATCTAACTAAGAACTTCTCAAAAGTTAGGTTATCCACTTGTAAAACAAGCCATAACCTAAACTATGAAAAGGTAAGAAAGAACCTTTTCATAGTTTAGGTTATGGCTTGTTTTACAAGTGGATAACCTAACTTTTGAGAAGTTCTTAGTTAGATTTCGATTGCTTGTTTGAGTTTTGCGATTGATCTCACGCCCTGATGAAGCCCCTTACGAAAGTGGGCGAAACGTTGGCAGCTTCGGTTGCAACTATGACACGGTCCAAACCCGGAAGACATTCTAATGTTAGTATAGATTCCGGCCGTGGAAGCCTTCGCTATTACAAATGTCACCTATTTGAAATGTAACTTAATTTTATATTTCTCTGTTTTTATTACCTTTTTATATAAAATAACAATTGATACTAATGTTTTTTCTATTATTTCTATGTATTTCCATACCACTAACGAAATAACCTTTTTAATAATTTATAAAAATTAGTATTACTAAAGTTAAACTTTTTAATTATGTTTTTAATTTTTATGTTTGATATGCTGATAAAATAAACATGTAAATTGATGATAAATTAATTTTAAATCAAGGTTTTAACTACAAACCTTGATCACACAACAAGACGTGTAAGCACAGATTATTACGTCAAAATATTTGAAATGTTAAAATATTTTTTTAGGGTAATCTTAATTTGTCCACCAATTACACTTAAGCTACGTCTAGAGTTTTTATGGTGGTTTTCCTTTAGACCTTCGAGCAAATGCTGTAGCTAAATAAACTTGCGCTTATTACCTAGTTCCTTTATAGTTATTGTTTTTAGTTACCTTAGTTTTACAATTGTCAGATAAATTATTTTAATTTTGCCTGACGAAGAACTTAGACCAAGTTCGAAAGCTCGCATTATATTATTCTAAATAAATAATGCACCATTTACCATAAAAAAATATTTTAATATGTTTTATTGTGAAAGTTTTATGTCTAAAATTTGAAATGTTGATAAATTCTTAGTGTTTTCTTCTTATTTTAATTTGTTGAAATTAAACGAAAAATATTGTCATTGTCATTATTATAAATCCGTCAGTTGACGGCTTAGGTTATTAGAGAAGCAAACGTGCGTTATCACTATTTAAACTATTGCATATTAAAGTTGTAGTTGATCAAGGTTTTAGATGTCAACAAGTTTCAAATATTACCGATTTATGAAAATATAGTTTCCTAATTACTTTTTTGTTACGATAATTTTATTATTTGCATGTAACTATTTATGTTAAATAAATAAGTACATAACAAAAGTTGTTAATTCGTTTTGACGCAGTTTTTGTTTTTAAAAAAATTAATTCATTCAAAAAGATTGTTAAGATTCTTATAAACACTCAATAAACAAAACCTTGGACTTCATAGTAATTCAAGTGCTGCATGGCAACATCGCTATAACGTAAAATCAAGATTTTGCAGTAATCTACAAAAATTAGCATAGTAGTTAGTAAATATACTGACCAACAGATGGATCGATGCTAATTTACTAGCGGCGAGCATACTTTTTCGGCACGAAATACTTTATAAGGTTGGTTATCTTTCAGTAAATACTACAATCAAAGATGGAACTTACTTTGCTAGTTAAAGTTCATTCTCCTCTAGACACATCTTTTTGAAAACTGCTATAGTTATGACTACAGCAGATGGTAGGTGTAACCTTGCTGTTTAAGTTAATATAAGTAAACAAGTTTTAATATGCAAAAAAGTTTGCAGGAGAGAAAATTAAGCAAAAGTGATTGGGTTCAACTTACCCTGCAATATAAAACAAATGTAACCTAGGTCTATTCGTAAATAGCAAAATAGATGTGAAATGTCATTTTGGTTTTAGTTTCAACAGGGATCGCTAGTGGCGTTTTCATTGAAGTGCTTTCCATGTCTCTTAACTCTTTTAGCCCTTTGAACAAGGTTGGTTACGGTATTTCATAATGTTTAGAAATAATATTATTGTATATAGTTTAAGTATTTACTAGCACCAAGATATGATTTTTTTAAACACAAATTCAAACAGCTAGATTTGCTACCACCATGTGGTACTTTATTGCAAGGTGGAAATAAACAGGATAAACAGTTGAAGCAACCGGTGTAGTGACAGAAATCTTAACTGTTGTCACATTCATTGCGTGCGTCGGTGTTACTTACGCAACAGTTCTTTTATATAAGTATTTTACTTTATTACTCTATATTGTTACAGTTCTACTTCCCCGGTATAACTTATATAAAAGTCGAAACTATGAAAGGCTCAAAACCTGTAAAATAATTTACTTTTTCTAAAAGCTAATAATTAACAAATTATAATAAAATATGTAAATAGCTACATATAATAAGTACATTTTTTGTTCAAAATTTCCATTATTTTATCAATATAACATTAAAAATATATGTTACATTTTTTATGTTTCTCTGACGGAATAATAAAATAACGAATAAAAATTTATGGTACTTCTTATCACATAATTTATGATCTATTAAATTTACGGTAAGCTTTATTGTCTCCCGGCGACACGTGAAATACGATACTTATCAATATTGTAAGAAAACGTGTGAACTATTTATGTGATAAATATTACGTACAGGTAATTTTTTCATTTTAGTAATCTGCCAAATTTTAGTTAAAGAAGTTTATAGAACTAGACTGAAAGTAAGTGAAACTATAGTTATTTAACAAACAAGGTTGTTAATGATAGCGATTAATAATCGAGACATTTTAAAGTCGTGAGCGAGTGTAGCGAGCGAACGCGTTAATATTGTCGAGATTATTCGTCGCCGATTAACAAACGAGTTAGTTTTAAAGTTTTTCCGTTGATCGTATTTTGGTAAATCGTGTGAAGTTATAAGGAACTAAAGTATACGTAACCCGTTATTATATCTAGTAGTCGAAAACAATATTTATACGACGGAAGTTAGAAATATTAGGTTACCACTTTATGAGTAATGCTTTCCGTGGTTACGGTAGTGCTAAGTTGATTTCACTTGGCTTGGCTTATTTACACAAATAAAAAAAAACGTGAAATAAATTCTAAAATATTGTAGTAGATAACAGGTGAGTTGACAATCTACTTTATTGATTTTCTTTAACACCTTCACAGTTTGTGCGTTACAAATGTAGTTACAAAGTTGTCGTATTTGAATGCAACTTGACCATGTTTGTTGAGTTGAGAGAGTTGGTATGAAATCACGTTTGTTGTAGTATTACTTGGTTGTTGGTGGTTTTTTTGGTTGAACATGAGGGAATTAAATAGTAGACGTAATTTGAGGAATGTTCTATGCTGTTGATTTTCGTGCTGTAGAAGTAAGTGTGCGTTATAATGTTTCGGCCGCTGAATACAAAAAAATAAGTAAAATTAGATTAGATTTTGTTACCTTAAAGTTATAATAAATGTTCAAATGTTCTCCATTGGCTAAAACACAAACTTTCAGACTGCTGAAAATTGTTTGTTACGTAAATAATTGTACAATGTGCTTAATTGCATTTGCTGTCGAAAAAATTTGATTTTGTAGTTCTTGTCTATTATTTCAGGAGTTTTGTATACTTCACCTTTCATATAGCCTCAGAAAAAATATTCTAAAGGGTTAATATCTGGATTGCGGGCTGGTCAAAGTTTAGGGCCGTTTCTTCCAATCCAACGACCAGTAAAAATTATATTTAAAAAATTGCAAAAACAAAATGCGTTTTTTGTGTAAATGTTAAGTACAAGTCGCCTATAAGTTTTTCTGGTAAAATAAAAGGTTCAATTAAGTTATTTTTTGTATACCCACATAAACATTAATAGAAAACTGCCAGATTAAATAGAATTAATATAAAACCGTTACTTTGTTGAATTTCATAACTAATCATGAGGGTCTTTTTCATTCTAAACATGGGTGTTGTGAAAATTCACTCCATTTCGTGTAAAACAACACTTATCTGAAAATGTCATTTTGGCAGTAAAGTCAGGGTCTAAAACTTCGTATTGTTGCAACCATTTACAAAACTTACGTCGCGGTTCAAAATCAATGTCGGTTAACTGTTGAACTTGTTGAACATGATAAGCGTATAAAAAATAATTCCTTAAAACACGAAGTACCGTACTATGAGATACGTCGCGATTTATTTCTATAGTGGCTGATCTATAATTTTATAAAATTAAAATAATCACAAAAATTTTAAGGTACTTAATATCAAAAACGTCATCGATAAAAAAGAACATAAAAGGTAATAGCAAAAGTGTTTAAAAATAACGCACCGGTGCTACATAAATTAAGTAATGTACCGTATAAATAAATGTGAGTGCAACGATCTTATTGCAAACAGTGTTTATTGTGATTGTGATTAGTTTATTAATTAGTTGGTTATAATTAGTTTAGTTTGTTGTGTTTTAATTTAGTGAATTAGTTTTATAAATAATCATGTTATTTAAATAAACTAAATTTATAATCGCAACTATAATGAGAAAACAAGAAGATTGAATAGAGTTAGAAAATAAAATATATATTTTAACTGAAATTGAAAAAACAGTAAAAAAGTTAAAATTGGAAAAAGACACGACGTATATGAATAAGCATATAAGAAATAAATAAAACTAAATTATTGTAAAGAGCCATATCAATCGTAAACGAAGCGGGTTAACCTATCTTGATGTATACGATCCTTTTTATGTTTACCCAATCAAGAAACAGCTACAGTCGCAGACGTTTTAGTGAAAGAATTTCTCTTCCGGTTTAGAGTTCCATTGGAATTACATTCCGACCAAGGTCGCAACTTTGAGTCTGCGCTGTTTCAAAAAGATTGCCGACTGTTGAAAATGAAGAAAACTAGGACGACGCTTCTCCATCCTCAATCTGATGGCATGATTGTACGAATGAAGCGAACAATGGGAAAGTATCCGAAAACCACAAAGCACAAAACGCTAAGTTTCAACCAGGCGACACGATATGGTTGTATAATCTCTAAAAAAAGGTGTGGTTTATCGCCGAAGCTGCAGATGCAATGGGAGGCCCTTTACCAAGTTGTTCAGCGTGTTAATAGCGTTATAATTTGCATCCAAAAAGTACTCAGAGACATTCCAAAAGTAGTCCGCGTTGATTGTTTAGCCCTGTTTGCTGGCTATAACAACGTAAGCGAAGACCAAGTCCGAACCAGGGTAATAACTAGCAGAACTAGGAATCAAGTCAATGGAATAAACTTTGATAAGGTTGTGAGCATGTACGTAAGTTTAGGAAAGGCTAGGTTTGAAGTTACAATCAAAGAACAACAAGACCTATTCCAAACACGAATGGATTACGTCGTTGCACATTGCGCGAGCGAAGATCTTGAGATGTTCAGAGGGGTTGTAGTCACGATACGGTTGTAGTAGTATTTAAGAAGAAGTTCGGGCGGCTAGATGAACTACAAAGACAGCAACCGGCAATCGGAAAAGTCTTAAAACTACGTGATGACCGACGTGTCATTTTTATCTGGTCACCAACAAGTACTCACGTGCAAAATCGTTATACAAAAATCTGTGGCCAATGAAAGTACCCAAGTTTTGTTGCGGCTTAGATCAATTGGATTGGAGGACATTTTGAAATATGTTAGAGCTCGTCTTCTGAGAAACAGACTTTCAAGTATTGGTCTACAGTTCAATATAAGTAGAACATCGGATTAGAAAGAGTCTATTGACTTGCTACTTTTATGTTCAAAAAAGTTGCCGAAATGGAGAAAACTGCCCCTAACAGCACATAGACATCTTAAATACATTTCAGAGATGTCAAGCCAAGATATTCATCCTCCAAACATCTCATTACGTCTTTAGAAATCTTTAAGACATATCGAAAACGTCGAATGTTCATAAACTGTACATCTTGAAGACATCTTACTTAGACATCTTTAGGATATCTCCTTAAAACACGTTTAAGACAAAAAATATTTTGGGTAAAATGCAATAAAACACTAAATATAAAACACTTTTTATTGTACGTCATACTTTTTTTTAATAAGAGAACTTCTTCTATTGAGGCTTTTCTTGGTCGAAATTTTAGTTTCTTTATGTGATTTGCACAACTCAGCTTGTTCAACGGAACCTAAAAATTATATTTTATATTTAATCTAAATTAGAGAATCTGTTAATTCGTATAATAGTTTTTTATATAGATTGGACGACTATTTTGTTGATTTATATGTCTAAACTGTATACAATATTAAATTACATTTTACTGGCATGTAAATCAGAAAATAATTTTTCAATTTTAATTTTATATTATTTATGTTTTACTAACAAACTAAAAATTTTGAAATAATTAATTTATAATGCCCTCTCTTCCCATCCAGCCGTACTTGAGAGTATAATCATTTGTTATTATTAGTTTCAGCGCCCTTTTAATAAGATTATAACCGAATGATCCTCCTATTTTAAATAACTGAGTAACCTAAAAAGAAGAAAAAACAAAATGTTTAATTGTTTTGAATTTTAAACATAAGAACAAAATTGTTAGTAGAAGCAATAGCTAACATGAAATTAATTGTGTATGTTAGATTATTTTACTCTTTGAAGTAATCATCTTTTATTTTTATGACATTCAAATATAATTATTATAGGCGTGAGGGTGAATATCAACTTTCAGCATTTTTAAAATCATTTTCATTATCAAGTATTTTTTATAAATTCTGAAAGTCCTCTTTGTTTATAAGAGAATTTATTCCTGGTAGATTAAATAAACTACTAGTAGTATGTTCCTGTTTATTTAGCCTGGATTGCTCCATTAATGTTTTTTTTTAGCTTCTTTACCTCTGAGAGATCAGTTACCAGTCGTCGTAAAAAGTGGTTTTGTTGTATTAAGGTTTAGAAGATGATATCTGAAATTAAACAAAAAAAATTTTGTACTATATAAACATACAATGCAAGAAAACTATACACAAATATAGGTTTTGTTTGAAATATCTACTATTTTGATTCTTTTTTTATTTTATTTTTTACACTAAAATTCTTTATTAAAGACAGATTTGAACAATATTTAAGATGGCGTTTCAAATGATGTTTTTTAGATGTAAAATAGATGATTTCAATTCATAGATAACTCCATAAATAATCATTTTTATGAATTTTTCAATGAATGAAATTGTTGTTAAAGGTCCTTAGTTATGTTTAAAACAAATTTTAAACGAAAAAGTATGAATAGATTATCAGGGTAACGCGCACAAAGAGCTCCATTTTTGGAATTGTTCGATGGCAAAAAAAGTGAAGAATTGTAATAGTCATATGCAAAAAATTGTATTTAATACTTTTTTGGTATATCATAGATTACGTTAAACCTATATTTATGAAATTTAAGTAAATAATTTTGAAGTTTTAAGCAATTAAAAATTTTCTTATTGTATGTTAATTAGATGATAATTACAAACCCTATAACTACTTTATTTAAGTTTTTAATCAATGTGTCACCTTTTAGTTACAGAACAAATCTTTTCGTGATTTTATTATTAGGTATTTTTACTAATTTAATTTTCATAGTCATACCAGCGTTTTTGATCATAATGTGTTATTTCTTTTAACTCGGGTAAATTTTTCTTATAGAGTTACCGACAGTTTATGTATTTTTGTATTATAATATTTTTAAGTTATGTTAAATTTTTAATAAATATTAGTATGTTTGTTAAATATATCTGCTAGTAAATGCAAACAGCACGTGTCAATTTCTTTGCGATTATCTTATCTTAACGCCCACGGTACACCTGCAAGCAGCCGGATACATAAAATCTATTATTTCGATTTTTCATTGCCATTATGATCTGTTTTAGGTTCAGGGTCAATTAAAAATTTGCAATAGAGAAGTATGCTATTTTATTGTTTATTGTAATGATGATAAGCCCCTTCATGTTGAAAAAATTACAAAAGACAAAGATTTGTGGAAAAATGAAATGATTCCAACGTTATGTCAATTCTACAGTGTGTATTTTAATGATTGTCCGGTGTTTGAATTTGCCGCGTCGTCATTCTAGTAACTATAATCAAACAATCTTGGTTTGTTGACGAATAAACAAGCGGCAAATTCAAATACTGGACAATCATTAAAATACACACCGTATAAAGAATGCATTTTAATGGAAATGATACGAGGAAATATTCGACTGAATAAAAAATGCAAAGATCCGCCATATATGTATATTGAAAGCGAGAGAAGAAAGAATCATGTGTAGTCTTTGAATAAAAAAATATAAATTTAGTAATGTTATATGTTGTTCGGATACTAATGAAGGAATAAAACTTCAATTTGTATTTTTCAATTTTTATTTTACAGATTTTGAGCGGTGAATAATTAAAAAAAATATTTGATTCTCATTTTTCCCATTGAACATGATAATGAGTGGTTAATAATTTTTGTGTACTCATTGAGTTAATGAGATAAGTTAACTTCATCAAAACAATGTCTTGGCGCATCTGTTTTTTTAATTTTCAACTTTGAATTTTTGTGATATTTATTATTAAATAATTAAAAAACAAACTATTATATTCAAAAAATGGAGACGTCATGCCATTTTCATTATTCAGAATAACAACACTGTTTTGAACTATTTTCAACGAACGGTTTTCATGCTAAACGTGAAGAAAAATTAAAATATTATTAATTATATAATATTAAAAGGTTTTTTTACTATTTTTCTACAAATGTAACTTAAAACTATACTATTGATTACAACCGTTTAAGACAAGTTTTTTTTTGTAGCGAAGACCCTTAAATAAATACAACAAATTGGTTATCACGCCAAAGAATGAAATACAAAATAACTAACTTTTTAGGTGGTAATACAATAGGGCAGGACAAAATCTTATTCTCTAAAAAAATATTTGACAATAAAATAATGTAAGTTACTAATCGTCGAAAGTTTCATAGCATATATGCTAACTCATTATGCTACCTTCGACGCTTTTTAAGTAAATTACTATAAATAATTGTTAATCTTCACTTTTGTCTATTTTTAACTAATTGTAAAATATATTCGTACTTTCAACTAATAATGTTAATAAAGATTTTACATCATGGCTTGTGTTTCGTACCCACTTGATACACGGCCGGTTGATGTTTTACCGCAGAAAAACGCATGATGATTAGTTCTTAAATTATTCATGTACCATAACAGATGAAACGAAAACTTTGTGATTTTTGTAGAGGATGATATATAATAATTCGTATTAAAGAGCCAAAAAAGTTTTTACAATCAAAATTAAAATCTTAACCTCCTAAACGCATTTGAACAAAAAATTTAGATTATTTATCGATTTACGGCAATAATATCAACTATTATCATTATCAATACGATTTTGTATCTACCCACATTCCAAATTATGACAGAATCTCGTAATTTGAAAAAGAAAATTAAATTTGTTTTAAAAAAAGTTAATTTTCTTGTGTCATTAAGGTTGAAATTCAAAAAAATATCATTAGGGTACACCAGCCGCCCCCAGGTACAAAGAAGTTACAACGATGCTTATGACGATAATCGGATTAAAATAGTAAATTCCAGAAAACTATTGTATCTATTGAAATATAACCGCACTTAATTTAAAATCAAAAATATAAAGCCGAAACTTAAAATGACTAATTCGCAAGATACAACTGCGGTAAATTAGTTTCAAGTTTCAATGGCCCAATATTATTGGTTACATAGATGGTCGTTCATTAATTACCCCCAACCACTTTAGAGATACCTATATTTTTTGTAAGCATTTATTTTCTAAACTTCTTAATAAATAAAAAAAATATTTAACCATGTTTTATTTATATACTTTTTATTTGTTTATTCAGAATAATATTACTATAGAGCTTGTAATTATTTAGCCTGTTTTCCAGGAATTAAATTAATATCTTTTTTAAATTATTTATTATTTCAATACATTCATTCAATGACATATCCTGCTTCATAAGATCTTGTATTCTTTGTGGTGCAAGTATGTATTAATCGCTTAAATCGGTTTTGAGTGTTCAAATTAATAATTATCTACCTAGTTATTAAAGGCGAAGGAAGTACTAATGAAGAAAGAGTCACAGTGTATGAGTACAACTAATTAAATTGCAAGGAATATTCTACATAAATACTAAAATGTCACTAAAAAATGCAATAATTTCCCAAACTTATTCAAACATGGTTAAATATATATATATATATATATATATATATGTTTGTCAAATGGGAACTTTGGAGACTTGTATATACATGTATATACAAGTATATACAAGTATATTTGTGATATATGAAATGTGAAGTATGGGGACAAAATGATATTTGTCATTAAGTGGTTACTTTAAGTACACAAGTACACATTGAAATATTAAACCAGTAAGTACCAAAGTGTCTTGTAATAATCTTATGAAGACAAATGAGAAGGGGAGATACATAAAAAACATTAAATATAATAATTAAATAAATATCGTCTTTTATTAACATAGTGAAAAATTAATAAACAAATTCTAAAATTAATAGCATTTTTAAAGTAGTTTCTTTTCCTGGTTAGAAGTGAAGTCTTGCAGGGTTATGCATACTCAACCTATAACCAGAAAAATGAAACGGTAATATAAAAATAAGTAAATCACTTTATATAAAGAGATGACTCATAAAAAAAAAATAAAAAAAATAAAATAATAAATATTAAGAGAGATTCAAAATTAATATAAGCTTATGTTCATGTTATTATGTAAAAACATAAACAAAATCAGAATATAACTAATATCAAATAAAAATAATTAAAATAATTGCATTTAAACAGTTCTCTAATGCGTGAATTATAAAGTAAATTGTTATTGCTTGCTAAATAATAGTTTTTTCAATCTATATTTAAATTTATTACCATTCAAAAGTTTAAATATCTGAGGTCATAAATTATAAAGGGAAATTGCATTATAAACAAAGTTTCTTGAAAACATGGCAGTTTTATGTTTAGGTAAAATAAAATTAAAATTGAATCTAGTTTTCTTAGAATGAACATTGTTTTTTTCAATTTTTTTTTTAAGAATGGATAGTACGCTGTTGCAGAAACCATCTTATGAGTAAAAACACTTAAAGTTAAAGTCTTCAAGACTGCAAGTTTAAACTTTTATATTCTTTAATTTTATGTAAAATTTTTAGAAATTTTTAATTTTAAATATGAGTCGATAACAACAATTTAAATGTGCAATTTTCATTTAAAAAAAACTATCAACAGATAAGATTGCATGCAAATTAATTAAAGATGAAAATTAAGCCACATTATAAGTAAGCTGAGTTTATGGTTATCCTAAAAATGAAAATTTATATACAATACAACAAATGTCTGAACTGAAGGAAAAATATAAAACGCTTAAAGAAGTTCTGTACGAGTGCATATATTTTAACAAATCCTGTTCAAAAATAAAGAAAAAAAATATAAACAGTTTTACCAACCAGTTGGCAGAAATAAATTGAATACTTCCTAAATCAACTTAAAAAGTATAATTAAAATCTCAAGTTCTGTATTATAATTATGCAGTAATTTATAAAATTAAACATTAACAACAAAAAATATTTTTTTAATGTAAGATATAATTCTAAGATATAATTAATAAATAATGTTTGATAATATACAGAATGCCAGTCTAGTAATCAAACGATAGATTTATTATTGCTTTTTAGAAGTTTAGAATTTCACGTCCTAAATGTTGTTAAAAGTTTCAGGTTAACAGAACAAAAATAATAATTAGAAACAATACATTTTAATACTGATCACAACACAATAACAATGAACTACAATTACTGATTGTCGGACCGTTTGTTTCTAGTAATTTCGTTATAAATATAGGCCTTTAAAGAAGTGGCTACTCGATTTTTGAAAATGTCATATTTCTCTAACAGCTGTTCGCATTCTGGCAATGTAGGTAATGTAAGATTTTGTAAATGATGTCCAAATTATTTTTTCATTATTGTAATCTCCTCTTTTGTCCATCTTAGTTTTTCTAAAATTATCTTTTAATATTTTCAGTATAACTTATTCTTTTTTTACAGTGCTTTCTTTTTAATTCTCCGGCAACCCAAGCCTTTATTTGACATGGGCATCTACCTCTTAAAACCCTACTGGACTTTATCACGTCTTCCCATTCATGTAGCGATGGTAATGTTTCATCTATAAAATGCTTACTGAAACGTATCTTACTAATTCCTTTTCTGAACTTTGCCACGACCTCCTCTGTACACGTAGTAGTAAAACGCGCGGTTAATTTTTTTAATAAATTTTAATAAACGCCAAGTGTTTATGTTATTTATTATTGATAACGTATTTGGTTTTGATTAAAAATGTGATTAATATAAATTTGTAAATGGGATCCGTATTTTATAGCTAACTTTGCATAGGCTCTTTATACTATCTTCAGGTAAGACTGCGACCTTTGCTACTCTCGATTCTTCTTTATGAACTGTATCCAGTTGTGCAAATGTAAGCACTAACTTTTTGGAGTAAATACAAAAATGCCTTTTAGATGCTTTGGTTTTGATTTTGTCGTCCAATGTTGTATTTGATGATAATCCTACAACAATTATAACATTACTTTGAGGAATACTAAACTAAACGTTAAAAGTTAATCTGTTTTAGTGGTGGTTAGAAGCGGTAAAAAATCTTTTTGAGAAATGTAGTTTGAAATTACAGTTATAATAAGAATTCAATAACCACCAACTTTTTGGTATGAAAATTTAGAAAAACACTTTAAAGAGTATTTACCTATTTCTTGTGCATCTGAAGATTTTCCATCAGTTACAAGAGTTCTATTGTTACTAGAATGTAAACTAAGTGATTCCGTTAGAATCTGTCTCATCAATTTGAATTTCGGAACTGCTTTCACTGGAACTGCTTTGATTAGACTACTTAAAATTGTCAAAATTTAGATATGTTCTTAATTGGATTACTTGTAGTATAGTGGAGTCCGTTTGCAATTTGGAACGCCTTAGGCAAGGTTTTTAAATTTGTTTATTGTCTGGAAGCATTTAATAGGATTACCGATGCTTTTATAAACTCTAGAGGTAGTTAAATACTATCTCAGGACCGCACTTAAAAACTCCATACTTATTAATCAATATATAGAAACAAAAATCGAATTGGCAATAAAAAATATAGATAGGTAACTAAAAAAATTTTACAAATAACATCTACGTATAACTTAAATTCAGTACTCAAAATCTGAAAGAATATTTCTAAATACGTCCCATGAATGACTAATTGGTTAAGGTCAACTCCAGTTGACCACAGCCTTAGCCGAGCCAAAGTGCAAACGGACCCTACTATACATATTTGCCTAAAATTGATGTAATTTTGTATCTTTACCTTATTTCTAATTATGTGTACCTACTTAGATAATTGATTTTAAACGTTGTAATATTTCTTTTTAATAGATGAGAATCATGAACTAAAATCGGAAAATAATTCCTCACAATAACAAACTAAAAATGCCATACAATTTTTAAAAATAGAAAAACGTTTACTTACATTTTTCTAATTTTCCAAGTTTTACATCAGCTATACCGTCTTTTCTATTTTTCACATTTGATATAGTACACACATAATATACAGAATCATCTAGGTATTGCACAAGAACAAACATTTTCCGATTAGTATTTTTTATCAAGTAATAGAAAACCGGTTAAAAAAATACAAACAAAAATAGAATATAATACATAAACTATACCGCACTAACCGAATAATGATTTGTTGCAGTAACTTACCCTCTTTTATACAAAGAGAGAAGAAAGTAAGAGTGCTGTTGATATTTATTAATTCTATTAGATACAAATATATTAACTTACTAAAATATACCACTATATTTTTATTTGTTAGAAAAACTTCGTATTTTTGTACTGCCCTAATCGAAAACGATAATATTCGTTGCTCTTGATGCAGTTACGTAATGGCAAAAATCTCTAAAGCAATGTAAAACCTAAACACTTGGAAATATTAACCTAATCGGTAGTATGCAATTCCTGCTAAACGGGAAATGCAAAAATATTTGAAAGTATTGATAAATATTTAATATGATTACAATCAAAAAACAATTAACTTTTTTTTGTAAGGTATAAGACAAATAACTTATATTTTGCTCGAAATCTTCTAAAAAAGTCACGTATCGGTTACCAAAAATTTAAATCACTTTAACACAAATATGATAAAAAAGCTAGGTGCAACGAATATCGAGTTAAAAAATAACCACCGGTTTTACCCATGCAAAGTAAGGCATCATTCAGCCACGAAAATACATGTTTCCTTTTGTGTGCTTAAAATAAACATTCAAATATTAAAAATTGAATTATACTGGCACATAATTATTAAATAACAAAAACGTTTAGTATTTGTTCACGTTTATGTTAAAAACAATTATTTAAACAAAATCATAATAAAACAGATTACTTCATTAATGCCCTATTTTCAAGATGACGTTTTATATTGAGTTTACTGCGTTAGTTCTTCAAAAAAATATTTCGAGCGAAATTTCGTCGTACACGTGAAGATGTATAGTATACGAACAGTACTTTTGTAGGTTTCTTAATAATATCAAAAGATTTTACTAAATTTTAAAAAATATGATTAAAGTGACTCACTCGGTTTACATAGCAATATTAAATATAAGTTCTAAATGAAATAGATTATCTTAACCTTGTCGGTTTTAAACACAAATAATAACCTTATCAACAAAAATCTCGAATAATATTTAATATAAACTATCTTATTAAAAAAATTATAATTAGTTTTTGATATAACTGTATTCTACAATAATCCTAAAATATTATATAATAAAAGCACCTGAGAACAATTAGGCATAATTTGCATAATATACATTTAGGGAAAAAAATGTGTTTAACTACTTTTTATTTATGTTTTTTATTTGTATGAACGAAAATGTCGTAGAAAAAGTATAGTACACAACTAGAGTTGTAAGCTTATTACATGCTTGTAAAATTGTCGCTTTTTTACTCGCATATAATAAGATTCTTACAACTCTCGTTATGCAATATAATTTTTTTATTTAAATATTATGTTAACTACTTTTTTCATGTACGTATTTAAATATAAATCTTAAATACAGCTTAAACTTTCAATTTAGGGTTCTTTGTCGGTGTATGATCTTATAGATCTAAGAGTGTAAATTCTTATTGCGGGCTATTAATTAGGTTCACTGCATTGTTGTTAAACTTTTCATGGGAAGAAAGCAAGAACGTATTGCTAAGTTGTCATAAACAGTATATATTAACAATGTATATTGCAATGGAATAATTCCATTTCCCGTTATTATTTCTTAAGAGGATTATCTTTACTCTACACCTCAACAAAGTGTATAGTTTTCAAGAACACAAGATGTAAAACGCCAATCTTAAAGAGAGTTCACATCACTAGTTGTTTCTGTTAAATTCACGACACTAATTAAAAGTTAAATAGCATACTTGGAACATTTTTTCCGTGGATTGCGACAGTGTAATGAAAAAAAAAAACAAACACAACTGAACATCGGTTATTTTTGGATATTTTAAAAGAACATAAAATTCTGAACTAGAAATTCTTATGCACTACTGTTTAAAATTTAAAAATAAACGAATGAAAAGCGTTTAAAGTTGTGTTATTTAACATTACTGTAGTCAAGTTAGCCATGTTTATTTTCTGTAATTTTTAATAATAAAGTAATTTAAAAAAAAAGAAAATATTTCAAAACATTTTTGGCAAAAATAAAATTGTATTTTTTAATTTACTCGCAACATTTCGAATATTATAAAAATGAATTTCATTTTATAGGTACACGTTCTAGAAACGTTTTTATTCACTGAAAGGGCGCCATATACTATTTCAAAACAAATTGACACTGGTTGATTTCTATATTCTAGACAGACAAAAAATAATATTATAATCATGTTATTATTTTTACAAAACAAACGTAGTACAACTGATGAATGCGGATCCGTTATCTAAAAATGAAAGTGTTTACAGAATATAATGCTTTGTAATACAGATGGCAAGAAAAAGAATAACGGCACTTTGCGAAGCAACAACCCCTGTATTGTGGAACACGTGGTATCCAAAAAGGTTCTTTGGCCCTTTAGTTTGCAATAAAACTTCGTAACCATTGTCTAATTTTTGTTTGTAAATAATTTCTAAGAATTGTGTTATTTGCAGTTTTCATCTTTTACTTTAGTTTTAGACATTTATATACAATGGTTTTAGTCACTTAAGTCCGGTTTCACCATTAAGAATTTAACTCGAGATTAACTAATCTACGATTAAATTTAAAATCCTGTCATATCATTGGTTAGTGGTTTTAAGCTAACCAATCATATGACAGGATTTTAAATTTAATCGTAGATTAGTTAATCTCCAGTTAAATTCTTAATGGTGAAACCGGACCTTAATGTAGTGTTGTTTCTAATAATGGACGTGTTTAAAATATTATAATTTTTATCGTAATAATTACAGCTTACTTATGTATTTGCAAAAATATAAATTTTTTCAGCAATAATTTTAAGATTACTTTGTAGTATAAGAAATTTGTATGACTATATATATGTCACACCGTTTGCATTTATAAGGTAACCAAATAGCGAACAGATTGAGTAAGTTGCCGCTTTTCGGTCAGTATAATTTTTATGGAATCCATAAATCATAAAGTAAACAGCTTCTAAACACCTAAAATTGGACGCATGTCTTTTCCTAAAAATTATAAAAATACCATCTAATACTATTTTTGATAAAATACTTCTCTATTTGTTTTTACCTTGTCAAGAAAACAAGAAATTTAAATTTAATTTTTTAATGTAATGCTACCGTCTCTTATTACAATACGAAATAATACCGAATACTATTAACTAGATTTTATTTTGAAATTTTATTTTTCGGTAATTGATATAATAATGTTTTGAAATACAGACGATAACAAGTAGATTCACAGTAAAAGACAACGGGTTCATTGTTAAAGTGTTCCTTCCTATTCCTGCATTTTTTGTCTGTTTTTCATCTTACGGCAGCACCATCATCTATTAGCGTAAAGCCAAAAATTTATATGAACAGTTTTATAGTTTTACCGTAGCCACGGAACCACTCTACTGGTTCTAATTTTTTTTTCTTGTCTTGAGGTACTTTTCACTTCACGGAACCCCAGCCTTAACTGAATTTACATGATTGTTGTGAATGTTTTGTTTTATTTAAATACTATGATCTGATACATTATCCATTGCCACAATCCAATTTTTGAGTAAATTAGGTATTAATTATATCTCTAACGTTGTATAACATTGTTATAAATAATGTTATTGTAAACTGTTCAAATTGCAATAACGAAATTTGTTATTCGGAATGTATTATTTGAATTTTACATAATGCTACTGGCTAAAAACTTCCTATATTTTAAGAATATTATTCATAGTTTTAATTAGCTTGGCAGACTTATATGTAAGCTTACGGAAATTTTTTAACCCATAATATATGACGAGGACTTAAAGTACACGGCCCCCATTCTAACTTTCAAACGGTTACAGATAATGCCGTGAAATTTTTTACACGAAAACAAACTTATAAAAGACAAAAACAATCAGATTATGGCAACTTTGATTTAACAAAGGCTCTTCAAAATAAGGTGTCACTTGATTTACCTTTCCATTAGTAAAAAAAACTTTTCAAACAACACTCAGCTCTAATTTTAATAACTGTGACTGCCATTTTCTGTTAAAAAAAATAGATAACTGACTCATGGCATTATGTGCATGCAATGGTTCGGAATCAGAGTAAAAGTGGCGGACTTTATGTCCTTACTTTATATGGAACATGAAGATGATGTCATCTATTTTTACAAACATTTGAAAAGAGAAGCACAAATCTTGTGTTTCTTTTTTTTCTAACTGTGATCTTGTCAGTTTTCTATCTTGTGTGTTACGTTGTACTGTAATAACATCGATGTTTGTAACTTCTCGTTTCTTACCTTATGTGTAGTGTTCTGCCAATTTACCTTATTGTTTTGAATATATATCTCTCTACAATGACGTTTTATTCATCCTTCGTGATTATTATTAAAGTTTAAATTTCATGTAGGCCTTTGTCAAAACTTAATTTTAGCGTAAATGATGAGTAAGTTTGCTAATGAATTAAGAGTTAGTGTTCAGTTTAAATTAGTGATGGATAATCCAGGTTCAGGTTTTCTGTTTCATATAACATTTTCGATGTCGATTGATTACTAACTTAACGATTGTGTAGGTCCGCAAGTAATTTCATTCCATTTTGTTCTAATCCGGCTACAGATCCGTTTCATCTTTAGAATACATTTTCGATATCACTCATTTAAGAGGATTTACTACCACGCGATTTTTGCAAACTTAAATAAACAAGCCCCTTACGTTTCCATTCTGTATTTCCCCTAAGATATTGATCTGACAACATTGCAACAAACATATGGTATTGAGTTGACATTTAAGATCCTTACTGGCGTCGTATTTTTCAGTCGTACTCAAGTTCTGCCAACGAGTTGTCCCTTTTTAATTAAATGGCCTTCCATTGGTTCAATCGCGCGAATGTAGCCTTTCCAGAGACTTCCATCCAGACGTGCCATCACCACACTTTCAGTCCTTGCAGGCAGAGTCACGTTCTCACTCAATAAGTCTCGCACAGCTGCTTTCACTGAAGAATGAAAAGTAATTTTTTGATTGTCGATCTTCAGGACATCGTTCTTCATATCCAAATGGAGCCCATACTTCTTTATAACGTTCATTCCCAGGATAACTTTTTCCGTGGTGTCGGTTATCATTACTTAATGGTCGAGTACTCCATTTCCCAAATCAATGGTCACTTGTACTTGTCCGTTAGTAGGTATTTTTTCGTCTGTCGCTGTTCAAAGTCGTACTGTTACTGGTGATGCCTTCTCGTTTTCCAACAACATGTCAGGACGAACGATGGTTTTTGTCGCTTCCGTGTCAACCTGTAAATGAACACTTTTTTTATTGACCCTGCCATCGAGATAAATGCTATGCAATTGTTCCATAGGCAATGCTATTTGAATGCTAATCTCCGGAACATGACTAGATAAGATTAACTTTTGTCTCTTTTGATCAATTCATTCCAAATTTTCGAGCGCTACTCGTGTCTTATTCTAGGGTTTAGTACAATGTCGGGGTGCATGGTCTATTTCGCCGCAGTTCAAAGCTACCTCTTTGATGCTTTCTAGTGCGTGCGCGGGTAGTTCTGCAGCACAGCGGTGTTTATGACCGTCTCGTTGCGATGTTTCTTTCGCTGTTTCAAACTGCAAGGTATGCACTAAAACATCATCAGTGAGTCCGCTGCGTTTCGCTGCCTCAGAATCCATTATTAAATCTTCGTTTGTGACGCTTCTTTCACCATGGCAAATCATTTGGTTCATTTTTTCTTCAAGCAGTTTCATTCTATCTCGTACAGCTTTTGTCATTCATAGATTCGCATATTTCTTCTTTTAAATTTAACGTATCTGTTTGGGTTTCTTCTTAAACAATTTTAATTTAATTTTCTATAATAATTTGTATTTGCTCCTCAATAGTGTTTTTTTGATTATCAATGCACTTCTAGAGTTTTTTTCCATTTTTTCAGAATTTTCTTCCTTTTTTTATTTACTGATTCGAGAATTTTAAATATTTTTGCATCCATTTTAATTTGATAACAAGTTACCGGCATAAATTATAACATGAATAAAAAGTTTAAATACACTACTTTAACGAACTTGAACAGCTAAAACTACACGATATAAACAAACACGCAAATTGTGAACTAAAAAGTTTTATTTATTTAAACGATTTCACCGGGTTTCAATACCGCACACCTGTATCACCAATATAACAAACTTAAAACGAATTTATTTTTATACAGAAAATTTTTACACGTTTATAACTACACGAAAAAAAATACTTACACGAATTTATGTATTACAATCACTTGAAAAATAATGTCCGCGGATAACTTCTGTTTATCTTAAAATTGACACTTGTTTACATTAAAGGTACGAACGTTATATTTATCTCGAACACACGCGTTAATCACTTATTATTTAAACATCTTCTTAACACTGCCGACTTCGAATAACCAGTTTTGTAAATAGATAATTTTTAAATTATTTAGACAGAGATATTTTTTTTTCTTTAAAAAATGATCTAGTATTAAATAATAGATAAACTATTCAAACTTTATATAGATAACAGATAATAGATTAAATAATCTAGGTAATAACAACGATAGATGGAGTTCATTTGAAGAACTACTATAGAATGCAGGAAGTTACTGAAGAAAAATATACATATTGTAACTCGAATTTTACGGGACACTCAATATTTTATAAATATTATTTAAATAATTTAAATAAAAAAATTATTTATATACAGAAACATATAACTTATATATTTTTTGATTGTATCTAGATACATATAAATAGATCAAAATTATGAATCTATACTGCGAATAACTGACCTATGCTCTCTCTACACCGTTTTTATATATTTCCGTTATCTATCCCGATAATTGTCTACAGCTTTCCCAAACGTTCTGGAAGTGGATAAAAAGTTCGTGAGCGCTCTCAAAGCTGAACGTTACAATAATTTAGTTTTGTGAAATTTTTGCCAAAAAATGCAAAAAATGCACCTATTTTACAAATCAAGCTATTTTTAATGAAATACAATAGTTAACTAGACCTTGACACAAGTCAATTTGAAGTTTGAAAACACGAATTAATTCGTCAGTAAAGATGCTGAGGCATAATAACGTTATCAATGAAACGAAAGTATTCGTCTAGACATAACATTGTAAAAAAAAACAACACAACTATCATAATTCTTTGAAACTTTATAATAGTAAATTAATAAATTCCCAAGACTTTATACTATTTTATTTTTGGACATTAGTAATAATTAGTAATAAATTATTTAAGCTAGTCATGCAAAGTAATATTTTATTACATTTTAAAGTCCCCAAAGGTATCACATTGCGTGCAAAATATTGTCCCCAAACCGTTCGTTTAATATCAAAATAGCGTCCCCAAACTACTCACATCCTATGATTTTACGTTTGGAACTTTGAGGACTCATTGCTGTCATAAAGTGGCAAGTTTGAGGACTGGAAGTTTGGGCCAGTCCTCGAACTTCCAAAAAGTCCCTGAACTTCCGCTTTTATAACTCCTAGAGACCTCAAACTGACCACTATACATATATATATATATATATATATATATATATATATATATATATATAAATAAAAATGATTTTACTCGTGAAAACCTCAAGCACAATATATATATCTATATATATATATTATAAATTAAAACAGATTTTCGGATTTCTTCTCGTGTTTTATTATAATTATTTAAACGACGTTTCAGCAAAATCTCATTTGCCATTATCAAGTTAAATGTAAAATTAAAGTTTTACAAATTACAATTAAATGAAGTTGTCACTGTCAAAATGTTTTTGCTTGACTTCTTGTCACTGGACCCTGTCGTATTTGATTTATATTTAGATTTTTTGATGAAGTAGGTAAAACTGTATTAATGTTATTTGATGAACTTATTTGCATTTGCGTTTTTATGGAAGGAAGTATCGTTTTCCATATCTTATTTAATCTTGTGCTATCATCTCGTTTGTTTAAATTGGATGGACGCTTTTCAATTTCGATGGCTTCTCTAGCTATTCTGCACCAAAAATGTTCAATGTTTGCTAAAACTTTTGTGTTGTTAAAATTAATAGTATGTCCCGTTTCTTTAACATGTTGGGCTAGTGACGATGAGGAAAGTTCTTGTCTAACTGCAAGTTTATGTTCTTCTACTCTTGCTGAAATGCGTCTATTAGTTTGACCAATATAAGACTTATTGCACATGCCGCATGGAACTTCATATACTCCTTGTGCTTCAAGTAGGATACGTTCTTTAGGAGATTGTAGTACAGAGTTAATTTTCTTATTTGTAGTAAAAACTGTTTTTATATTATTTCTTAACAGAATTTTGCTTATTTTATCTGTGACGTTTTTAATGTAAGGTAGAAAAGCTTTTTTCATTGAAGTTTCTTCTTGTGATGATTTAGTTGTTGGAATTAATTGCTTTCCAATTGCTTTCATAATAACTTTGTTTGAATAACCATTATCTACTAAAACTTTCTTTAAATATTTAATTTCTATATTATAATGTTCCTTATCTGTTAGACGTTTAGACCGTGTTACTAGTGAATTAACTACGGATGATAGTTGAGCTGGATGATGGTGTGATTTTGCATTGAGGTATCTATTCGTATTAGTTGTTTTCTGTAAACTGTATATCCGATTTGATTGTTATTTTCTTTTTTATAAAAGTATCTAAGAAAGGTAATTGTCCATTTTCCTCAATTTCCATTGTGAAATTGATAGCTTTATTTTGTAGATTCAGGTGTTTCAAAAATGTATCGAGTTTATCTTTACCATGGGGCCAAATAACAAAAGTATCGTCAACGTATCGTAACCATAATTTTGGTTTAGTTCTGCTGAATTTAAAGCTACGGTTTCTAATTCTTCCATAAAAATATTTGCTATTACTGGTGACAACGGTGAGCCCATAGGTGCTCCTTGTATTTGTTTATAACGTGTACCATTGTAGATAAAATATGTATTATTCAAACAATGTTTAGTTAAATCTAAGATATATTTTGGAGGATTGTGTTTATTTTTAATAATTTGAAGGGTTTCTTCTATGGGTATATTTGTAAATAATGATACTATATCAAAGCTAACTAATATATCATCTATCTCTATTACTTGTTGTTTTATAATATTTAGAAAATGTTCAGAATTACGTACATATGAAGCTGCTTGTTCAGCGTATGGTTGGAGAAATTTTGCTAGAAATCTTGCAAGTGGTTGTAGAGGGGAACCGATAGAGCTGACGATAGGACGTAACGGTACATTTGCTTTATGAATTTTCGGTAAACCATAAAACTTGGGAAATTTCGACGATTTTTCTCTAGGAATAATTGTAAGTTGGGTTTCTTTGTCTAAAGGTGTAGCTTGTATTTTAGCTTTTGTAGTTTTCTCTAAATATGTCGTAGGATCTCTGACTATTTTAGTATAAGCTTCATCGTTGAGAAGTGTCATTATTTTTGTATGATAATCAATTTTGTTTAAGACAACTGTAGCATTTCCTTTATCGGCAGGTAAAACCAAAATGTTATTATTACTTTTTAGTTCTTTAAGAGCCATATGTTCCTTTTTAGTCAAGTTTGTAGTTGGTAATTTAGATTTTCTTAATAAATAAGAAATATCTTGTCGAACAATTTCAGCATCGTTATCTGGCAAATCTTTGATCGCTGTTTCTACATTGCATATTATTTTTTCAATAGGAATACGTGTTGGAGTTATTGCAAAATTAAAACCTTTAGATAATACAGATTCAGTTTCATCGTTAATTGTTATGTTTGATAAGTTATAAACAGTTATACTTTTTTACGAAAACCACATCACATTCAAAAACTAGTAAAAAGTAAAACTGTTTATAACTTATCAAACATAACAATTAACGATGAAACTGAATCTGTATTATCTAAAGGTTTTAATTTTGCAATAACTCCAACACGTATTCCTATTGAAAAAATAATATGCAATGTAGAAACAGCGATCAAAGATTTGCCAGATAACGATGCTGAAATTGTTCGACAAGATATTTCTTATTTATTAAGAAAATCTAAATTACCAACTACAAACTTGACTAAAAAGGAACATATGGCTCTTAAAGAACTAAAAAGTAATAATAACATTTTGGTTTTACCTGCCGATAAAGGAAATGCTACAGTTGTCTTAAACAAAATTGATTATCATACAAAAATAATGACACTTCTCAACGATGAAGCTTATACTAAAATAGTCAGAGATCCTACGACATATTTAGAGAAAACTACAAAAGCTAAAATACAAGCTACACCTTTAGACAAAGAAACCCAACTTACAATTATTCCTAGAGAAAAATCGTCGAAATTTCCCAAGTTTTATGGTTTACCGAAAATTCATAAAGCAAATGTACCGTTACGTCCTATCGTCAGCTCTATCGGTTCCCCTCTACAACCACTTGCAAGATTTCTAGCAAAATTTCTCCAACCATACGCTGAACAAGCAGCTTCATATGTACGTAATTCTGAACATTTTCTAAATATTATAAAACAACAAGTAATAGAGATAGATGATATATTAGTTAGCTTTGATATAGTATCATTATTTACAAATATACCCATAGAAGAAACCCTTCAAATTATTAAAAATAAACACAATCCTCCAAAATATATCTTAGATTTAACTAAACATTGTTTGAATAATACATATTTTATCTACAATGGTACACGTTATAAACAAATACAAGGAGCACCTATGGGCTCACCGTTGTCACCAGTAATAGCAAATATTTTTATGGAAGAATTAGAAACCGTAGCTTTAAATTCAGCAGAACTAAAACCAAAATTATGGTTACGATACGTTGACGATACTTTTGTTATTTGGCCCCATGGTAAAGATAAACTCGATACATTTTTGAAACACCTGAATCTACAAAATAAAGCTATCAATTTCACAATGGAAATTGAGGAAAATGGACAATTACCTTTCTTAGATACTTTTATAAAAAAGAAAAATAACAATCAAATCGGATATACAGTTTACAGAAAAACAACTAATACGAATAGATACCTCAATGCAAAATCACACCATCATCCAGCTCAACTATCATCCGTAGTTAATTCACTAGTAACACGGTCTAAACGTCTAACAGATAAGGAACATTATAATATAGAAATTAAATATTTAAAGAAAGTTTTAGTAGATAATGGTTATTCAAACAAAGTTATTATGAAAGCAATTGGAAAGCAATTAATTCCAACAACTAAATCATAACAAAAAGAAACTTCAATGAAAAAGCTTTTCTACCTTACATTAAAAACGTCACAGATAAAATAAGCAAAATTCTGTTAAGAAATAATATAAAAACAGTTTTTACTACAAATAAGAAAATTAACTCTGTACTACAATCTCCTAAAGAACGTATCCTACTTGAAGCACAAGGAGTATATGAAGTTCCATGCGGCATGTGCAATAAGTCTTATATTGGTCAAACTAATAGACGCATTTCAGCAAGAGTAGAAGAACATAAACTTGCAGTTAGACAAGAACTTTCCTCATCGTCACTAGCCCAACATGTTAAAGAAACGGGACATACTATTAATTTTAACAACACAAAAGTTTTAGCAAACATTGAACATTTTGGTGCAGAATAGCTAGAGAAGGCATCGAAATTGAAAAGCGTCCATCCAATTTAAACAAACGAGATGATAGCACAAGATTAAATAAGATATGGAAAACGATACTTCCTTCCATAAAAACGCAAATGCAAATAAGTTCATCAAATAACATTAATACAGTTTTACCTACTTCATCAAAAAATCTAAATATAAATCAAATACGACAGGGTCCAGTGACAAGAAGGCAAGCAAAACATTTTGACAGTGACAACTTCATTTAATTGTAATTTGTAAAACTTTAATTTTACATTTAACTTGATAATGGCAAATGAGATTTTGCTGAAACGTCGTTTAAATAATTATAATAAAACACGAGAAGAAATCCGAAAATCTGTTTTAATTTATAATAATAATTTTACTCGTGAAAACATCAAACACAATATATATATATATATATATATATATATATTTGTACCGCCGTTACTAAGCGCTTACAATATGGCCGTTCATCCCGATAGTTTAGATACCTACTGTCGGTAAATTTTATATAGCCTCCTAGTACCGGTTATATACCTTGCTCGAAATAATCTCTTAGTAGCGATGAAACAAATACTTATATAAGATCATAGTTGCGGTTAGACATCAGTGTATGAATAAACTAACCTCTCAATTTCTAAACAAATGTTTTGTTAATAGAAGCAAAAGTTTGCAAATATACCATAATTTTTTCAATCATAAATACTTTACGTATCTATAAATTAACATATTTAATAATTACTTTTACTCATCACAGTTTTATATTTATAACGGTAACTAAGAATCAGTTTTTTATCCATGATAATATTTTACTTTTCCTTTTACTTTTACTTTAAATGGGCAAACAGTAACTTGAGCTATTGTACACAAAATTCAAAATTTTGTTAGAAACAGATGTTTTGTGTCAAATGTTTATTAACACTTCTCGGTATAATTTAACAGGTAGTAAAAGCCCTTAAACAATTTTACTCTTTTTTGAACACTTACATATGTACATTCTAAATTATTATTATTTCTTCAAGGTCAATAAAAAATCATTCTTTGTATGCAAACTGGTTCACTAATATGACAACCAGCGTTGCCAAAGATAATTAATGCGTTCCCACTGCAATAACAAACTTTTTTGTGCGTTATTGTTATTACTACTGCTATCATTTATCACTAGTATTCTGGGAATGATAATACGTGGATTAAGAAGTAGACAAAGACATCGTTTAAAGATAAAAGCATGTAACTGTAGATTTGGTTAAATGAATATTATTTGATTTTTTTTTATAGATATACAATTAAAAAACAGATGCTTTAAACTTTATTTCACAACATGTAAATCTTTGAAACCATTTTTTGAGAGTATTTCTTAACCGATTAAATTTAGGTTTTCTGCAACGAATTTCTTATTTAATTACCTAAATATATTTAATAATTAAGTTTAAAATGAATAATTATAGATAATTTTATTTATGCTTTTCCTATATTCATTTTATTTATTAATTATTGCCAACATGATTCGACCGAAATGGTCATCATAAGCCCTCTAAAATTATAACCAGCTCAGTTTCGTATAAAATATTACGTCCCGTCTTTGAATTTTGTTGGTTTCGACACCTTACCGTATTGATTGAATTGAATTTTCTTTAGGTTAAGCGACTAAAATCTACAATTTTTTATCAATCTTTGCCAAGTTTGGAAATTACCGCCGTCACAAACTGTACTTTTATACATAATTAGAGACACCGTTTTGTTCTCTATCGTTTCTCATGATTTCGATTTTTCTCAAGCTTAAATAATAGATTTACATAATTAGTTTTTGTCCAAGCCAAAATATTAAATTAAATTTTCTTGACGTAAAATGACCAAAATCTATAATGTTTTTATCAATCTTTACCAAATTTGGAAATTATGATATTTAATGCAAAATAATCGATTGGTGTTAACCACATTTTCTCATCTCCACCACGTTTTATTTTACCTATCTTGCGCTTTCGACGTCTTACCGTATTACCGATTTCAAGCTTAATTATTGAAAAACAGAGTACTACATCAAAATTTTACTTATACCTGTTGATTGTCTATTCTTTTAGCTACGGATTTTAGAGTTTTTATACAATTCCAATAAAAATTATAAATATCATTATGCTTTAAGCGCAGCTCGAAGCAACCGGAGTTAGCGAAAATCAAAGTTTTGACTTTGTGGGTTCTAATTTTGGTTACACGCCGTCACAAACTGTAATTTAAAACATAATTAAAGATACCGTTTTGTTCTCTATCGTTTCTCATGATTTCGATTTTTTCAAGCGGAAATAATAGGTTTATTTAGCTTTTGTCCAAGTAGCATCATAGATGAATATAAAATTGAATTTTCATTACGTAAAGTGACTAAAATCTACAATTGTTTACCAATCTTTACCAAATTTGAAAATTGCGGTATTTAATGCAAAATAATTGATTGGTGTTAACCGCATTTTCTTATCTCTACCACGCTTCATTTTACCTATCTGGCACTTTCGACGTCTTACCGTATTGCCGATTTCAAGCTTGATTATTCGAAAACAGAGTACTACATCAAAACTTTACTTATACCTGTTGATTGTCTATTCTTTTAGCTATGGATTTCAGAGTTTTTGTACAACTGCAATAAACATAGAAATTTCATTGTTTCAAGCACAGCTTGAAGCAACCGGAGTTAGCAAACATCGAAATTTTGACTTTGTGGGTTTTTATTTTGGTTACACGCCATCACAAACTGTAATTTGATACATAGTTAGACACCGTTTTGTTCTTTATCGTTTCTCATGATTTCGATTTTTTTTTCAAATTGTAATAATAGATTTATTTAGCTTCTCGTAAGGTACTACGTATGCTAGATTATAAAATTAAATATTATTTACGTAAAGTGACTAAAATCCACAATTTTTGACTAATATTTACCAAATTTGAATATTATAGTTCCTGAATCAAGAGAAACTGATTAGTGTTAACTTTGTTTTCTTATTTCTACTTCGTCGCTTTTTACGCATCTTACACTTTCAACGCTTTATTTGTATATTGGTTGCATGCTTGATAACTCCAAATCGTATTACGACTTTAAAATCCTATTTATACCTGCAGGATTTACTATCTTCATAGGGTTCCATAATTTATAAATTAAAATAACGGACATTTTTAATAGTTATAATATTTATTAAAACGAACTTCAAATATAATATAGGATTGATTAATTGTTGAAAAGAAGTTGACGGTTGCTCTTCTTTTTCATGTTTTGAGGTGGCCTTTCTTTCTTCTTTTTAGCCCATTCGTATTTTTCAAAGTTTATGACCTTTTTTAAAAAAGTTGTATATATGTTTTATCTTGTCGTAGAACAAGTAGCATGGTAAATGTGTGTTCACTTTAATAAGCAACAATGCTTTAACTGTAAAAACACCTTATCTTCCTCGTTCCGATGTCCAAATGTTACCCATCAACAAAAACACCTTTTCAACTGGCGCTGAAGTTCCTGGCAAACAATGTATAAATTCAACCACTTTTCTAAGATTATAGTAATTATTAGTGGCACTGCTGAAACTCTCAGTCCACTTTTGAATTGAAGATGTGTCTTGCGAAAACTTTAAATTTTCTATTACATAATTAAATATCTCAACTTTATCAAACAGGTCATCAGTATGAATAATTCTTGTATTGAGCTGTTTGTTGATCGTTTCCGCAGAATTTTCAACAGATACCCACTCTGGATGTCGTGTCAATAAAACCCATTCGAAATCACGAATATCTTCAAAGTTTTTTTCCCATAAACTTAAATAACTTACGCAATTGTCATAAAAGCTGTCTACAACTTTATAGGTTTTTTCCATATTGACACCTTCTTCGTTTTGTAGTTTTACTAATAATTGTTTAGCAATGAAAGGAATAAATTTATGTTTTTTGCATTCACTAATTTTGGTTTTTAAATCCATAAACAAACTACTTATTTCAACTGCTGTTGCTTCGTTTGATTCCATTTTTAGTACTGTGTTATTAAGGGGTTCAAAAGTGCCATGATAAACCATAATTGAAATTCACTAGAAGAATCTTCAAAAACATTTTTCCAAATACTTGGGCAATTTTCTTCTGAGAGAAAATATGATTTTAATCTATTAAAAACTGATAAAATTCTATAAGCTGCAGGAAGTAAACTTAAAAATCTTGTACCAAAATGGCTTAATACTTTTTTGAATTCGATTTCTGCAAACTGACAGAATTCTTTCAAAGTATTTGTCCTTACTGTATATATAGAAAAATGTTTATATATTTTGACTACAATACTATCAATATCAAGTGTTGGGATCTTATCAACCACATGTTGTACACATTTTCATGGCCAACTTTACTAGTTAATTTATTGTAAACATTCATTTTTCCTTTGCGTTTTACACCCCCAAAATTTTTTTTTGTGTTATCTGCACAAAAACAAATAACTTTTTTAGTAAGATTGTATTTTTTCAAGGGTTCTGAAAACGTATTCTGTTAAAAGATCCGATGTTTCGCCAGGTTGAAATTCTAATAACTTCACATGGACTTGGTTATCAAAAAGTACCTAACAATAATAGGAACTAATTTTTGATTAAATCTATTTGAAGCCTCTATAGTGACAGTAATAAAATTTACAGATTGTAAATTTTGAGAAACTTCAGTAAATACATGGGGAGCCATTACATTAGTTATGATTGCTCCAATCTTTGTTTTTGCACTGGAAAACTTTAGGTCATAGAAAGAGGAGATTAACTTTGAAGTGCAAGTAGACAAATTAAAACTAAAATTATGTTGCGCAAATGTGGTCTCTTTGGCTGCGCAATTCAAATCGTCGCTGCTTGGTTTGGCCATTTTAAAAAATGTAGTAACAGCTTGACTGATTGTCGATGCACACTTAGCTTTTTTATGTTTCTGAGTATTTACATGTTGCACAATGTCACGGCGACTACCTTGTGCAACCGAAAATTCTGAATTGCAAATAGTACACTTTACGGACTCTTCGCAGCACCCTTCTTTTATAACTATTTTTCTTCAAAATTTTGCTAATAGGCTAATTCACTACACGTCGTCAAATGAACTTAAATGATAATAAACCAATGGGATACCTTACAACCTTACCACAAATCAAGGTGAACTGCGTTTTGAATTTTGACATCGGAATTGGGAAGATGCACATACGCAGATTCTGCGCAACATGAATTTGGCTACTTCGGGATGATTCGGCAATGTGCACAATAGAGTTGACATTGCAGTTGAAATCTTTCAAGAAAATAACATAGAACTATTAAAAAACGGAGGCATTAAAAAAACGGACCGGACATATGAATATAGTTTAAATAACGTACAGTCTGTTATAAGAACGGACTTATGGCACACTATATCTTCAGTAAATTAACATTTAATAATGCACTGATAATAGCAACTAATCGTAATTGTTTCCAGATTACGCTTATAGGAACATTGCTTTTCATTTTATCACTACAAAAATCGACACATCTTTGCTGCGCACTTGTTTCTCTGAAGAATATTTACAATTTGGAAATAATTAAATTACATATCTACCTTGTGATTACATATATATTGTTATATCGGAACAAAGCGCTGAAGTAAAATAATTTCAAAAATATATAGTATTGCTGTTCATCTGCTTTCATCGATGTTTGTTTTTGCATTTTTTTAGGTTTTTTGATTTTTTGAGTTTTTCTAATTTCTCTTTTTTCGAGATTGTTCAATTCGATATTCTGTAATTTTATAACTATGATTTTTAATTTGTCATTAAATAGTTATTTTATTAGGAGTAGATGCATAAACAGGGGTAATATGTTAACTAAAGTTCAAACAAAACTGAAAGAAATCCATAATTTATACTTACGTTATCGAGTTCTACATACTGTTTATGTTATCGAGCGTTTAATTTGATCTACTGTATTAATTTTTTCTATTAATTATTTTATCTCAATTATTTTTCTAAAGAAATTAACAAATCAGACAAAATTAATAATTTAGTTATTTTTGAAACGGATACATTCTACACCTTCCAGATATGCCTAGATTAACTTTTACCTTACTGGTTCTGAAGTAACTGTTAACATGTATGTACTACAGACATTTAAATGAATGTATACTGTTTTTTTTTTTGACAGAACAATGTAGGGTCGGCAGGTTTTGAAATTGTCAGTAAGTGCCAAAACAGTTATTTATGTATTTATCCATAAATATCAATAAAGGTAACAGTTTGTTGTCAATAACGCACGTTATATATATATGATGTTCATTTTTTTTATCAGTTGAAATAAATGGAAGCAACATTTTATAGTTATCCTTAAAGAAGAAACTTTAAGCGAACATACCACCTTGTTGGGCAAAACGGTGTTATTCCTTTTGGGTGAACTGGGGTATTGAATTCATTCAATACTCTGTCTTTTTGGAATTTTTCAAAGCAAACCAAACATTTAGGAGATTCTCTCTTTTATGTAATCAACTCTCTGATATTAAGCAATTTTGTACAAGTTTCTAAAGAGTACTGCGGCGGTCGAAGATGTATTATAGAAACTGAGAAAATATTCTTTCCACTCTGGAGCTACTGCAGTTATTAGAATGCTGAATGAAATCTGCTTAGAATTACTACAATCTGTGGTTTCATTTATTATTGAAAAAAAAGGATTGATGCTGCATTTCTTCAAAAATTTCATTCAGAACAAAAAATATCATGTCCAAAACTTCATTGGCTACTTCCTTTGAAAGTCGTTTAAAAACCTTTTTGTTTTTCGTCTATTTTTTGAGTGCTGGATTACCATTTGCTTGAAGGTTTAAAAACATTGGAATCTTTTTCTTCATGGTCACAAATTGCCAAGTAAAGAAATTATGCACGGTAGAGCTTTACGTGTTTCTTGTGTTTCTTTAGTTTTTTTTTTGTATTCAAACTTGCAAAAACATGTGTACCTTTCTTCACTACCGCTAGTAACTGCACTGAATTTATATGCAATTGTGAACGTCGTGGGTAGAAAACCGTTAAAAAACTTTGGACCAGTTGTCGGAACCATTTTTGCACAATTAATCGAATCCTTTTTTTCGAATCTGTGAAGTAAGCTAACGTAGACTTTTAATTTCAGAAGTAGTTTTGCGTGTCATACACAATCCATTTGAATTTTCGTTACATAAACGAACGTACTTTCTTTTTCTACTAGAAAGGGCCGTCGAGCGAATTAGTTCTTATATGAATGGACAATGTGTCTGACGTATCTACCTCTATTTACTTGACGCAAGCAAGCGAATCTTCTCAATCCGTCTCTAGTGAACACACAGGGAGGACTAAATTAATTGATTCTTCTGATATACATATTATATAAATTTGAGTCTACTCATTTAGGTAACTTCTATGGGTGCATTGACTTTGATGCAACCATGTACTTGCCACCCCTGGAACAGTGACCAAAGTGTCAACAATAAGTACATAATTTCCAAATCTAAATGTGTCAGAATAATTTCGAGTCAAAACTATCGTTATTTAAACTAAACCCGTAGAGATAATTAAACTGTTTTTTCTTTTTCACAAAACTTTTTTGTTTAACAGCTAGTGCTGTGTCAATTTGACATTTCTTTGCAGATTCATAAATCGTACGAACAGAAAATTATTGTCTTGATCTACCAACTGCAACTCATTTAAAATCTCTAAAAAAACTTGATTCAAACGTACAACCCAGATTCTAGTTTACAATTTTTTCATGTCTTTTAAGAAGATTATAGCTTGTTTGCATTCAGTCTTAACATCAGCGTCTTTATTAATACATGTAATAAATTGTATTTGATCTGGCACATTATGTAGTGTCGAGGCTTTTGTTTAGACAGAGGATGGTAAATTTTTTAATTTGGTTGTTTGTTTAAAGAATCTTCAACAAGGTGCAATATCAGTGCGTGTACAAATTTTTAATAAAAGTAAAAAGAAGCAACATTCTCTTCACATTTTTAACAGATTCAATAAACATGTAAAATTGTGGATGTATTTGGGAAACCTACAATATTCTTTAACTTTAGCTTGTGATCTGTTGTATTTTTCACAAACATACTGCATAAGGCCAATGTTGTAAATTGTGTAATTTGTTTTATAATCAATTACCTTATTTTCTTTAAATTAATTAAGACTATCTTTATATGTAAAAAACAGTTAACTTCTTTAGTTTTCAGTTTGCTATTATTTTAATCTTCAGTTTATTAAAAATATAAATTTTATGATTTATATTTCAAATTGACATTTCATAGAATATAAAGTATTTTCATTTTTGATTGATAAAGTTATAAATACTTTATAATTAAAAAATTAAGTGTCTTGGCAGTTTTAGCAACTGACTAACGTGGGAAACAAAAAGTGTTTTGTTTTATATCAACGTAACTTCAAAATGTTTACGTTTACAAATGATTGAGAAACAGGACGTATATAAACAAACACTTTTGCATCTTTTGCATAAAGATAACTACAGGTTGAATGTCTCATATGATTAGTAATGTAGGACATTATAATCTGTGGTAATGCTGTTACTTTAGCACAAAAATCTATTACTGATTTGAGATTTAACAATAAGAATGCTTATATACATAAGTAAATTACTCGATTTCGATTGATGCGTTTTTTAAGCTTTCTTTAAGAGAATATTCAATGCATTTTAGTTTGAGTGTCTCTTTTCAGTCTAGCGTGTAAATACGTTTATGATTCAAGATAAGCAGTAACTAAATAAACAGTCAACACAAATGTTAAAGAAATTCTAAGAAAGGCTAGTAGTATTCTGGAAAATTTCCACAAATTTCGAACCATACCTAATATTGTGTATAAACTTGTGTTTTCTTAGCAAAAATCCAATTACAACGTTTACTACCTTTATACCTAGCTAAATCGGTTGTGTTTTCTTGTTAATTAGTTGTTCGAGTTAATGTTTTTTTAAGCAAATAATAATAAAAATCTATAATTTTTTATTTTCTACTTAAAAACACAAAATCATAATATATGTATATTTTTAATTTTACTCGTTTAATTTTTACTTTAAAAGAGCAGACTTAACAAATTATGAATAATTAAATTGTTTATACAAATACAATCAGCACGTAGGTACTATGATGTACGCATACGGTCAGCAAATTAATCTTCGAATTAATTTCCATACAGCTGCTTAAAAATACTTTAACTTATGTAATAAAATAATTGCGCAGTACAAAAAATACATTTTTCACATCAATACAAAATTTACAGTTCTTATATAATTCTTACATTTTTATTGGCATGAAAAAGTCCAATTTTCAATAAGTCGAATTGCTTTAGCTACATCTTGAGATCCGAGTTTGACTATATTTATTTAAAATTAAAAAGAGTCAAATTTATAATTAAGTTTGTCTAGTTTTCTGTAAAACTTAATTGTAATACAAAAAAAGGGTATTGTGTTGCATTACATTATTTATAAATTACTATGAGGTAAGGATATAAACTCCTCCAAAAAACTTATCATTTGACGGTTTATTTCTATATTAAATAGATTCGATGTGGAGGGTAGGCACCAGTCAGAAATAAAACAAATCTATTGTTCTGGCTACGTTTCGTCAACTATTGCGCCTAACTTCATCCAATTATATTAAATCTATATTAAATGGTACTTATAATTTAAAAAGTGTCAGAGTGATAAACATGGTTAACTTGTCAGTATAATTAAAAACTTACTAACTAGAATAATAAATTACAATTACAGCAAAGAATGAAAAACAGGAAGTACTAGAAATATTCGTTCACTAATATTACGATTGTGTTGACTAGAATACTCAATTGAATTTAACTTTCCTCAACCGTAAACGTTAAATTTCTGCTCAAACACAACACCATTTACTACAGATAGGCCTGATGTAGTTGGCGCAATAGCTGACAAAACGTAGAAAAAATAATCGATTTGTTTTATTTAGTGCCTATCCTTCAAATCAAAGGATCTATTTAATATAGAAATACACCATCAACTTATTTATAAGTTGGAAGGCAGTTTGACAGTATTCTAGATTAATCAAAAAGTCTAACTCACAGAATAAAAAGAATCAAAAGTGTTACTCGTGACGCTCTATTCGAGGTTTTAGATCTAACTTTCGTTGTTAGGCTAAAAATTAGAGCCGATTAAAAATAAAACCATTTCTAGGACAGAATTTAGCATATTTGGTTCTTTTTACATTACTTTTGCTTTACGAATGTACCTGCAGGACTGATTTTTAAATTTTGAAACACCTACATTTTAGCAAAAGAAAATATAATTCACATGTCACATGGTACCTTTTTTGTTTAATTGTATTGGATAAAATACAAAAACAAAATCGTAGAATAGGCTATCAAATCGGTGATATTTATATCACAACAACAGTTATTGCTGAATAAAATAATTTACTGACAAAGTGACAAAAAGTTTCAATAGACGTGTCGAAATCACAAAAACATTGTATTGATTCTCTTGCAACTTTAATATTTACTGTCAAACTGACAACTCGTTTAAAATTTTTGACTGTAAACGTTCATTATATTTTCTCCAAATATAACACCTGTTATGATTAATAATCGGTTTTACCACTCCTTAAAACCTATTAGAAATTGATCTCGTGTTTCGCACTCGGTCAATTTTCATCGATTCTAACTCAGGCTATCATCTATGATTATCATAACGCTAGTTATATTATCACAGAATATAAAGCACGTGGACACAGTATCGTAGCTACCGTGGAGCAGTTGGAGGAAACTGCCTCAACCTCACGAATCACAGGAGCACAAAATTAGAAAAGAAAAGAAATTTGCAAAAGCATTTGTATATAATTTTTTTTACCTTATAGTGGCATACTTTTTTCTTTGAAGTAATTGGGACGTGACCGAATTGCAAGCCATTGGTGTCGCCCATAATCGAAAATATCCTCATAAATCTGTCCTTAGTGAGGAAGGCAAACAGAAAATTTTGTTTGAAACCAAGATTTTTTATGGAAGAAAAAAAATGATTTTATTTGTAAGCTTTATTAGCAATCGAAATAGAGGTATATTATATATAGTATTTTTCTGAATCAAAACGACTAAAAGAACGTTCCATTAAAGTTTTTTCGATTACACACTGTATAGAATAAAAATAATAAAATTTTGCACGACACGTTAGCGACAATTGCCAAGAATGTTTAAAAGCATTACTATCAGTACTTATTATACTTATTGTATCAGTACAAATAACTGCATTGGTCATATAAACTAAGGTTTTAAACAGTCACCAGACGTACGAAAATTTTACTTTCAATTAGTTTTAATCAACATAACAGTATTGGCCATAAAATTAACTTTTTATTTTTTAGAGTTTTATTAAATGTGTAAGATATTTTTGGAATTTATTTTTATATCAATTTAAGTCAATTAGGTTTGATATAATAAACAATACAAACCAAATAAAAAGTATTAAACCATTTTGTTAATTGTTTCAAACATAATTTGGCTTGGTAATAAAGATAGCAACTACAGCTTGTAACTTGTTCAAACTCGCATTTATATCATAAAGTATAAGATATCACAATAATTTAGTATAGTATTGGTCGAAATGGGTCGAAATAGAGTGAAGTGTGAAATTTCAGTCTTAACAAGTGTAAAAAGTTTTTTCCGAGAAAATTTTGGAGAAAATTGCTCTAGAAGGCAGAAAAATTATTTCTTCGAAAACAGAACGAAGAAGATTAGTTACTGCAGAATTTATAAAAAAGTAATGTGAGGGTCCGATTAGCATGTACTCGGACACACATCAACTGGACAGTGGAACAATGGGAAAGAGTGGTATTCACTGATGAATCTAAATTTAATTTGTTTAATAGTGATGGTATACCGCATGTACGAAGACCTGCTGGTAAAAGATTTGATCCAAAGTACATTGTATCAACAGTAAAACATGATGGAAACTTTTTCGGCATATGATAATGGGACCATTTAATAGTATTGAAGGTCTCAATAATACAAGTAAAAGATACTTTTAAAAACATCATGGAACCATATGCCGAAGAATATATTTCTATTAAATACATTTTTCAACATCACAATGGTCCGAACCATGCTTTGAAATCATAAGGTGTTACGTCTAAGTTAAAATGTTTATAACAGGTTTAAAAAAGTTATCATTAAACTTATTGTCAATATTTTATAATAGAATAAAAGAAATAACTACTAGTAACTTTTTATAATTTGTTTTGTTCATTAAAATACCTGGAATTTTCAAAAGTTGCTATCTATATGGACAATACTGCATGTAAAATGTAATGCTGATTTAACTAAAATTAGTACTTTGCTTTTAACAATTTTATATTGAATTGATGAAAATAAACTAATTAATGTATACGAACGCAACTCTGACTGTTATCTCTTTCTTGTGTAGTCATAATCACTTATCTACATTTTGCTGGGTTCGTGTGCGTACGGTGACCAACACCCGAAATAGTTTGATTGAATTAATTTGTTTGTTTTTTTTATCATTTTATAAAAAAAGTTTAGTTATGTCGAATTCTAAGTATAGTTTTTTTGAAATAATGAAAATTGAACATTGAAAACTTGATCAACTGTTGATTTATGACTTGCATGTTCCTCTTATGTTTATTATTTTTTAGAAAAACATTTTATGTTTTTAATGTGATATTATTTTTTTCATTTCAATTTAAAATCATTATTTGCGGTTCCAAAATTTTAGCTTTGTGTACTATAACTTCTTTATGCTTTTTGTAAATTAGAAAGATAAACAACGGGAAAAATCCTTATATAGTGTACGATAATTTCGTAACGTCTCGACGATAATTTGTTGTGAGATATCTGCCAACGCTGGTTTTAAATTGAAGAACGTTTAGATTAGAAAACAAACTTTGCTAGAACTTTTCCGATAAACGAAGGAGCGCCATAAATTTTACTTTGTCCAGAGCGCTAAATATGTAGCTACGCCACTATATCGAGATACATAACATCATCTAAGTCTTTGCAATCGTTATCGCTTTACAACGGAAATAGGCAAATTTAGGATCGACTGCGCCCTAGACCGTGTCTGATATGGCGCCTTGTTTGCCATGATTAGAAATGAAATATCTTATATATGAATAATAAAAATATATTCTTTTGAGATTTAATAATTCCAAAATGCGGTACTGAAATTTTTCTGTCCAGAAAAAGATTCTCTTTCATTTCATCATTCATTATCAATCAACTGGGGATTTCTAAAGTTTCTTACTAGCAGCATTGAAACGATCTAAAATTACTTTTCAAACAATGACCAAAATTGCTGTTTCTAAATGTTTTTTGTAGTCCAGCAGCTTTAGATCACGTATTCGGTTTTTTCCTGTATTTTATGGAATAAAGCCCACTCTTTTTCTAAAGCATAAAATGCATCATTTTAAGCAGGCCAACAATTTGAGTAAAACCCATAACCTTTAGACTTGTACGTTACATCACTATCTCCCAACGATGTGTAGATATAGTGAAAAAATTATATAGTTTTTGCAAGGTAGCAAAAAAATTAGCTGCGTCAGATACCGATTCAGCTACACAAGTTTTTAGTAAATTTAAGAAATATGCAGCGCACGGAACGTAATCTAAGAATTAATTGTTTTAATTCATGTCTAAAGTCCTGCATATGCACCTGACATATTGCTAGCATTGTCATAAGATTGACCACGACAGTTCTTTATGTCAAGATCATTTCTTTAAAAAGCATTTCAAACAGCGTTCTCAATATCTTTAGCTTTATGACCACTGTTTGGTATAAATTAAAATCTCTCTTTTGTTCTTATTTCTGAGTAATTCATTACTGATTACTAAATATCCTAATTTTGCAAAAGTTTTATGTCATTTTTTGGCGATATTATTAGTGCAGTTTAAATAGCGAGTAAAAAAGTGTACATAGAATTGAACTTACAAGAAAAACAAAAAGTGTTAGAGTTTTTACAAAACCACAGTGAAAGGAAAACTGCAGAACATTTTGGTATTAGCAAAACAACTGCAAATAACATTAAGAAAAGAAAGGCAGAATACCAACAACGATATGAGCAAGATGCTTTAGAATCCTTTAGAAAACGACGATTAACAGAATTTGAAGTCATAAACCGATTAACGTTAAGTTGGTTTTTAAAAATGCGTAGTGTAAACGCACGAATTTCTGGTCCGATGTTACAAGAGGTTGCTTTAAAATTTGCTTAAGAAGAGCAATTGGTAAATTTTAAAGCGTCGTCGGGATGGCTAGATTCATTTAAAAACAGAAACAACATATCACAAAAAAGTTTAAGTGGAGACTCAATCGAAATCGACCCTACGATAGTTACAGCTTTTCGCACACGATTTATAGAATTTACTAAAAAATTTAAACCAAAAGACATTTTCAATGCTGACGAGTGTGGATTATTTTACAAAGCCATGCCAGATCGCAGTTTGACAATAAAAGGAGATCCCTGCAAGAGTGGAAAAATGTCAAAAGAACGTTTAACCGTTATGTTGTCCTCAAGTATGACAGGTGAAAAATTAAAACCATTAGTAATTGGCAAAACGATGAAGCCAAGATGTTTTAAGAATATAAAAATTGACAAGCTTCCCGTATCATGGCGATCTAACAAGAAATCGTGTATGACATCTGAATTATTCTGCGACTGGTTACAACAAGTCAATATGAATATGAGGAAACAAAAGAGAAACATACTGATGATTGTGGATAATTGTCCAGCACATCCACAACTTTCAAATTTAAGTAACGTAACTCTGAAGTTTTTACCACCAAATACAACTGCTTTGCTTCAACCATTAGACCAGGGAATAATTAAAAATTTTAAAGCGTTTTACAGAAAATTATTGCTTTCTGAAGTGATCGCTAAATGTGAGTTAGGAGATTTGAAATCCGTTACGGAAATTGCAGTCAAAGTTAACGTTCTGGATACGGTTATGTGGGTGGCAGAAGCGTGGCAACAAGTGAAAGAAGAAACAATTGTGAAATGTTTCAAAAAAGCAGGTTTTGCATTTGAAGAATTAGAAAGCGAGCCTGCTGAAGTTACTTCATCTGAAGAACCGTTTCTATCACAATTTAACAACTTTGATATGGATACTTTTTTAGAATGCGATAAAAATTCTTCTGTATTTCAAGAATTCAATGCTGAAGAGGTTTTTAAAATGGTTTTGGAAGACCAATCAAAAAATAAGTTGCAAGACCATGAACTTAGTAATAGTGATGGCGATACTGATAACAGTCCATCCGCTGTAGTTACCACTGAAAATGAAATAACCTTTGAAACTGCCTCCAGTATGTTAAATCAGTTAACCAACTTCGCTGTTCAGAACTGTCCTGAAATATTGACGCACTTATATACTGTTAAAAATAAAGTTAACGAACGAATTTGTGCTAAACAAAATAACCTTAAGCAAACTACCTTGTTGGATTTTTTTAAACACTAATTGTTTATATGTACTTAATTATTCTTAAATATTGATGTGTTTTTGTTGGATAATACATACGTATCTATATAATTATTTTGTTTTATTCTATACTTGTTCTATACATTTCTTCAGATTGATAATAATACAAAGTAAGAAAGTGTTGATTTCTAAATTTTAGTGTCTAAAACATTATTCCTTGTAAAATGACCACCTGCTTAAAGTGACCATTGTGTGATGGTCCCAAAGGTGGTCAATTTACACAGGTTTTACTGTAGTAGAAATGAAAAAATTATATAAGAAATAAAAGAAACGTAAATTACATAGAATATAAAAGACAACGAGCAAAAGTAATATCACCTGAGCTCCTTGTTAAAGGTCCCAATTTTTGGTGAAACAAGATTTAATATAAAAACTTTTGACGCAAAAATTTAATCAAAACGAGAATTACTTTTCGAGTGATTAGTTTCTCAAAATTGGATTCAAATATTGAAATACAGTGTATATATGAGCTTATCTGCAAGTGATTTCAAAAAGTACGGTACGGCAATATGCAATTTTATAGGCGGTTTCACCTTCATCCTAAATTATTTTCGTCAAAAGAAATCATAACTAAGTACTTCTGTAAATTTATTTTCATTTAGTTTGCATATCTCTGTTTAACACTTGGTAATTTGCTATCATTTCATTCTAGTCAGATTATGTTTATGACACAAGATAAGCAGTAATAAACTTAAGATAAACAGCTAACACTATGCGATGAATTGGCAATGTCGAAATAAAAATATTTTTGATCATTTTAAGACATCCTGCTTTTTAATATTCCAACAATTTTATTTAAAAAGATATAAACTTAAACATGATTTCTTATTTTACATGAAAAGTATTTGTATTGCGAATTACAAAAATTATTGATTATTAATTTGTCTTTATATACAATAAATACGTTCATATGATTGTAAGTACACAAAAATATGTTTAATTTAATTTTTTACTTTTTCCTTTAAAAGAGCAGAGGTAATAAAATTATGAATAATCAAATTGTTTATACAATCAGCACGTAGGTACTATAATGGTATGCATACGGCCGTCAAATTGTTCTCCGAATCAACTTCGTTACAACTGGAGAAGATAACTTTTACATATATAATAAAATAATCTCACACTACAAAAAATGCACTTTTTAAATTGTTACAAAATTTGCGGTTCTTGTCCTACGTCTTACATATTTATTGGCATGAAAAATTCGAATTTTCGATAAATTTGTTTTGGTGCATCTTGAGATTCGAGTTATCGAGATTTGACTATGTTCATTTTAAATTTTAATAAAAAAATGATGAATATTATGATTATAAAATGCATAAGTAAATTCGAATATAAAACACGTGGACACAGCATGATTTAAGCATTTGCAATCGTTATCGCTTTACAAGGAATCTTCCGAGCAAGGTTTCTTTACCGTCATCAAAACCACGCGGCTTGATGGCGTGCACTCGATTAATTGTACTTTTTTTTCATAATTTTAAGTTGTGGCCCTCAACTTACGATTAACGTTTTTATTTATTTACATGACGACATATTATAAATAAACTAAAAGATATTGCTATTTATATCGCCTTACCAAGAAAAACAAAAAAAAACAAAACGATGAGTCAAGAATTAAAAAAGAAGCGCAAATTAAGAATGGCAAATAAGAAAAATATAGGAAGTAAAACAACCGTAAATTACGAAGAATATAAAAGACAACGACTAGCGTGCAAATCAATAAGGTCATATTTGCATTTTTTTTGAGCAAAAGTGATTTTCATGTAGCAGGGTATTTTTTTTGTAAAACTGCATTAAGTGATATGTGGGTATAAAGTGAAGTAAATACTTGACTTGTGTTTTTCAACTACAAATGTTTGTCATTCAGTCAGAAAAATGTAGATACGACTTTTCTCCTTTCTGATAAATAACTACTTAAGAAATTCCTTACTATGAAATAAAGAATAATATTAATAGAATCAAAATTGATGTAACCTTAAAACGTTTTTTAAATTATTCATGTATGTAATTTAATGTAAATAAAAGTTTCTCAAAACAGCGAGTTATTAGAAAAACGAATTAAGAAAAAGTTTCTTATAAAATTCAAGTAATAAGGGCAAAATATTTTACTATTGATAATTAAAATTACTTTTGCTAGGTGCATAATTTTTGTGTTGTGTGTAGTTATGCAGTTACCTTATTAGCAATACAATATACAATATCTTGTATTTTTGTGAGTTTCCGAAAAGACTAAAAATATTTTATTCCAAATTTCCTTATTGATTTTTGTATATACATATGTACCTACTAGCGCGCCGTAAATTATATTGCTAGTAAACTTTCCCGTGTAGAACTGAAAATCTTTGAGGTTGCTACAATCTCCGTTCATATTACATTAATTATTAAAAATTTATATGCAGCGACATCTGCCACACATATATGGTGTTACACAACCGCCGCTAGATGTGGCTGTAATCGTAAGCTCGTACTCATTAGGAAATAGCAGCACACTATGAGGATATCCTCGTAGTCTGAAGCGTAGCTTCATAGTTATACGCGATACAAATGAAAATATCCTCGTAGTAGCGTCTCTACAAATATATATATATATATATATATATATATATCTCAAAATTGCATTTATGGCATAATGCAAATTATCAGCTCTTTAGTTAGTACCGCTCGTAACTACAAATGCAGGTAGTTTAGTACAACTAATTGTAAACAAGATCTTCATCTAATAATCGGCAGTGGTCAGACAATAATTTTACTTATTGTTAGACCAGGTAACAAATTTTAAACTGTGTTAAACAAGTTGCCTATTTATAGGCGGTTCTTAAAATCACTAGAAACGAAATATTTTGTCACTAGATACAAGTATTAACAAAATGATAAAATAAATACCGCAGTAAATAGACACACCCCTAGGCAATGTTAATCAGACTAAGCAATCCCATTTCGATATTTGATGTCTCGTAATTAAGGCCGTCTGACATGATTACCTTTTTCAACAAAATTTTGAATGAAAATTAGAGCTAAAAATATTGTATAGAGAAAAGTGATACAAATTTTTAAATAAAATACATCATGAATGACACTAATTTATATTATCCATGAAATTTTAAACTGTGTTAAGCCAGTTGCCTATTTACAGGCGGTTCTTAAAATCACTAGAACAGTTGTAAACGAAATGTTTTGTCACTAGATACAAGTGTTAACAAAATGATAAAATAAATACCACAGTAAATAGACACATCTCCATCCAATGTTATTCAGACTAAGCAACGCCATATCGATATCTGATGTCTGGTAATTAAGGCTGTCTGACATGATCAACTTTTTCAACGAAATTTTATTGAATGAGAATTTGATCTAAAAATATTGTATAGAGAAAAGTAATACAAATTCTTAAATAAAATACATCATGAATGACACTAATTTATATTATAGATGAAATTACATACAAAGCATTCGCAATTGCTTTTATAACTTTTCGTACAAGTGTGTCTGACACGATCAAAGAAATTTTAATTCAAATTCTCATTCAAAATTTGGTTGAAAAAGTTGATCGTGTCAGACGGCTTTTAGAAATTAAAAACAAGAGCATATTTTAGTAGAATTTAGGTTTCCACGAATTGAATTCTGGATAATTCCTATGTTGTCGGTATTAAACAAGTATGGAAAGCCGTTTTACTTTTTAATGCATCCAACTAATACACCAAATTAAAAATGATATAAATTAAGTTGTTATACATTTTCTTGTTACATCAAAAGTAATTTTTTTTATTAGTTCTATCGTCTACATAACCTAAAAATGAATTTTAAATATGATGAAGCATATTTTAAATTAAATATTAAATTCAAATAAAAACAGAATTTTTTTGATACATTAAACGAATAATTTTGACTACATTAAAAGGAATTCATAATAATAAAATGAATTTCAAATATGGTTTAACATTTATATGTTTGTATATCGAAAAAATTCAATTTCAAGTATGTTAAAGACATATTTTTAGTTCCAATATAATTTGATTCAAAGAAATTCACGTTTAGTTAATATCATGTTAAAAGAATGTTTAGTCATACATTATACCGTTTCCCAAAATTTTGTATATTTTAGTCGTTTACCTAACGAAAAAATGAATTTCAAATATGTATTTGACATAATTTTATTTCCTAACGTTTTAATTCATCTGTTTTACATGTGGCAACGTACTACACTTAAAATTCTTTCTTGTCAAACGTTAAAATAATATAATACACTTACCGACAAAGTGTTCAACATACTTTTTGATACAACTTTGCCATTTATAAAGAAAACTTTGAAAAATCGTTAAAAAAATGTCTTTAAACCGTTTTAAGTCACACGTATTTAAGATGCTTTACATTACATATGGTTAAGACGTCTTTTTTAGAGCCACAGACGTTCAGACATGAAACGGGCATAAAACAATCGTCTTGAAGATCTTGTGTGTTGTCTGGGGCCGCTATCGCTACGACTCTTTTTATTAGTGCCGCTTCCAGCTACCTGTTCTGGAACAGCACAGTTTTAAGAAGAGGGCAGTGAAACGCATAAAAGCTTCGAGATCATTAAAAAAAAATAAAAATAAAGCGTTTATATAAAAGGTGTCTAAAAAAGGTTTGATTTAATCGATTCTAGTTAGAAGTCGGAAGTGTCAACACTGCGTCGGTCTAATTAAACAAAATGTTTATCGTGAGGGTTAAGATAAATAAAAGTGCGGACAGCGTAGTAGTCATACATAAATTACTTGAAAGTTGTTTCTTCTTAAACGCCGTTAGATCTTATTTCTGTTATATAAAATTTTAGGCTTCTGCGGTGATTTTGTTTATGATTATAAGCGACTTTCGGCTTAAACTGCGTCGTAGTTAACCACCCAGATTTTTTAGGCTTGGTCCTAGTCTCTCCTTGAGAGCCAAAACAAGAAATAGAACTTGGCCTTTGCCGTACTGTCGTTTATGAATCCAAACAAACTGATGTTTCGCAAGACATTGCAGCTTGCATCTTCAGAGTAGTAAATGTCATTGATGGACTGTTAATTAAATTAAAAATTAAGTTTAATAAAAATCAGTTTATAAAAAACCTATCAATAATCGTGCAAATAAGTATTGTATATCAATTGATTTTAAAATTTGTTACCATATCTATATTTTATTTTCATTTGCATGTTTACTAGTAGGTGATAGAAATTCACATTTTGCAACTTGCCACATTTTTACTTTGTTAGTCTTTACTGTTGAGGTTTGTTTTACAACCTTATAGTCAAGACATAATTTTAATAGCTGTGTTTTTGGTATTTATATGTTTTGAAATGAACTATTTTATACTTTTAACGAGTGCACATAGCTTTATCTATCTCTATCAATTATTATTTGTTTTTCCTATTTGTATTGTCCAATTGTTCTTTTTCCTAAAAAAATCTCTCGTATTTAATAGAGCGATTGCGTATTTCATGTTTGAAGACATTTGAAGTGTAAGTTACAATTACTGTTTATCTTTAATGTAGTTTACAACAATAATGTTTTGTAAGTTGTTTTTGTTACATTATATTGCGATTGGTCGCTATAGTTCTTTAAGTCCACATTTCTTAACTTTAGCCCTAAGTCACAAATAAAACATTACTTGGATTTATATAATTATGGCTTAAAGGTAAAGATAAGGAATAATGATTTTCTTGTTGATTCATTTTTTTAGTATGGTAAAATATGTAAATTTATTATTAGTATTCAATGTTGTATATTAAAAATTAAATAAGCCGTTATTAGAAGATATAATAAATTACGCGATTAATTACTATGCGTATGACAACTTCAATTACTTATTTTACCTGCGTTAACATATGCCAAGTAATGCACCAGTGCCAATGATATAATTAAATAGAATACATGCATTTATCATATCAATCAAAAAACTGCAAGGAAAAGTAGTGTTGTGAGCAGTACATAAATCATTGTGAGTTATAATTTATTACTAAATTAGTCTTTAAAAAATAAAAAACATCGAAACTGCGTAATATTTTTTATTAGCTATCGGTTTACTATATAACTATATTATGTAATTTATATCAATTTTAAGTTTAAATTTAAGAATATAAAAAATGCTGTTACAGTACTGCTAACTCATATCTATGAATTTGGTGATATTCATTTTTTTGTATTTAATAACCCAATTGATCGTGCTATATACATTTATTTTAAGATTTTCAGAGTTTACATATTTTTAAATAATACAGGAGTACATATTTTATAAGATAACTGGTATATGCGATCGTAAATGATATTGTATTATACGTATAATGTATGCTGTGGTTATATTATGTTTCTAAAGAGGTAGAAAGTGTTCTATCCTTTACGTAAAAATAGTAAATAATAGTATTCAATACATTTGCAAGTCTTGACGACAAGGAGTAGTATATCATGCAATTCAACATGCATTGACAAGAATTTAGTGTACAGTGTATGAATAAAGTTTTTATCCAAAAAATAATAATAAGCTAAAAAATTAAAATTAATATTTATAAAATCCGGAAGAAAAAAAAGCGACGTGTGCGAGTTCTTCTTCCACACAGCGATAATAAACAAAATACGTATTTATTTTCTTACCTTATTGACATTCCGTATAATATGTGACTTGTTCATCAAATACCAACAATAATATGAGTATTTTTATCTGCTTAAACAATAAAATATATTGTTATCAGTTATTATTAACTACTAGTTAATAATGAAATATAATTTACCTGCGGTTAAAAAAATGCTACTTTACAACCTACTATTATAGGTAATAATGAAAACGTATAGAACTAGTAATGCAAAAGTATTATATTATATACCATGGTTGAGAATTATATTATTAATAATTTTCTCAACCGTACTCTATATATTTTTTTCCACTATCACTAGTATTATTAAAACCTATCTAAATCAAAATTTAAATTTTAGATATAAATTACAAACTAAAAATCAAATGAGTGTCTTGTTTTGTAACAGTTGTCATTAGTTTAATACAATTGATTTTGATGTAATTGTAATCTACACATTTATGCAAAAAATACTAAAATTATCTAAGAGCATTTGGTTATCAGCGCCGGTCCGAAGTTATATTCCCGTCCGCGCAAGCTACCGTTTTAGCGCACGGCTAGCACGGGCCTCGACCCGGCACTGTTAATTATATTTAAAATATATTTAATTCTGTAATATCCACATTTAGTTAACAGCGAACTTCAAATAATTCACCCTTTCAAAATGAAATTAATTAACGATTTAAATTCTTAAAAAACCAATATATAAAATCTCTTGGGGCTGGTTGACAATTTTGTAAACTTTTTTTTTAACTAAAATTATTAGAAAATGTAAATATGCTCAGTTATAATTAGGGGTTAATAATTAATAGATATGAAACTAACGTACATTTAAAAAATTAAACAAAACGTCTCTTAGATGAACCATAGCCTCTTTGGAAAATAACAGTTCATTTATTTGGTTTATGGATTCCTTGGTTTATTTTTGTTTCCTTTTAGTAATTATTAACTGATTAACAGTGTTGTAAATAGATAATTTTTAAATTATATAGATAATTTTTTTTCTTTTAAAAAGTATCTAGTATTCAATAATCGATAAACTATTCAAACTTTATATAGATAACAGATAATAGATAAAATAATCTAGATAGTAATAACGATAGATGGAGTTATAACTTATACCCTGAACCAGAACTATACACATATGGCTCTTGGATCAGTAGAATGTCTATGTCATTGTCGGAGAAGAAGCTCATGACTTCCAAAGTCACAACACGAGAACGCTAAAGATTTGCGCAATCCTAAAAGCCAGAGAAGCGTCCTCACAGTTCATAATCGGTATTAGATATTTTGGCGTCAAACCTCTTTAAGTACGCCGGGCAGCTGTTTATGGCCATATCTCATACCGTTAGCACATACAGCCCAAATAGCAAAATAAGTTTGTGAAGTACTTGTCAAAAGTTTGTCATTAAAAAGTGAAAAGTGTGTCTTAAACATGTTGTTGGCAAGGTTCAAAAGTGTTTGTCAACTTTGTAAAATACTTGTGGCAAGTGTTCTACTTGACAAAAGACAAGTTTGTCACATACTTTTCATAGGTATTTCAAAAGTCTCTACAAGAAAATTCGACAAACTTGTGTCAACTATCTAGCAAGTGAGCAAAAAAACTTAAACATAATTTATTCATCTTAACAGTAAAAAAGTAACAAAGAATAAGTACAGAAACTATAATACAACACTATATTACATATACCTATACCTATTTAATATTTAATTTTACTTATATACGTTATATATCCATATCATTTATATCTTCAGCCCCACCAGTTGATATTATTGGTTGCTCCAACTTTCTAGATGCCCGTTGTTCCCTATAAAAATATAGCATTTATAAAACAATCCATACTAAAGAGTTAAATATTTACTTTTTATATTTCCGGTGTTTGGCTTGAGACAGCCAGTCGCTAACCACTTTTCTGATTTCCTTTTCTTGAATTGAATTAAATTTTTTATGCAACGATCTGAAAAATAAATTAAGTACATGCATTAAAAATTAAACAAGAACATTATTGCGAAACACGCATTTGAATATTGAAAACAAAATCAAATTTAAAACAATATCAAAAGAGAAAAGAAACAAAACTACTCACCAAAAACAAATTTATAAGTGCACGTTTTATCAAACCTTGGTTTGCACAAATTAGCTGCACTTGCTTTCCCGGACAATGAATATTCGTTTGCTAATTCATCCGTCATTAGCTTCCGAAGCAGATTGGAAGCAAATGTGCCAATATCAGTCCCGTCGCAATGGAATACGTGCTTAGACTGTAAAACATATCATAATCAGATTCAATAAATAAAATATAGAAAAAAAATTATAAAAAATCGATCTGAATACTAATGAAATGCATATAAGGTTACACAATTTCATTATGTATTCGGTAATGTAATGAAATGAAAACTTACCTATTATTTTTTAGTTGATGTGTTCACAAAACTGCACTCAATCAATCAGCACTTTACACAGGTATTATATTAAAAAAGCTATCAACAACCAGAACAACGTCAAGTTCAATACTGTTTAAATTTTTACTCAGCAAGTGTCCTTTTTAAAAAGAACAAATGCAAAGTGCCATTGTTTGGAGAAAATCGTTACAACCCCAGGCGGTTACAGCAGGTAGAAAAACTTCAAAAGGTGCATTAGTCACCAAATTCTTGTCATTAGCTTGTGACCGACAACTTTTCCATTGCTTACTTTGTGGAAAGTATGTTATTGTCTTTCTGTAATAGACATACCTGCTTTAACCTTGCTTTAAATCTTACTTTTAAAAGTTTGCGAGCGACAACCCAACAGCAAATAACAAACAAGTATGCCACAAGGATTTATGCTATCTGGGAGGGTCTTCTTCGGTTTTTGGGCAATTTTTCGTATCATGCTTTGAAGCACAATTATCGCATTGAAACACTTAAAGCATCTTAAGATGCGCACATGGTCATTGACCCTGCATGAATTCTACGTATACTCTACGACTACTGAACGGGATTCATACACTTCATAGTGGAGGTCGAGGAAGTAAGAGAAATTACGCGCGACAGCGCGGCTTTCTAGAATTACGACCAGTAATTACCTGAGTCTTGTTGCCTACCTTTAACTTTGTGGAGATAGGGTTCTAAAGCTTTCCGTAGTAAGGAACTCTAATAGAAAACTGCAATATAATAAATAGATTAATTAATAAATAAATATAGCCTGATCTACCAGGATTCGCAGTTTTCTCACAATTTAGAAAATATCAATTACTTAAGCTTTAGCTAAAGGTGAAAGATTTATTTGCATATTGAAGTAAAGAAAACCGCTACACTCTTGGTCGGGTTGACTTTAATCCTGTAGTCATCGTACCAGCCTTCTAGAGAGTCCATGTCTACCTGTAACTGAGCAACTATCGTATTATTAGATCTTGAAGTTACCAGAACTGCGGAATCGACGGCGTAGAGCGCGTACGTCGCTCTAAGATTTTTCGGCATGTCGGAAATGAAGACGTACAGAAAAAATTCTAGAACTGATCCTTGCGTTACCCCGGGTTTGATTCTTTGGGAGTTTGACTTGGACGTACACAAATTCACTCTGAATTGATGATTTGGACCATCAGTAGAGAGCTGCCGTTCTGGAGAAGCTTCAGGAGCAGACCCTGATGCCAAACCTTGTCGAACACCTTCTCGATGGCCAAGAAAACAGCGCCGGTGTGCTGTTGCTTATCGAACCCATTGGTGATCTGCTCTACGACTCGCAGGACCTGATGGGTCGTGGAGTGCGACTTGAGGAAGCCGAACTGTTCATTAGGAATCACATCGTTAACGTAGACTTCGTCCTGTAATCTACAAAGAATTATCCGTTCCAGTAACTTACCCATAGAAGAGTAAACTGATGGGACGGTAATTCTGCGGCATGATGTGACCTTTTCTTGGCTTCGGGAGAAGGATGACATGTGTTGTTTTACACTGGGATGGAAAATGTCGGAATCAAAGAGAAGCCTTAAAGACGGCCGTGAGTGGTGGAACGCTGTTAGCTGGAAGAAGTTGAATCGTGTTGGCTGACATTAGGGGCCACATGAGTCAGACGGCGGCAAGCAAACGCTTTAAAATTCCACATAGGACACTTCAAAACAAGTTGAAGGGCGAGCATACGCGCCCTCCAGGTCATCCAACCGTATTTACACCTGCAGAGGAGCAGTTACTGACAAAAACTTTAGTGACAGTGAGCAATTGGAGATTCCCGTTTACCAAAGCTAATATTCGCGAATTGATCCACAAATACTTAAACAAAAAGGGTCGAAATGTTAGTAAGTTTCATGACAATGTTCCTGGACATGATTACCTCGAAAACTTCATCATCCGCAACAAGTTGAGTGTCCGTTTGGCTGCAAACATAAAACGAACACGTGCGGCGGTAGAACCAAATTAACTTGTCGAATTCTTTGACAACATTAAAGATGTTATACAAGATATTGATCCTTCTTTGGTTTTCAATTACGATAAAACAAATGTCCAAGATGACCCTGGAGCCAAAAAAGTCATTGTTCCAAAAGGAACCAAACGCGTGGAGAGAGTTCGGCAACATTCCAAGGCCTCCATCAGTATCATGGTGTGCGGAAACGCTTCTGGAGACTTATTGCCCCCTATGGTTGGACAAAAGGAGGTCCTCCTGGAACGGTCTACATCAACACACCCAGTGGCTGGTTCGATATGGAACAGTTTAAAAATGGTTTTTCCAAATTTTACTGCCCAAAATTAAAGACATTGAAAATCCTGGAAAAAAACTTATTATTGGGGACAATCTAACCTTTCATTTTTCACCTGCTGTCATTGAAGCTTGTGAAGAGAACAATATTTATATGACTGCGTTCCCATCCAACAGCACCTACCTTATGCAGTCATTGGATGTGACAGTGTTTGTCCCGTTTAAAAAAAATGGCATCAGATTGTAGACAAATGGCGCAGTGAAACCAAATTGTCTTCGTCCATTCCAAAAGAATATTTTCCTACGCTCCTAAATCGATTGTGGCTTGCAGTCAGTGAGAATGTGTCCAATAATTTACAATCTGGATTTCGAGCCACAGGGCTTTGTCCATTTAATCTACAAGAACTTCTTAAAAGAATTCCAGACTATCAAGACGACGCAAATGCCTAAGCTGGTATCCTAAATAAGAGCCTAATTGATCTGCTTCCAGATCTATGCGGATCAAATAAGGAAAAGGTCACTAAAAGACGTGGCAGGAAAATAGAGCACGGTAAACCGCTCAAGGTTGATGCACCTCAATCAAACCTATCTATGGATGAACCAGTCGCTGGCCCTTCAGGGACCCAGAGAAAGATTCTTACTAGTAGCGACAATGATAGTGACGACGAACGCATTGCAAGTTTAGTTGCAGTTCCTAAAAAAATGCCAATAAGAAAGCAAGCAAAATTTGTTTTGAGTTGTTCTTTAAATCTTGGTAATAAATAAATGTATTATCAAAAAAATGCATTACAACTTCAATAACTTCCGAAATATAAGACCAAACTCAAAGCTGCCCCCATAATTTACCATTTTTGATGCCAATGAAGGCTTAATACAGCCTCTACATTGGCGTAAATTTGATTTGCAGGTGCTGCCAAAGTAACCCCAAAATTCTGCCTACTTTGGCACCCAACAAAATTTTTTTTTCTCCATCGTGTGTGGATGACAACCAACCATATTTGGGTGATCTACTGCCAATTGGGCACAAGGCACGATGAAATTTCAAAAAGTTTGATTATGCAATCGGTTTCTGACTTAGAGCACCAAAATAGGTCATAACCTGCCAAAGTAACCCCGCTTTACGGTAACATAAATTAAATCATCAAAAATGTGTCAAAATACTAACTGCGATAAACTTGCCTGAAACACGTACAACGAATGTATTTATGCATCTGCGTGGTTTGCAAAATAATCATCGATCGATATAAATATATTTACATAACTTACAGATTTAACGTTACCATCATCTTACTTAAAAATCTAAAACTAACTGAACCTTAAATGTTACGCACTTGAACATAATGTAAACTGTTTTCTCTTATCAGAATATGTGTATCAAAAAAACAGTCGAGTTTTCTTCTCGTGCTGTTACAGTCAACGACAAATAACAAAAGTAAGTAGAAAGATTTTGCGAAACGAAAAATAGCCCGATAAGAATTTTAACGAGATCTAGCAACTATCAAACCATTTTCGCTAATTAGGTATATAATTCAACTTATCTTCGAATAATAAGGTCAACAACGGTTCTTCATGTCTTTTTATTAGCATTACCTTTAATTGACATTGTGTCAAAGTAGTGCTTCGTAATCCAACGCTAAGTATGAAACGTCCTTACTTTCAACAAAACTTTTCTATCCAATTGCGTAATTAAATAAGCGTTAAGATACAGGTTACTCAATGTCGTATTTTGAATTTTAAATTATTAGATTATCAATGCAACAGTTACTTACTGCAGTTAATAAAATTCCGCGTTCGTTTACTGTAATTATTTTTTAAATTAGCCGCAGCGGCGTCAGCATGTTCAATGTTTTCAAATTATTATAAAACAATTTTATCGAAATTAGTTAACTCGTGTAAAGTTGATAACTCCTTGCATTGAATAATATTGCTAAGTATCGCAAGTTATGGTGAGTATTTAAAACGCATTATAATTGGCACAAAGTTTTAATAACAAAGATGCAATTACGCTTTATTTATAGAATTCCTAAACTAGATTTTATGCATTTCCCGAAATTTCAAATATTTTCTGCTTGTATGCATAGGCGGTTAAGATTCTATTTTTGTTGCAGTTCGCAATGTTTTCTTGGGACACGTGGAAAATATTCTTAGTGGTCTATTCAGGTAAGTCTTTATTTCCGTGTTATTTAATGTAATAAATTGTGCTGTAAGAACGCGCAAATGCATATTAAATTGTGATTAAACATTTGTAAACAATGAAGTTCAAAGGATGTCGACCTATAACACAAAGTTCAAATATTTTATTCTATTATTAATGATATATTCTTTAACCATACTGATTACATTTAAAAATTGAATTTTAAATATATCGCCTTTTTGTCGTATTTATAGATAAAGTTCAAAATGCATAGCTTAGTAAGTTTAATCTGTTATTGACAGGCTAGTACAGTTACAATTGCAATTAAAGAATAAAAAAATAAAATCAAAATAGTATAAACATTGTAGTTGGAAAGATTGTATAATAACTAGTAACAAATTACGGTTTAAGTTAACTGCAAAATTATGTTATTATTCAGTGGTGCAGTATACATTATAAATATGGATTATCTGTATGTACAAAATATGTTTAACACAAATACATATATTTACGGAAACCAAATTTTTTTAAGTCAGTCGGTTATGAAATATTTTAGTTATCTATACATAAATTGGTGTCACCTATCAGATGAAATGTGTTCATAAAAAGATCATTTTTTTATTGAACGTAGACGTGATATTCATCACAGAGAAAGGATTGAACAAACTTATAAAACTAAAGAAGAAACCAAGTTTGGGCAATCACCTGATCAGTAAAAGTACGTAAACCGATTGAATTTATCTCTTTATAAGTTGTGTCACATTTTCTCTGTTTAAAATTCTAGTTTAATATGTGTAACGATTAATTTATACTTGTATAAGATAATTGTGTAAATATCAATTTTTCCAAATTCTATTTCATTCGAGTTCCGCTAACAAAATATAGCGAGTAGCGACGATGTATTTAAATTTTATTGCATTATATCGTTGCTAGAAACCGTAACGATTATATGCAATGCCAAAAACGTTGATAGTATTGTATATAATTCATTTAGATAAGTTATTGTTGACTAACCGTTTAATACAAATATTGCGCCTTTCATACACGTACGTGTTACGTAGGAATAAACATAAAATGCGTATGTATATCAAATAGGCGGCAAGAGATCGACAAAAAGAAGAGTAAATAAGAGTAAAAAGTAAAATTAAACTCTAGTATCACAAGTAGAGAATGTGTCGCTGTTATTATAACTATAACCAGTTCAAGAAGATCGGCGCAAGAACGCATTTATGTAAAATACCGCTCCTCTTAGCTGCGATTAGACTACAGTAGCGTACGATCATCATTTCAGTTTCTTAGCGCCACCTTTTTAATGTGCGATTGTTTATTTAAAAAATTAGTAAGTGCTCTTGAACAGTAATAGATTTGTGGTGAAAGTTCATTCTTAGATAATTTGTAAACATGTTTTACCTAAATCGCCACTTGTATCACTTCAAACATATAGCATATTTAGTATATAAGATAAGCACGTGCATCATAATAAACTTATTTCGATAAACAACATGTTTATGTTACAAAAAAACTTGTTATTTAAAATCATAATAACCGAATTATTCATATGTATGTATTCAATTTTTAAATGTCTTGGAATTATGATACACGCTGTTGGATTTTAAGTTCAACCCATTCAACTTTGGAGATAAAAGTTAACTAATGCAATTTTAGCTTCCTATCATTTAACACTTCTTTTACAATGCCGTTTGCTGTGATTATTAAACGTCTGGTTTTCAATACATATTATTTCGATAAGTATGTTACATCGCTAACAAAAATGTTGGCACTGCATTAGCTGCGCGAAAAATGATTGACATTGGTAATTTTTGTAACGTGTAAATTTCTACTGCGAGTCAAAATCCGCCTGAGAGTTAGGCAACTAACAGTAACATCTGTGTCCTCGAACCGTAGTTCGAAATCACGCCTACGGAGGCGCGAAAGTTGTTAGTCGTCGACGAATTATATTCATTTTTATGCTGTTTGTGGATCGATTTACAACAGGGGAACATCGGAGAGGTGAGGTAAATTGAATTTCTTTTCATCTGGTAACATCTTCTACACCGACGTTTATTTTAGCCTTTTGGAAATAAATCCGATTGAACCTCCGGTGCAAATAAAATCGGCACTATGTCTTGTAGACGGCCAGACACATAAAGTGGGTTAGTATTCTTACACGTGTTAGTAATGGAGGCCAACCAACTAATCTTCACAATTTTTAGCTTCTTTCTTTGGGTCTTTTTCTGTCCTTGTTACGTGGCGGGTGATATTAAAGTGGATGCTGGATACTCGATCTTCGCTTCGGACGTCTTCGTCTGTTGTTCTGAGGTAGATCTGCGTGTGCTGTTATCTGTAATCTAAGGGAAATGGTGAACGCGCTAAACCAGTTCGGATGTTCGACAAAGTAAGGAAAACTACTCCGACACTCGAGGTATTTATGACACCTTTATATTGGAGTCGCGGGAGTCTCGCTGTCGACCTTATTTCGACCGAACGCTGTAGCCTTCGTTTAGCAGCGGCCGCGATGCGGACATGAGGAAACAAAAGATCGTGTTCGTGTCGCCATTTTAGCCCATATTTCAACTAAAAATTGATCTGCGTATAAATATACATAATTGATTGCGGAAGTGGGAGACGACGTCGAGTATAATTATTTTCTTATTTAAGTTAATATCACCTAACGTCACATTTTATTGTAATTCATAACCTTTTATATACAATAATTCTGCCACATGTTAAAATCACCTAACGTCACATTTTATTGTAATTCATAACCTTGTTATACAATAATGCTTTCACATGTTAAAATCATCTAATGTCAAATGTTATAATAGTTCATAATTATTTTATACAATAATTCTTTCAATATTTTTAACTGTGTAATGGTCAAGTCATTACAATTATTTATGATAACTTCTCAATCACTTACAGTAATTATTAAATTTTATCAAAGGTAGAATTTTGGGAGTTACCCGTATCTCTATATTTAGATTGATGATTATTATTTACCGGTCCTATGACGCTTGATCAAGTTGTCCCCAGACTGTACGTTTAATTAGCGGGAACGCGTTTAATTAGTAAATCATCGCTACCGTAGCCGCGGTAATTATTAGCTACGTAAACGATCTTAGCTTGTGTGGCTTCCAAACTCTATTTATTGTTACTTATTATGTGTACTTGTAATTGATATTTGTGCTTAATAATTTTTCTCTGTGGGGTTATATAAATAATTGTCAGGAGTTACCAGTGGCGTAACCGTCGCAGTTGTGTTGCTTCCGTTGGAAGGAGATAGTGAATCATTTTTTTAATAAATGATTATTGTGAATACTACATATGTTTTCTTTTGGGGAGACTTCGGGTCTAGGCTTTCCTTTTCTCTTCCCTAGACCATAATTTCTGCGGATAACAGTTCGAGAGAAGGTGGCGCACTTGGGCATTCAGCTTACCGGAACTAATTAAGTATCTTAGGATTTTCTTTAACCCGACGACCACCTGCGGCGAGGCTAGCCAAAAAGGTAAGCGATAACATCTGGTTGATTACTTTGAAGTGATACTGTTCTTCATTCCTTGTTTCTTTCTCCACCTTTCCCCATTAGATCACAATAAATATTGTAACAAATATTTCTGGCACCAGCAACGTGAGGCCTTCGACGATTTTCTTCTTGAACGGTTTCTGACGGTGAGAAGTGCTACTGTTTACTTGCTCAAATTTTCTATTAATTACTACTTCCTGCTTGTCATTATTTTTTTCTAGTAGTATAGAAGCTCAAGTTATACTTTTCTGAAGTTTTACTCATTAGTTGCTTACTTATATTTTTCTACCTAGTGGGTGAAATCTTTTTTTTTCTTTTTTTGCTAGAGTTTCGAATACTATTACGTGGGTTCGCGTTTCGTGGACTACTACAATTAATTTTAGTTTTGGGATTTTGTGTTTAGCTATAGGTTTTGCTTAAGGGAGCCGCTTGTGTTGTCAATTTTAATTATACTCTTACCGATTACTCATAGGATTATTTGGTGTTAAAATCTTAGTGTGTTATCTCGTGTGAACCATGTATTCTTTAGAAGACGAACTTCAATTTCTTACTTCATCGGATTCTGAAGCGGAAACCAACTTGGCCGATTGGGATGTAAACTTCTCAGGTGAAGATCCTTTTGAACTGATGAACTTCTTAACTAGAGTCGACGAATTGTGTATGTCTCGCGGTGTTTCGCACCACCAGCTTTTTCTTTCAGCTTCTGAGGTACTGTCCGGTAAAGCTCTTTTTGTATTTAGAGCCCGACGCTATTCTTTGCGTTCTTGGAAGGATGTTGCTACTCTTTTGAAAACGGAATTTCTACCGTTAGACTATGATGAACGTCTGCTATATACTATTCAGAACTGTAGGATGCAACCTACCGAATCGATTGGAATGTATGTTGCTACTATCCGGCATCTTTTCATGCAATTGCTAGAACCAGTCTCGGAGAAGACACAACTGAAAATCATACGTCGCAATCTGACTTCGCTTTATCAGTCTCACTTCGCACTCATCGATATTACATCTTTTTCACAATTGATATCCTTAGGCAAACGTTTGGAATCTAATCTTAGCTCAAATAATTCTTTTAACTTTTCGACATTTGAGGAAAATGATCGACTTCTAGAACCACCTTTGGGTTATACGAACAAAACTGCTGCCTCTATATCTTCGACTAAGGCTGTCGCTGGTTCTCTTCCAACTTCGTCGGTTCCTTCTTTTGCTACTACTTGTGTTCACTGTGGTTCTAAAGCTGAGAAAGCTTTACGACATGTTCGTTCTTTAGCTTCGCTTCCACCAAATTTTTCTTCGATTGCTAGGTTTATTTGTCCCACTATCGATCCTTGGTATCTAGGTCTAATTGCTAAAGCTTCTACTTTTCCGCGACGTTACTCTCGTTGGTGTATTGTGGAAAATCTGTTATGTAAACGTGTACGTATCTCTCGATCTGATCCTTGTGTATGGAAATTAGTTGTTCCATCAGATCAACGCAAACAGCTAATCTCTGATCACCATCTTCCATCTAAGGGTGACCATCGTAGTGTTAAAAGTACGTTGGACGGTCTCCGTTCGCACTTCTACTGGCCGCATATGAGGTCTAAAGTTGCTGAATACATACGGTCTTGCTGTTGTAGCTCGCGACAAAACAATACTATGGGATCACACTCTCGCTTATCGCCAAGTACTATGAAGCGTTCTAACAATAGGGTTGCTAATAGGTTTTCTACACATCGACATGAAGATACTACACCTGCTCAAGAGGTAAAAGCTGCATCTTTCTCTTTTCCATCGAGTTCTTTGGTTTCTTCTGCTGATGCATCGACGTTTCTTTCTCTTGATCGTTCGCTTTTCTTTCATCGGCGTCGCAAGCGTCGTAAATTCTAACAACGCTTGTGGACTCTGGATTGTTGACTTTAGCTATTAGTTTGGCTTGTGTATTTGGACTTTTGATTGTACTCTTTTAATTATCTTGTTGGTATTTTGGTTATAGTAACTCGGATGCTATCCATTTGCCTTCTTCCAATTTGCTGCCACTGATTTGCTGTTCTTTGGATTAAGTTGCTTCACAATTTTCTTTTGGTTTTTTTTCTTTACCATCTTATTTCGGGACAGACTACCCTTCCGTATTGTATATAGTTGTACCCGCTTCGTCGGCATTTTTTTGGATTGGTATGTCACTTATAGGATTCTCTGCTTTACTGTTAGATTTTGATTTTTTTTTGGGATTTCCTATTCCGCTTGTCGGCATAAAAGTCTGGAAATAAACTTTTCACTTTGGGGACAGCATTTGGGACACATTCAGTTGTGACTAACTACGATATCTTTTCTCTTCTTTTTCTCCTCTCTTTGTTTGGGCGGTTGGTTGGGCACCGTAGGGTGGTCGCTCTTTTCATTCTTTTACGGGGTGAAGAATGAATCAGGCATTAATATCAAGCCTTATCTTTCTCCGTCTTTCTCTATCTCTTATCTTTTCTACTTTTTATTTTTTTCTTCTTGGGTCTATCTATCTTTTCTTTGTGCCAACCATTATTCTTTCTTTTGGATTCTCCTTATGGTTCGCCACTCGGGTGGTTGGTTGGGCATTGAAGGGCTGGTCACTCCCTTTCGTTTCTTCTACGGAGAGAAGAACGAATCAGACACTTACATCGAGTCTTATCTATCTCCGTCTTTCTCTTTTCTTCCTCTTTTATCTTTTCTACTTTTCAGTTTCTCCTCTACTTTTTCTTCTTGATTACTTACCACCTACATGCCATATCTTCCTTCTTTCTTCTTTCTCCTAAAGGTTCGCCTTTCGGGTTTGGTTGGCAGTAGGCTAGATCCGTACAATAACATCGTGTACTCTCTTTTCTCCTTCTGTCTTTCTGTCCTTCTTTCTTACTTTCTTTTCTCTTGGGTTGCTTGGACACTTGCTTCTTTTCTTTTGCTAATTTTTTCTCTGGAGTGTTCACTGCAACTATGCTTCTTCTTTCTTTCTAAGTTTCTTCTTTCTGCTGTTGGATTGGGTTTAGTGGGTTATTTGACTGTTGAGTAGGTCTGAAACTTGAGGCAGACTACCACTCCGCTTTTCTGTACTATATGTACGCCCGCTTGGTCGGTTTCTCTGGATGTGTGTAGTCATTCTTAGGGTATCTCTTCTGCCACTTATGCTTTGGTTTTTCTGGGAGTACTCTATTCCGTTAATCGGTTTCTACGTCTCATTGTGACAGTCTAGCACAGCAATTGATAATCTACTAGTGTCCGATTAGCAACAGATAATCATGACTTCTTCTTTCTACTTCTTTCTTTCCTTCTCTTAGGATTGCTAATACTGGGCTTTTGTCCTTGGGGTTACTTAGGGGGGTTCTTCGTTTTTTCTTTTAAAGATTACTTCCTTTGGGAATTTTCTTCCAAGGTTTTGCTAATGATTGGGGTTGGGATTTCAGTGTGACTTTAGGGCTTTTGGGTCCTTGACGCTAGTCTAAACTTCCGTCTTTTTCTCCTCTTCTTTTTTTCTCTTAGTTGTCTTGGATCGTCGCTCCGTACTTGGAATAACGTCTCGTTCTTTATTCATACCCGGAATCACTATTTGGTGGCTTTAACGAGCACGTTAGTTTCGTGATATTGGCCTTCTAAGTTCTTTGAAGTTTGGTTACTCAGGCAGTATCATTTTGCTGTATGCATCTCTAGTCCAAGTTAGGTTTGATTGATCTTAGGGAACTTCGAAAGGTTCTGTTCCTTCATCTATCGGGTTGGGTTTCTGTGGTTTTTGGTTCCTGGGTTGGGTTATGGTTTTCAATGTGCGTTTAGTTGGTAACGAACTTCATGGCAAGTTCCACTCTAAGTTCTTTACGGCTGCGTTCGGATTTGATTTCGACCGTGGGTCTCACTTCTTGCTAGGGGGGAATTTGTAACGTGTAAATTTCTACTGCGAGTCAAAATCCGCCTGAGAGTTAGGCAACTAACAGTAACATCTGTGTCCTCGAACCGTAGTTCGAAATCACGCCTACGGAGGCGCGAAAGTTGTTAGTCGTCGACGAATTATATTCATTTTTATGCTGTTTGTGGATCGATTTACAACAGGGGAACATCGGAGAGGTGAGGTAAATTGAATTTCTTTTCATCTGGTAACATCTTCTACACCGACGTTTATTTTAGCCTTTTGGAAATAAATCCGATTGAACCTCCGGTGCAAATAAAATCGGCACTATGTCTTGTAGACGGCCAGACACATAAAGTGGGTTAGTATTCTTACACGTGTTAGTAATGGAGGCCAACCAACTAATCTTCACAATTTTTAGCTTCTTTCTTTGGGTCTTTTTCTGTCCTTGTTACGTGGCGGGTGATATTAAAGTGGATGCTGGATACTCGATCTTCGCTTCGGACGTCTTCGTCTGTTGTTCTGAGGTAGATCTGCGTGTGCTGTTATCTGTAATCTAAGGGAAATGGTGAACGCGCTAAACCAGTTCGGATGTTCGACAAAGTAAGGAAAACTACTCCGACACTCGAGGTATTTATGACACCTTTATATTGGAGTCGCGGGAGTCTCGCTGTCGACCTTATTTCGACCGAACGCTGTAGCCTTCGTTTAGCAGCGGCCGCGATGCGGACATGAGGAAACAAAAGATCGTGTTCGTGTCGCCATTTTAGCCCATATTTCAACTAAAAATTGATCTGCGTATAAATATACATAATTGATTGCGGAAGTGGGAGACGACGTCGAGTATAATTATTTTCTTATTTAAGTTAATATCACCTAACGTCACATTTTATTGTAATTCATAACCTTTTTATACAATAATTCTGCCACATGTTAAAATCACCTAACGTCACATTTTATTGTAATTCATAACCTTGTTATACAATAATGCTTTCACATGTTAAAATCATCTAATGTCAAATGTTATAATAGTTCATAATTATTTTATACAATAATTCTTTCAATATTTTTAACTGTGTAATGGTCAAGTCATTACAATTATTTATGATAACTTCTCAATCACTTACAGTAATTATTAAATTTTATCAAAGGTAGAATTTTGGGAGTTACCCGTATCTCTATATTTAGATTGATGATTATTATTTACCGGTCCTATGACGCTTGATCAAGTTGTCCCCAGACTGTACGTTTAATTAGCGGGAACGCGTTTAATTAGTAAATCATCGCTACCGTAGCCGCGGTAATTATTAGCTACGTAAACGATCTTAGCTTGTGTGGCTTCCAAACTCTATTTATTGTTACTTATTATGTGTACTTGTAATTGATATTTGTGCTTAATAATTTTTCTCTGTGGGGTTATATAAATAATTGTCAGGAGTTACCAGTGGCGTAACCGTCGCAGTTGTGTTGCTTCCGTTGGAAGGAGATAGTGAATCATTTTTTTTAATAAATGATTATTGTGAATACTACATATGTTTTCTTTTGGGGAGACTTCGGGTCTAGGCTTTCCTTTTCTCTTCCCTAGACCATAATTTCTGCGGATAACAGTTCGAGAGAAGGTGGCGCACTTGGGCATTCAGCTTACCGGAACTAATTAAGTATCTTAGGATTTTCTTTAACCCGACGACCACCTGCGGCGAGGCTAGCCAAAAAGGTAAGCGATAACATCTGGTTGATTACTTTGAAGTGATACTGTTCTTCATTCCTTGTTTCTTTCTCCACCTTTCCCCATTAGATCACAATAAATATTGTAACATTTTGGGTAAGACAAGTTCTAATATTGTGTGGTTTTTTGATTACTGATCAATCACAGTTTGAATTCAATTACTGAGTAGGAAAAATAAAATTATGTAACAACAAATATATTTTTATTATTTTTTTTTCTTATTTGCGAGTTATTAACAATATGTATTAACAATAATTTATTACCAATATGTACTACGGTTGTTGCCGCTTCTCGCATCCTTTTTTCCAACCTTTTTGTTCGTTTCATTCTCCGACGTTTAAGTCTTTTTGGGCCATGGCTACCTCCACTTCGTCTCTCCAACTTCTACTTAAACGTCTTCGTTTTCTTCTTTGGGGAGGCGTTCAATCCCAAGCTCGTTTGGGTCATCGTTCTACCGTCATCCTTTTGCGATGCCCATACCATCGCAGCCGTTTAGCTTTAATGGTTTCTATTAACTCGATATCTATTTCCATCTCGTTCTCAATGTCTGCATTTCTTACTCGATCTATCCTGGTATAACCACAACATCGCCGCTACTAATCCATTTCACTAGCTAATGTTTTCGGCTTGTAAGCTTTATTAATTTCCCACAGCTCCGCTCCATACGTAGCTATGCTCCCAACTACCGCTTTATATAATTTTATTTTAGTAGTTTTTGTTGTGTCCCAGAGCACGCTATTCTGATGCCTAGTAACTTCCCTAGCTTGTCCCAGTCTAGCTTTAATCTCGTTGCTGCTTGCAGTGTTGGAGATCGTCACTCCTAGATATTTATATTTGTCAATGTTAGGAATAATACAGTCGTCCAGTTGCAATTCTCCAAGATCTCTTCCAACCATCAAATATTTGGTTTTTTTTGTATTAATAGATAGCCCTCACTCTGTGTTATTCGTGCACTTTTCTCAACATGTAGTCTATGTCGTGTCTGTCCTCCGCTGCTATCACCTGGTCGTCTGCAAATAGCAGGGTGTAAATTTTGTCATCACTAATGGGTATTCCTAACGGCGCACATTTTCGTTTCCAGCTTTCTAGTACTCTATTTAAGTAGATTTTAAATAAAATAGGCGCTACACAACGCCCTTGTCTAACACCTTTCGTAACTCGAAATTTCTCTAACTCGTCCTCTGATCTTTATGGTGCTTGTCATATTATCGTAGAGCTGTCGTACTGCTCGAATATACGTCTTAGTGATTTGCTGTCGTATGCTTTTGTTATGTGAAAGACGTTTAGTTATCAATTGTCTTATACAAAATACACTAGCTGTACAAAAACGTCCGGGTCGAAATCCATTTTGTTCCTCCATGTCAACTACTTCTTATTCGATTTTAAACTTTTAATATCTTACCTTAAATCTTATTTAACGAGTTAATAACGCTTAGACCCCTGTAATTTGTGCACTTTTTGCGGTCGCCCTTTTTATACCAGTTACTGATATGGGCTGTCTTTCATTTCTCTGGCGTATCTTCACTTTGTAAGTATTGATTGAATGTAATGTCAACATCTTTAACAGTATCTCTGGAGCCCATTTAATCAACTCAATTTGGATGCTGCTCGGTCCGCAATTTTACCATTTCTCATTCCACGAAAAGCTCGCTTAACTTCGTCTAATCTAATTTCTTTTTCTTCTTTAATCGAGAGGTCGTCTTTAACTAAAGTTGATATGCTAGTTGCATTTACCAATTCGGGTCTGTTTTCAGTCAGCAACTGTTCATAATGATTGATCCATTCTTGTGCGGGTATCATTTGCAGCAAAGTACGTTCCGTACTTTTACTCCTTATTGCCTTTATTACTCTTCACGCCTTTTTAGACCGAGTAGATCCCAAAAACATATCGACGCGATTATACTTCTTATGCCAAGTCTAATTTTTTACCTTAGCGACTTCCCTTTTAACTTTTTTATTTTTTAATGCATTCGCTTCTCAGTCAAGTATGTTACGGGTCGATAACCAACGCTGGTACAATTTTTTTCCTCATTGTCAATTCGTTGTATTTCGTTATTCCACCATGGTTGCTTCGTACTAATCTTATTATAAGGCGTTTTCCGAATGCTTCGTCTGCCGCTAAGGAAAACGATACTTTACCTAACTTCTTTGCTAACCAAACTTAATACAAAACCTTTGTGGAATCTTCTGTTAATTCCTGCACATTGTATTTTTTGGTTTTTTTTTAGATTGAAAGCTAAATCTTAGCTTTCAGCAAGTAATGATCTGTACCACATTCTGCTCCCCTGAAACCTCTCACGTCCTCAACTCGTAGGACGCTACGTGGTTTATAAATGGCATAATCAATGATATATTTCAGTTTGAGTCGAAGTATACTTATTAATGTTTTTGTGTTCGTAAAAACTATTCAAGATCTTCAGGTCGTACAACCTTCAGGTCTCTAGCAGTAGATCTCTATTTCCATGTACTTAGTCGTCTCCATATCTTCTAATTATATTGCTTCCGACTTTCCTTCCTCTTCAAGTGTTGAAATTTCCTATAAGCAGTATTTCAGCTCTTTGTTTGGCTTTGTCCAATATTTGCGGTAGATTATCATAAAAATCATCTTTTTCTTTGCCGATGGCATCTTCATTTGCTCCTATAACTGTAATATCGTACCCTCTGACTGACATCTCTACTTTGATCAGTCTTTCATTTTTTGATCCCAGTTGCTGACGCTTCTTGACAGGCGTTTATGTAACAATAATGATACACCCGTTTTCGCTCTCAGCTCTTTCTTCACGCCACAGTAAAAATGAATATTAATAATATTAATATCCATATTAAGGCGTTTCACTTCTAATAAGACTTCATTCTGTTTCGTTCGGAAACCTTGAATATTCCACGTACCAGTATTCAATATCCGTGTCCGTTTGCTTGGTCGTTTCCCGTTTAGGCAGTCCGGTTTTTTCTAAGGCTTGTCGCTAGGATTTTTAACTATGTTGATTTTTACAGAGTTGAGAACTTGGCCCAATCCCCAACCTGAAGGACCAGGGTTTTCTGTCGGGGTTTTTCTTCCTTTAGCCGAGGTGTCCCAGTTGTTTTGGTACCGGAAGTTTGTCATTTATGCTCTTCCATCTACTAAATGACTGCATTCCACATGCAGCCATCTACCCAGGGGCCCAAGCAATTATGCCATCGAGAACCGTGGAAATAGAATTTGCTGCAGAGCTAACTCAATCTCTCGAGCTACAGAGCTATTTGTCTGCTAACAGGGGACATTAACCAGAATTTTAATCATTGGACGCTCGTATCAACATAGAAACGTCCCTCCGCTGCCCCTTTACCAGTCTTTGACCCCCTATTTCTATTGTACATTCAATTCATAATTTATAGTTTTTTTACATATCATACGTGGTATTTTTACTACAGGATGGCGTTCCAAAAACATTTCAAATAATAATAATAATAATAATATTGTTGTGCTCGTTTTGAGGACAAATAGAGTTTACAATTTTTATTGCAATGTTTATAACTTTTTCTTATATTTAGTGTTTTTGAACATTAAATTGGTTGATGAATGATACAATGAAATGCAAAAAACTATAAAAAGTCATCATTAGCTTAACACAATAGTGGACAATCTGTCATATTGATGAACTTGTCAAACTGCAAAAAACAGTACTGTTACGCCACACGATTATATTAACTAATTTTACTAAAATTAAAACACAACCAACTAAGAAAATTATATCTAGCTAATTATCAAAATTTGCTAGAATTTGTATAACACTTGTAACTGTAGATTTAAACACCGGTTGCGATCAGATAATTGCACCTACATTTATTTATAGGGACACATTTTGATACAAAAAAAGGTTTATGAATTGATAGTTTTAAATTGTATTTTGTTTCAGTTCTCCAACTATCAAAATGTGATATTACAATAAGTACTCATCAATTATTTATAAAATTATACGAAACAGAAACATTTAATATTACTGTAACGTATGTATACTAACATATTTGTTGACGAAGCTTAAAAATTTTTATTTTAGAGATTTTAATAAGAGTAATATTGAAGTAAAGTTTCACAATCAGTATGATGATATTGTTAAGACAGATCCCGATATTATTTATTTGGATTCGGGTGACCAAGCGTTTGAAATTAACATTACAGCGATGGGTGCTGGACATTCGCTGTTAACAGCACAGGCGACACAAGACGTCAAGTATGTACTTCCAGTGTTATCCTATGCTGTAAGATAACATAATTATAATTTACAGTGTAAATGATATATATTTAACAGCGACGATTTACAAAAGCAAAGCCATAGAAGTGTTGTCAATAACGTTTGGATGGATATATTTCCTAGCATGGTCTCTTTCGTTTTATCCGCAAATTATCACAAATTTCAAAAGGAAAAGGTAAAGAAAATGTTATGATTAGGTAAGTAAAGTGAGTCATTTTCTAACTTACGTTGTATACTGCTGGAAATAACTGCATAAAAATGAATTAACATTTTCTTTTTCTCTAAGTAGTAGGTAATCGTAATTCAGCTTCTTGTAGCAACATAAAACATAGCTAGCAATGGTAGAAAATTACTATTTCTACAGCTAACAGGTAATATGACACACTGTATGTTTATTAGCGTTTAGGCACAGTTGTGAATTTCTTATGACGAATTTCATTTCCGTACAGGTCAAAGTTATTGCGCACAGGTCAATAAATTATGGAAGCGTAATTTAAGAGACTTGTACAATTCTTCCTTGCAACACAATTATAAAATTTAAAAACACAATTATCGAGTGTTGTGTGGCTGCTGTTGCATTACTTTTAAGCGTACATTTGGAATGGAGTAATCTAGGATACTGTCAAACTGACCTACAGATTTCATATTTTTTCTTCTTACGATAAAATTAAAAAACAAGTTAGATTATGAACTGTCATTTTTTTGTAATACAATTAAATTTGACATGAAGAAAAAACTTACGCACCGGATTACTTTATTTAAAAATTTTAACACCGGAAAAAACAATGTGAAATTTCTGACGCAGTTTGACAGCATGTTGGATTAGCGAATTACAATTGGTTTGTAAATTAAATGTTTTAGGTTATGTAAGCTGTACTTCATAAACACAAAATTTACTTAATTATATTTTCAAAAAACTAAGTTAAAGAAAGTTAGAATGAATTAAAACATCTCTTGATTAAAAATGAAACAAATTTTTAAAAAAAACCTCGTATTGTTTTGCATAACATAGTGGTTAAAATGGTACACTTATTTTATTTATATATCTTCTTACGTATAGTTCACACTAGTCCGGGCACACTTCACCAATAAACTATTTGATCTGTTTAATTACCTCAACACACTCAGCATGAACCTACTGGCAGCATTACTGACAATGGATCCATTGCTCTCTGTAGTGTAGACTGAACAGTTTGTTGCAATACAAACAACCAACTTCAGAAGTAGTATCGTCATTATCAAGTATTGGTTCCTGATTGGAAGATCCTATATCAATACGTTTTTATTTTCCTATAAGGAAAGTATTGCGATCGCAATTTTTTTTTTAATTTCTTTTGAAGAATTTTACGTTTCAAGGTCTGAATCAGAAAAACGTATTTTTGACAAAAAAATTTTGGGTGTCTGTGTGTGTGTGTGTGTGTAACGTTATACCCACGATAACTCTCGAACCAAAAGTCCTAGTAACTTGAAATTTGGTATGAAGCTAGCTTTTCATATTCTCTCGGCTTTATCAAAAGATAGATCTGATAAAGAAACTGGAAGTAGGTGTATCCGTTATTTTAAACAGTTTTTCTTATATAATTTTGTACGAATGTAATATTATTCGAATTATTTTTACAGTTTCTTATAAAGATAATTCTTCCTAACAATTTCTTAAAATAAATTTTTTTCTAACATTAACAGTTTATTAGATATTTAATTTATAATTTAAAGTGATTTCCATTATATAATCTAGGTTCGAATCCTGTCTGCGACGATTTTTTTTTTAGAAAAAATAAATAGCCGGTTGCACAAAAGTCTGGTTAATTGGCGATTTACTAATCGTTTTTAATACGCACATATCACTTCAAAGTGGTTTTATGACAACATAACCTTATAAAAATTTCTTTTCATTCATTTCTTCATCATTCCTTATAGGAAAGTCGTGTGGTGGCCACACCAGTTTTTTTAACATAGCCGTCTCGCTTTTGATTGTTTCAATTAAAAACGGACTATCGATGAAAACACTTGAATACGGATTTTTCTTCTTGCGACGTGATGATGATACCAAAAATGAAAACAATTAGTTTATTAATACAAACCCATCGGTTTTTTTTCGTTTTTGCAATGACCTTTTAAGACTGGTTTATTAAAAGTTGAAGCAATAATATCGGTATTTTAATGTATCAGTAATCATGTTTTTTTATTATTTGAGTGCTGCTCGTCTAAAGTGTGATCTTTGGAGGCTGGGTAAATATACTAGGGCTTAAAGGAGACATTTCGACGGGTTTAAATTTACTAAGAATCATTCCAACTGTGGCAGCTTTATTATAGGCTCTTGTAAATAATGAAGTTATCTGATGGTATATCCCATATAGAATTTATCATCTATAGGATGTACGATTTAATCCAACATATATCCGCTCGTCCATGGACATAACAAGAACATCCTGTGGACGACCATTTATGTAAGTGTTATGAATTACCGTTAGATTACATCCGGTGGACGCCTTTTTCGCATCCACAGACAATAAGCACGTTAATAATAAACATTTAGAGGATGTCCGTACACGGCATCTTGCAGATGTTCATTTTTCTGACAAGAGGACATGCTATAGTCGACTATAGAATGTTACAGATCTAGTAATGGACGTCCAGTGGATGTACTAAGTACGGTTAACGTACATCGTGTGGACATCCATCCAAACAATTTGTACGGGTATTCCTGTATAATTGGTTTTGAGACAGTTTTTAAAAAGTAGCCAAAATTATAGATTTTGCTACGATATAATAAACAAAAAAAATAAAAAAGTTTAAGCCGTATATATATAATGATGAAGCACTGGCGACTAGAAGTAAATTACAAGTGCAGTTAAATGCAGTTTTAATAAATCACTGACAACATTTAGAAATTGACTCGCATTACTTTTTGACTCAATCGTGTTTTTAAAATATAATTCAAATTTTTTAGTGTTATAGGTTTAGATTTTGATTACATGGCTCTAAATTTAGTTGGTTATCTTTCCTACACAATTTTTACATTAGGATTATATTACATACCACCAGTTATCGTAAGTATCAATTACATAAACAAAAACTATGTTTAATTCAGCATTTTTAGGAAGACTATTTCAACAGATATCCAAGAGGTTTAATACCTGTAACATTCAACGATAACGCTTTTAACATTCACGGATTAGCAGCTATTATATTTACAATTATTCAATGCGTCATATACGAAAGAGGAAATCAAAAAATTTCGTTGGTAGCATCGATAATTTTAGGAGTTATTGGGTTCCTATACGGCGTTACAATATTTCTAGTCATTTTTCAATGCATCTACTGGTTAGATTTTTTATACTTTTGCTCGTATGTTAAACTGTTAATTACATTATTAAAATACGTACCTCAGGTTTGTTTATTATTATTTTAAACACACGACTAAGCAAACCTATTTTAGGCTGTTTTAAATTACCGACGAAAAAGTACTGAGGGTTGGAGTATAGGTGGAGTTTTTCTAGATCTAGCTGGAGGTGTTTTTAGTATATTGCAAATGATATTAGACGCACATAATTATGGTAAGATATAAGTTTTACTTAAATTAGTTAACTATTTTTTCAAATTATAGACGATTGGGTGGCTATTTTTGGAAACGCGTCCAAATTTGGTTTAGGCTTGTTTTCGGTTCTATTCCAATTTATTTTTGTAGCACAACATTACATTTTATACAAACCAAAAAACAAAGATGTTTATTAAATTATAGGTTTTGTTATGCCGTGTTCTTCAAACGGCAGCTAGTTTTGTATTTATACTAATTCCATTTATATCTGTGTTGTACTCAAATGTTTTGTGATAATTTAATTTTAAATTACAATTGCAATTTTGGTTAAGTACCAGCACGTTTTTTAGTGCTTTATTGTTAATATATGTTTTGGCATTATTATGTGTTTTAAGTACTGTTACGTTAGCATTAAACCAGAAAACAAAATTTGAATAAAATACTAATAAGTTCTTTATTCGCGGATAGTCGGATAATTTATCAATAGAAAGAAGCATTCTAAAAAAGAACACAAAATGACAAATTGTTTAATTAAATTTATTTTCACAGTGGAGTAAATAAAATATAAACATGAAAACCTACGACAGTTATTAACAAACATGTTAAAAAATTCAGAATAAACGTAATCCTGATCAATCACTTTAGTATCTGAAAAAATATAATTATATAAAAGCAATAAGGTCTTAAAAAAGATAAGCATTGTTGATGTGTTTATATGTTAAAGTTGGTTTCGATATGTCACCGTCCAATAAAATAAAGCTGTATAAGATTTTATATTTCTCTTTCTTGTAATTTACTCATAATGCTTAGGATACGAAATATGTAAAGATACACATAACAATCCGGGCGTTATGAATTTAGAGGGCGTTATCAATTCATAACGCCTTCTCATAATGCCTTCTTTCAAAAATGATGTATATTTTTAAAATATTTCTTTAGATTTTGATGCTAACAAGTTTTATATTCCTTCTTGTGAATTTTTTTTTCAATATATTTGAGCTAGATATACTTAAAATAGAAATACACAATAAACATTTTATGGTTATATCAATACTAGATTTATTCACGAGTAATAGGCTCAAAATACTGCCCTCACAAAGTGTTCACGATGCGAGGTTTGAATGTGTATACTTGATGATGCGTTTCCGTTTGACTTCTGATAGATCCCGAGTTATGAGTTAATTTGAAAAGTTTTTTTGTGGCGTTAAATAAAAGTTTTTCCTAGTTTGGTCTAAAGTAGTATTCGCAATTACAGTTTTCAGGCCTGTTTTTTCTATTTAAATAAGTGAAGATTGACTTTTGATTTTAACAATGTGGTAAAAGCTGTGTGATCCATAGTTTAAAGCTTCTTCATGTATTGCGTTAATTATGATTCTCTTTAATTATCCGTCATCTACAAAATATATTATTAGTAAAATAATTACAGCAAATACTAATCTTTATTTTTTTGTATTTACACTGAGTTAACTTAACAAAATCTACGTTGTATACTCAATTATGCTTATCTGCGGTTGTAACCAAAGCAAAAGTTCAGCTAAATAAATAAAAAACCTTGTAATGTAAGAAGTATAAATTTTAAATTTAGCTTTCTTAGAACTCAGTTCAACAACTTGCTTAATTTCCGTTTTGATTTCTTCAGTTGACGCTGTTTGCTAAAGTGATTTGTGTAAATTGCCTTCGATAAACTTTATTTTGGAGTGTAAATTTTACATCAAAATATATTTGAAGAGCTTGAAAATTTGGTAAAAACTTGAAAGCTTGTTCTGTAGAAGCTTGGCTTAGTTATTAATATTGAACTTGGCTTGATTATTTAAAAGCTTGGCTTGAATTTTTGAAAGCTGAGCTTGATTTCAAGCCAAGATTTTGAAAACCAAGCCAAACCTGTGAACCTCAATTCCGTAATAACGACAGCACGGAGAAACGCATTTATCAAGCTCACTAAATTATTCAAAACTTTCGGCAGCGGAAAAGAGAACCACATAAGTATTGGACTCTTTCGTTACTTCACCGTTTATTAAACAACAAAATTATGTTTATAGAGAAAGAGTGTTGCCCCTCCAACTGACAATAGAAAAAAACATCTGGCAAAAAACCTATATTTGAAATTTTCATAAGTAAGGAACACAATTGTTAAACGTATTATAATAGTTAATTTCAATCAAAATCAAAAGTTTGATCTTGAAAGAGAAAAATTATTAGACCAAGACTATAACAACTATACTCAAAGTTGCTCAAAGGTAATGTATGTTTTATGTACCTCTCGTAGATTAAATCTCAGGTCTGCTTTAAGTTCTTGTTTGTTATATACGAATGCTGCTTCTTCTTAAGACACTGATCTGAAATTAAATTCTACCGCAAATATAATTTTTACGACTTTTGATTGGATAAGCAGATAAGCCAACAGAATACTACCAAAAATGATAAACAGATTAAAGAAAAGCTTGCTAATTGGAAATAAATTTTAGGAATAAAAAAAAAATATTGCTCAAGAAAAAAAAATCAAACGGGTAACTTTTTTTTAGAGAATACGAATACTTCAATACCAGCTGTATATAAAAAAAGTCAAGCTAAAATCGGTTATTTTTAAGGTAAGCAAAAACATCACGCTTTATTACTTTCTAATCAATAAACAAAAATTTTTCGACATCGTATTTTGTTATCATTCGGTTACTGTTGTCAAAAAAACTAAGTCTCAATACGATTCTATTAAGCGGCGTGCACTGTAATACTGCACTGTTTTAAAATAACAATATTTTATTGCGTTTTAAAAATATTTCATTTAAACATTGATATTAAAATATTTTAAAAATATTTTCTAAAACATTTATTAGTAGTTTTTATTTTATTAGAAATTATATCTTTTACGGTTTTTAAGATGTGACGATTTTAACACAAAAAATTATTAGATCTAAACAGCCGTGAACACCAAACGAAACATCAGACAACCATTGGTATGTGGTGCAAACATTTTCGACATGGAGAGGCTTCAAATTCCATAAATGTTTCACATGTATCTTTCATTTTTATAGCCCATGTTCTATACCTAAAACCTACAGTTTTTCAGATAATACGTGTTTATGTCAAAATTTACGAACAATCGCAATTTGTCGCTTATCACAACCATCGACCTGGGAACATCGGAAAGCTACGCTTTCCTCTGGACGAGTAGTCTGTATACTTTTCTGATGTGTTTGTTAGTCTCAGACATGTAGAAAAGGAAGTACATTTGTTTATGTTTACGGTACGCACTATTTGTCAATTTATTTTGACATTTTATAACCTCAAATTTTAGAATCGGTTCTAGCAGCATTATTTGAAGTACGTAAATTTTGTTTTACAATAACCCAGCAACTACAATAAAATAAATACTTGTCGTATAGAACTAGATCCGTACGAGAGTTTGAAAATTTGTAAAAATAATGTTTATTGATAAACAACGTTGACTACGGACCGTTAGGTTTTCGGAACTGTTCAATCTAGTGTAAAAATTAGTGAGACGTTACGAAGCGTCACATGATATACTATGTATCTTTAGCTTGCAGTAGGAACATGTAAAAGTAAACAAACAAAATAGTGCGTACTGTTTGTTTACAAAAACGATTTCTATTTCTTACAATGTTGTGTACACTTTTCAGCCTGTAATTACTCGTTCAAGGGGAAGCATAGCTTTCCGTTGTTGCCATGTCGATGATCAAAAGCGACAGAAGTATAAATCCCAATTCTAGTAGACTATTCAAAAATAAATCTTTTATCTTTATTTAATTTCTGTTAACAATATAATAGTGTAATAATTTTTTCCGTGGATCGGTTGTTAATAACAATATTAACGTATAATAATGTATCACAAATAGATCGTTAATAACCCCTATTAATGAACGATTTTGTATAGCAACCAATGAAATCCTTAGCAACCACCGATTTAACGATATTGCATGACTACTAGATAAAACATCGGGTTACGTATGCTTTAGTTTTCTTATAACTTTACACGTTTTACCAACGTACGATTAACGGAAAAACTTTAAATCTAACTCGCTTGTTAATCGGCGACAAATAAACTCGACAATATTAACGCGTTCGCTCGCTACACTCGCTCACGGCGTTAAAATGTCTCGATTATTAATCGCTATCATTAACAACCTTGTTTGTTAAATAACGATTCAATTACAGTTTAATCCATATGAAAAAAAAACTAGAAAGGTTCCTTCTTTTATGAGAAAATAATAATAATTTTAAAAATATGACACCGACTAGTTATCCATCGTGAGGTTTTCTAGCAGTAGTAGATTAAACACGAAGCAGTATTTTTAATAAGAGAAACCATAAAACAAATCTAACTTCAATAAGTATTAAAAATAGTAAATTTTTTCGTTTAATTTAATAGATGTTCAATGTATCCGCCATTTTCTTGAATGCAAATATTAACCCCTTTTAAAAACTAATTTGATACATTAGCTAGTGTATTTTCATTCACACTTTGAATGGCAGTTCTAATACGATCTTTTACATTGTCAATACTTGTAAGCGTCTAATTTTGTAAGGTCCGGCAAACGTGCTGGTCAATTTATTAAGCCACCTCTTCTGATCCATTTATTTAAAAAAGTTTCATCTAAATAGTTTTTTCCCTTTGACTGAAATGAGCTGGTGCACCATCATGCTGAAATCATACGTTTCTTATCGTTGCCAAAACTTTTATTTTAAAAATATTTCTCAAATAAATAATTTTGAACACAAATCTAGTGTTGCACGTTGCTTTGATTAGATTTGAGTTTTGAACGTAATTATGGTAGCAAGTAAACAGTGGTAGCCATATCTTTTAAAATCTTAGTTTCATTTTGGGTCCGAAAAGAGTCTATCGAAAACTGTTATTGTAAAAAGAGTCTTCCGGCTTATTCTTGGTATTTATCAAAAGGAAGAAAACTCCCTTCGATGTGGTCTCATTATTAACGCTTAAGGTCACTATCAAAACCAACCACAACATAGATATAAGGAGTTACTCAAGCTTATTTGAGTTTTTAAAGAGTAAATCAATGGTTTAAAGACCAAAAAGTCAAAAGACCATGGAAGAGATAGAAGCCTTTATATACCAATCTCCAAATAAAATACATTTAATGAACAAGATAAATGAATTTATTGTAATTTAGAAGTGTTTAACGATAGCTGGAGCATGCCGTAAACAAAAGAGCATGTTCAGTTAGAAATTAGTAATATTCAGGATCTGCAATCCTCATTACTGATCACTATTTGAGATACTAAAATCAATAGAAATCAAATGTTTAGTGTAGTTGACAATCTTAGATTACCAGGAAAAAATAGCTGTTTATCTGAAATTTCCGATTCGTGAATTATATACTGGGTACGCATTTAATTGCTCATCGGCGACGTTGTTGGCAAACGCTGTAAAAGGAATGATTAGTATAAAACAACTAGGAAGCTGGAAATTAAATTCAGTTGCAGAATAGTATATTGAAGATTCTGTATCAAACAACATTAGGTTAGCTGAAAAGGTATTGATTAGAAAGGACAATTTATTGTCAATTAATACTGAATTAGAAGCTGCAAAGGTTTTGATCTCGTAGCAACTAGAAATATTTCTAATTTAAGAAAGGCGCGAGCATTCCAGACGTTTATTAAAACAAAAAAAACTACAAATTATGAGTTAAAATATTTAAACATATGTAGTTATAGGATATAAATATCATATACTTTTTATTACTCTAAAACATTAATGTAATATGGTTGTCATTCAATGCAACGTATATTAAATATTATATATATATTATTACTAGCCGACCCGACAGACTTCGTACTGTCAAAAAGATTTTTAATATTGCAATTTTTTGTTCCTACGTATTTTATAGTCGGGGCAAAAAATTCTCCTGAACAGAACCGTTACCCTGGTGATAGGACGTTGTGAATAAAAAATAATTAAATAAAACATATTATATAAGGCTTGGTTAGTAGCCGAATCAACTGATTTATATATCCTCGATTCGCCTAAACAATAATTTTACATTGCTGCAAAACCTTTGCCATTGCAGAGTTCTTCGAAATTTTGCAGGTTGGAGTTTCATTGCTTTGCATATTTAATGGCAATTTTATTGCTGAATGGACTGTTCGACCACCTTCAAGCAAAGTTGCTGCAATTCCCGACGAAGCGAGTGCAAATGCAATTTTATTTTGTGAGCGAATTGTTGCTAATATTATAGAAATCAAAAAAGTTTTTTCTGTACCACCAGGTGCTTCTAAGAAGTAAATCTCGCCAGTTTCATCATTTGTTACTTTCATAAGAGTATCAAATACATACTTCTGTTTTGCAAACTCAGTATATAAGGTTACAGAAAATCCAAGAAAAACAACACAATTTACAACCGTAAATTGACATTGACAGTTTGTTGTTGTTTTTTTCTTTATTTGATTTGACTTGAAGTCCTTCAAGCCGTACCAATGTTTTATGTCTATAAATTTTTTTTAACGCGGTTTGTATTTGACTGATTTAATGACGTGAAAACTGATGCATTTTATTTCGCGTGCCGATAGTAAAACAAAAGAAATTTAATATGAACTTTATACAATAGCATGCTAAAATTGACTTTGTTTTATTTATAAAATTTTTTTATTGGAAAAAGAAAATGGCTGTTTTAAAAGTTTTTCCGGCAATTATTTTAATTTTTCTCGCCGTAAAAACCATCCTTGAACTCCAACGAACCTTTTAGTTGGCCTAAAGAAGTGCACACCTGGTTGCACAAAACGTCGCCATAATAAAATAAAATCTTAAGTGGTCTTGGTCGCGGCATTATTAATTAAACTTCACTTCACCTAAAAACTTAAATTTTCAACCATACCGAGTTTTATAGTTCACTTCACAGTTTATACGAATGGGCAATTGGGCAATAATGTTAATTATTTATTTAATAGAAATAGTTTTATTATTGATTTCTTACAAATATCAAACTGTCATCCATACGTCATTACATAGCTGTCATTATACGTCAATTTTGTTATTCCAAGTCTGATTCTTTTTTGTTATACCACGTTTTATAGTGACTGACGTTACATGTCAAGTCACACGGGAATGCTGTCGAACGGGATAAAAAGTATCCTATGTCCTTCTCCTGGCTCTAAACTACCTCCCTGCCAATTTTCAGCTAAATCGGTTCAGCCGTTCTTGAGTTATAAGTGAAGTAACTAACACGACTTTCTTTTATATATATATAGATGTTGGGGCTACAATTATTTGAGACCATGGCTGTATACAGTGTTGTAAATTATCTACATAAATTCATCTAGATAAATTAATCTAGATTCATATTTTTTATCTATTTATATGTATCTAGATACAATCAAAAAATATATAAGTTATATGTATCTGTATATATATAATTTTTTTAAAAATTATTTAAATAATATTTATAAAAAAATCCAGTGTCTCGTAAAATTCCAGTTACAATATGTATGTTTTTCTTAGTAATTTCCCGCATTCTATAGTAGTTCTTCAAATGAACTCCATCTATCGTTATTACTACCTAGATTATTTCATCAATTATCTGTTATCTATATAAAGTTTGAATAGTTTATCTATTATCTAATACCAGATAACTTTTGAAAGAAAAAACATTTATCTATATCTATATAATTTAAAAATTATCTATTTACAACCCTGGCTGTATATGTAGAAGAGAATTCTAATATGACGTCACGACCCCCATTACGAGATTTCATATGCAGTTTTAACATGCAAAAGGGCTCTCGGGTTTGCAATCCTCGATGGTTTCAATTCAGTTATCATGAAGCGGTTTGAGTTGCACGACGTATTGTAAGTGAAACGGTATATTTGCCGTACGTAATTTTCGAAAAATGCAAAATAGTAATGTACAATTTTTTTAAATTAATTTGTAAGGTTGTCGTTGGAGGTTGAAATAATATCTCTCAGAAAGCTATAAAAACAGCGCATTACAGTTTAGATGATACTAGTATTTTTGAACGTCTACACATATTCAAATAAAATTATTTTACGTTTATTGTTAATCAGCAATGAGTATCAGAAAAAATCGTCGTTTAGTAGCTTTACAATTCACACAAAACAAATATCAGTGGTTTCTGATTGAAAGTAGTAAATTAAAGAAACATGCGATTATTATTGCTTTATTGGCAAAATGCATAATTTTTCACATATTCAAAAAAAAATTAAAAATGCCTTTTAATAAATCTGCCATTCGTAAAATCACAAAACCGGTACAAATAGGTTTCAAACCTCAAATTTTTAAACTGCAAACCCGACATTTTTTTTAAATTATTATAATGTAAATTTAATCATGGCAAATTTAAATGTTTATTGTTTTATTTCGATGGAACCCATAAAACTAGCAAGGTTAGGATGTAGGTGCAAACTTAAAACATTTAAATGAAAAACATAAAGCTTCTGCACGCCATACATTGCTCGACGGAATTTATTTGTTAACTCTCAAACATTTTAGTAGTTACCTATGCTTTAATGATATTTGAAAACGTTTACGTTATCTACAAGCTTTTTGAAAAATGCAGCTCACCCTAAGCCCGACCTCACGAGCCGCCACTGGTGTCAAGGCTATTTGTCCTAACAAATTCTTTATGGTTAATCTGCAGTATTTTTAACACGAAATAGTACCTACTTGACTAAAAAACTAAATACTAAATAATACAAAAATACTCATCCGTAAATAGAAAAAAATAAAATCAATTACTAATCTGTAAAACAAACGCATTTACTTCATGAATTTAAAATAGCGAAAACTTATCTACCACCCTACATTCTGACTAAAACTAGTAAATTAAAAAATACTAACGTCTAATAAAAAAATTACACAAAAATTAAAGAAACAAACGATGATATTATAACAACTTGAACAAGAAAAGACAGATTTGATAGAACAAAAAATTGTAAACATTACTGCATCAACTTATTTTGTGTGAGTGCAATAAAACTTGTACCGTTAGCAAAACAACCATTATCACTTTCAGTTACGGTGATAAAATTGACATTAAATTTTCTCAAAAACTATCAGGAAGAGACCATATGTTTATTATAGAAATATGCTCCAAATCATTACCTTGGGAGATTATTATTAGAGATTATGCATTATATCAGTTACACCCTGTATAAAAACAATTGAATCGACAAAATTGAAATGGTCGCCAATGCATTTTTGTCGTTTTTATAACGCTGGAATTTTAATACAAAGTGTTTACAAGTTTTATTTAATTTTATCACTATTTACGTAAGTTTACTAATACCTTTAGTTAGATACTCATATATTTCACAACACAAAGAAAACCAAACATTACACAAATTTTATATTATCCACGCTAATTGTACCACAGGTCCGAACTCTTCTATCTTCAACATCCAGCGTGTGCAATTTCTTCTTTAATTGGATTTAAATATAACCTGGATCATCTCAACTTTATGCTTTTTTGCAGCTTTCCACATAGTACTGGTAGGTTTATCTAAAAATTGTCTTAGATAAACAGTATTGAAAGAGATGTCCAGGCGTGTCGTAGTTGAAAATTAGGTGAGGAAACCAATTATTTTACGATAGGGAACATTGCCAGCAATTTTTGCTTGTTCCTCAACATGAATATGTGTTTCCATAACAGTGTTGACGTCTCTACAGTCTTGCATGTTAAAACGTTTAAGAATCGTATTTATCATTTTTTCATTGCTAAGTTTTATTTCATTTGAAATCCTTGTCATTTAGACATTTAGATTTCTTAACCGTTCATTTGTGCGTAACAATTGATTTATCTTCAATTTGTTCATCCTTTTTTTTGGGTTACTCTATGTTCTTGAATCAAATTTCAAGTTGAATATACAATTTGCGCTTCATTAAAAAAAAACGTCACGAAATATAAAGATTTTGTTGGTGCCAGGATTTTATATTCTATACTCCGATTCAACGTAGCCTACCATTCTAGCATCTTGAGCTCTAGGTTCCAACTTATTGGACTTAGATTATGAGACTTAAATTTAATTTCATTAAAAAGTATATTAAGTGAGTGAAAAATAAGTTCTCGATAGTAATGTTTTTATTATTTTGTTGCCAAAGGTTTGTTTATAGCTAAAGTGAGCATGCCAAATTTTATTCAGTGCCCACAATTAGATCCAGTTCAGGACATTCTGAAGAAAACTACTCGGAATGTTAACTTTTCCTAGAAATAATATCACCATTCGATTCTTTATTATGGCTTTTATAATATTTTTTTTAAATTTAACTCGCTACGACTCACCGCTCTATAAAAAAATACGATTCTGATACTCATTCAACCAGTGTTATCTTAAAAATTTATTAATTTACTATCGATTAGCTCTTACAAAAGACACTTTAAAACATCATGACAATACTGAACTTTTATTTTAATTTCTAATTTGTACTCATTTGTGCTGATTTGTTGAAAATTAGTAACTTGAAAAATGAAAATTTTAGGATCAAGTGACTTTAAAATCTAAAGCTGATTAAAAAAACCGGCCGTGACAGGAAAATTGGCCCTGTTTAGAAGACTAAACAATATAAGCAAAATCACACAAAAACAGTTTTTTTTTAATTTGTATTACTATATAGTATCAGCACGTATATAACATTTCTATATAACATCATGTGTATAATTATTGATAGTATCAAACGGGCTTTATATATTACACAGACACTACTATTGGTTGCAGAAAGTTTTCTTTTTTGTAGCATTTTGTTTTGAGAATACAGTTACACAAAGTAGCCATTATATTACGTAATAAAGAAACGTATTTTAAACTGGATCTGCCTTAAATTATCTCATTTAGAAAAGATAAATTTTGCTTAACTATCATGTCTTTTAGTTATAAAGAAATTAATTTTCAAATTACCTTCGAAGACAAGCGCGTCCTAAAGCAGCAACTAAAGCAAGGTTTCCAATGTTTCCATCTATCCATTTCAATGCTGCAATTAACATGCAGCATTAAAAAATCCACTTTAAAGAATATTGCTCTATGCATTTTCACGCACATCTTTTAATGCCGCATCGAAATTCTTTTAATCGATGGTGTATTTACTTAATCCGCACCTGTACGTAATACAAATTTGTTCAAAAGTGCTGGAGGCGGATCTGGTTGGAACTGGTTCAGAGGTTAAAAGGTTTATATCTTGGCTGTTGTTTATAAGTAAAATCCGGCTTTAACAAAAATTCTAGAATTTTCTTTTTTTAGTTGGACATTAAAATTATCGCATCGAACATATTATTTCAAGTAGTAATTGTGGCGGAAGAAGAGTCGTTTTAGTGTATAACAGTTAGCGTTTGTCGAATACATTAAAAATGAGTTGCCCATTTAACCAAGATAGCTTAGATAAACTTAAAGCGTTTATTGACGTTTGCAAAACAAAACCCGAAATTCTGCATTTAGAGGATTTGCAATTTTTTCGTGACTACTTAGAATTACTTGGTGCAAAGATACCACCGCCGCCTGACATGTATTCATCTACATCGGAGACTAAACCAACACCAGTTGAACCAGAACCTGAAGAGGAAGCAGAATCTGAAGAATCAGAAGTTGAGTTAGACATGGAAGGTTGTGTTGAACCAGATGTGCTTGATCCTAATCATATCATGGGTGATTCCTCAAAAGAACCAACAGAAGAAGATACAGATAAAGCTGATGAAAAGCGTTGTGAAGCAATGTCTGCATTTGGTGACGGAAATTACGAAAAAGCAGTGGAATTACTTTCAGAAGCGATTGTATATAATCCTACTTCATCGGTATTATTTGTTAAGCGTGGGCAATCTTATTTAAAACTAAACAAGCCGAATGCATGCATTAAGGATTGTACCCATGCTTTAGAATTAAATCCAGATTCCGCTGCTGGGTATAAATTTAGAGGGAGAGCTTATAGATTGATCGCCCAATGGGAAAATGCTGCAAAGGATCTTCGGCAGGCGTGTAAAATAGATTTTGATGAACAAGCTGATGATTGGCTTAAAGAAGTTACACCAAATGCTCAAAAAATTGTTCAACATAAACTTAAACAAGAACGTAAAAAGACTGAAAAAGAAATAAAGGAGAAAGCTGAAAGAGTAAGAAAAGCAAAAGAAGCTTATGCCAAGGCTGCAGCTGCTGATGCTGAACATAATATACACAGTGGTCCACAAACAGAAGCTCCGACTAATATGGGAGATTATTATAAATTGCTTCAAGATCCTGAAATTATGGAAGCATTTAAAGTATGTATGTTTTAATTTTACAGAAGAAGTTAATATTTAATCATTGACCAATTTATAATCAAAACAAATTCCATAAATGTTCCGTGTTAAATTGTGGGTCTTTAATATGACAGCAACAAGAAAGGAAAGGTAAACTTCGTTTCATTAAATTATTACTAGGTTTGGATGTTTAATCCTTATTAACTTGTATTCTATAGGTGTCAAATTTGTTCTTTATCTCATTTATTGATATATAATTTGCTGTTTCTTCACTTAAAACATGTTTTTTGAAAATGTCAAAAAAAGTTATACAAAATATAAGATGAAAATTTCAAAATGGAATACCTATGTGATCGAACAGTTCTAGTCATGCTTTGATTATAAATTTATATGCTTCTTGATTGTAGTTCAAACCTCACATTTGCAGGAACCTAATTCTAAAGCTGTTTGTGAAATGCCTTCTCTTTCTAGCTGTTAAATGTAATCTTCCATTGTTATTTTTATATCATGTTTTTGTATATTTTCAAGAGTTTATTTTATTAATGATAACAATTATAATGGTTATTTTTGTTAACTACATATTTTTTATTTAGCTCTTTCATTTACTTACTTCTATTCAATTGATTATTTAAGTTGTATTTTTCTCCTTTCCGTAATAAAATATATTTTTTAATTGCTATGCATGTGCTCACTTTCATAATTGTACCAGTTTCTCGTCTCTTGTTGCAGGATCCAGAAATTGCTGCTGCAATACAAGATCTATCGATGGATCCATCTAATTACATGAAATACCAATCAAATCCAAAGGTAATGGGATTTTTAATGAAACTTTCTCAAAAGAAATTCCCAGGAGGTTTTCCTGGTTTCCCCGGAATGGGCGGATTTCCTAGTGGAATGGGTGGTTTTCCAGGCGCCGGTCCTTTTGGTGGAGCTCCACCTGGTTCAGCCCCTAGGCCTAGCGAAGATGACGGTTTAGATTAATCCTAAAAATTCTTCCACTTGCTTCAATTGCAATAATTACTGAAAAATTGTTGTCACAATGGTGTTTTATTAATATATAACAAACATATAAATACAGATAATGTAACAAAAGTTTGTGTTATTTTGTAAAGCTTACTATTCAGAGTTTCTTGAAATAAATACCTGAAAATATGTTCAAAGATTGAATTATTCAGAATTTTGTTGAAAGTTCACTGAATAAGACCCTGTGCTGGGATCCTGTTGTAACTTAAAATTGTTTGTTGATAATCCAAATGGCTTTAAAATCATATTTCCTAAATCTTTTAATTTGCCTAACATCTCTGTTTTTAATTTTTCATTGCGTTCTTGTATTAATGGAGGTAATCGCTGACCAGCAATGATGGCATCTTTATTACCTGGATCTAACTCTAAAACTTTTTATAATCTTCTAAACTTTCATCTAATTTTTCTATTTCCTCAAATAATTTTGCCCTTCTTAAAAGTGCTCTGATATAGTTTGGGTTCAATTCAATTGATTTAGTACAGTCATCAATAGCAGTTTCTTTATATCCTAACTGTATTTTAGAAGCAGCTCTGTTAGAATACACTATTGATCGTTCATTACTATTTTCTAAAGGATATAAACGTAAGGCATCAGAATACTTAGCAATAGATTCTACATATTCTGTGTTTTTATAATGATTGTTGCCTTCTTTTTTAAGCTCATTAGCTTTACACAGCCTATCTTCTTTCTCCTCGGAAGTTAAGTTTTCATTTATCTTCTTTAACTCTTCTTCATCAATATAGTCCTCATCAAATGTAGGTTTTTCTGTAGTTTCCTCATCAGAATGTGACTCTTCGAAGATGTTGGGAACGCAGTCGTTTGCCTCCTTCTCAATAGGCTCTGACACTGTTTGTTGTTTGAAGTTTTTAGTAAGGTCATCAATTACTTCTTCGCTTGTTGGTATTCGATTTCTCATATCTTCCATTATTTCTGTGACTAGGTAAAAAACAACGTTAACTTAAGAAAATTTACGCTTTACAACTTACATATTAAGGAAATAACACACAAATCATTAAATTTGCTATGTAGTTTAAAGGTTATTACAACTGTCAAAATTTATGAATCAAAACTGTAATAAACGGCTACGGACATTTATCCTACTGCACGTTTAGTATAAAATTAATACAATATACTCGTCGATCGATGACCATAAAACTCTATACAAAGCAAAAGTTAACAATACGTAATTATTATAATGCAGTTTTACTATAGTTTGACAGAAATTGTGGTGCTCCAATATAATTGCGGCCACACCCAATTGTTGTTTTAAATCATACGATGCACAGTTTCGTATTCTTATCTTCCATACATTATACAACAGAAATATATGAAATCTAAATTACCACAACGGTTTTACACTTTATGTTAACTAATACTCTGTATAGTTACAACTATCTTTGGTTACAACGGTTACTCGATACATAACTATAAAATTCGTAATTAACTAATACACTCTTCATATAGATAATTAACGGTAATACGTACTTACGCGATGGATGCGCGTAACAAAACGTATTTAGAAGTAACAAATTTCAAACCTTATAAAATTCCGTTACTTAATAACAAATACATACGACAGATACTTACTGAGAACGTACCTATATATTTTATTAACGATTAGAAACAGGCACGATTACTTATTGTAACGAGTATTATATCTAAAAGTAACATACCGTAGACTTTTAAAAATACCCACTCGTTTAAACAAGTTTTCTAAGTCGTCAAAAAATAGAAAAATTGGAAACAAAAGGTTTATTTACTCCGGTGGTTTTATAGCTTTTCGGCAAGGTAAGTACACATTAGCAATAAAATATAACTCATACATTTTTTTACCTACTCAACATTTATTCTAATTGTAGATGGCAGTTTCTGTCTATCTATTTTAGAACAGACCGTTTGTAGATTTTTTATATGCAAACTTAAATTTTACTCTTTGATGTATCTTATCGTGACTTTTCTGCGAATACAGTCACCTATTCTTAAAGTTTCATTAAACAAACTATGTATTCAATGAAAAAAACGTTTTTGCCGAGTAGCCAAATGTTAAGTTCAGAATTATTTGTTATTTAGCATTTTTACTCTTCGTATAGCAGCAAAAAACCTTTTAACATAAAAAATTATAGATCAGTGTATAAATAATAACATTAGTGATATGAGGCATCATAACAAATTAATAGTAAGAGAAAATTTAAACAATTGATGGTTCCTGTACTCTCGACGATAAAAATCAATTGTAACGTAGTTTATCTTGTAATCATAACATTTAATGTAAAAATTAGATTAGGTATTTTAATGAAACTGAAAACAATTGTACATCTGAAAAGAAAAAAATATTTAAGCTATGTATTTGTAAATAGTGCTGTTATTATGATCTCTTTCAATATAGTCTCTGTCGATAAGTTGCTCAATTCTTTTCTTTAGATCAGCCGGCTTTACCGGAATATCTAGCATTTCATATAGTTCGGTAATTAATAAATTATGAGTTAATGTCTTTTTCTGTTTCATAATTCTAACGATAGCAGCGTCGATTTGAAATTGCCGGTCTTGTATTACACTTTCTTCGGTCGCTCTTTGTTCTTCTACCGTTTCTTTCATTTGTACTTGATTAATTTTAACCCTAAATAATTTATCAGTAAAATCATCGTTAAAATTGAAAAAATCGGTATCCGTGATGTCTTTGCCTTTCGGTGTTTTTTGTAATACACGACTTTTGCCACACGCAAGAGATTGCAAGGTACGTTGTAGTTCATTTCCTTCTAAATTAATAGCTTCTTGTATATCTTTGTAAGGAATTTCGTTGTTGTTATTGAAGAGCAATAAAACGATAGTTTGAAAAAGTGACACTTGTAGTTCTTTTTTACCACACGTAAATTCTACCTTTACAATACAATGACCCAAATTTGGTTGCCAAATTAGTTTTCTTCCACTGTGACTTGCCATGTAAAATTTTAAAAAGATGTTTTGGTACAGAGCCATCTCTTGTGGTAGGTTTACATCGTAACTGGGATAGTTGGGCCAATAACTGCTAGTTAGAACGTTGACGCACATATCAATATTTAAATTTTTAGAACCATCGCCTGCACTGTACACGTGATTTAAATGTTGACGGAAGGCACTGTTAATACCTTGACTAACTGTAATGTCTTTAAACATACCCTCAAGCCTAGAGGTAAATCCACCACCACATTCGCTCTTTAATTTACTAATCATACTATTTTCAGCATCTTGACTGGTAGATTTTCCTACCAACAACCTTTTCGCCATATCCCGTTTATAGAAAGCTTCAAACACATCTTTCCCTTGCACAAATCTAAACAATATCATAACTTTCTGTAAAATATCTTCTATTTCATCTTCGCTTAAATCCTTAGAACGCATTTTTCCATCCACAAATTTAGCTAATAACTCAGAAGGCTTATTGTGACGTTGATTAATAAAAAACTTAAAAGATTCTCTCACTGCTTCTGAATATTTAAAGTTATTTTCGAAGCATTCACTAACTATAACATCTACCTTGTCTTTGAAATCTATTAAATCCTGAATCATATTTTTGTCATTTTCTGGATCAATTACTATTAAGCGACCTCGTTTTTTTAAGTACTCACTGAAGGCTGTGCATAATTCGTTACGTCCACTAGGAAAAAGTCCTACCAGTTTATAAAGTAAACCAGTTTCGTTCAGTATGTTTTTTTCCAATAACTCACTTACACCAGTGCTCAAAATTGTTTTTAAATGTGGAGTCAATAGCTGATGTACTAATACATCCTTTAAAGTAATCCCAGTATACGAATTTAAGTAATTAATGACTCGAACATGTTCTTCTTTTAAACGCTGGTCGACATGTTGTAAATATTTTACAATATGATAATTTTGTATTAAATTCTCTCCTTCAGTTTTATAAAGTATCTCAGTGGCATGTAAAAAAGGAACTTCAAAAATCATGTCGTAAACTTGAAGAGTTGTCAGCATACTTATAAGAGATTTCAGTAAATTTTTATCTACTACAACTCCTTGTCGCTCCTGGTATATTAGGTATAATAAACCATCAATTAGTTTCGGTCGTAAAAAACCATTTAACACAATATTTTCTTTAAACAAACTTAAGCTCATATACCAAATTGACAGTAAGCAATGATTATCAAGTACATATGTACGATCTAAATAAAGGAAGATATTCTTGATCGTATTAATCTGTCGACAAAATGTTACCCAAGCATAATTCATAGTACCCAAAAAGTCGATTTCTTTTGAAATGGATGGTAGAAGTTCACTTTTTAAATGTATCTCGGTGGTTTCGTATAGATTTACATATAAAAACCGGCCATGATTATAAGTACAAAGATTTTCTACAATTCGATAGAGTTCCTCGAAAGATTGTTCAAGTGGTTGCGAAGTATAAATTGCCTGAACGCCAATTTTTAGTTTCTTCCATCCATCGTTAAAAAATGTTTCAGGCATTTTTGGTAAGCCTTTAAAGTTTTTGATTACAATATTATTTAAACTCTTCATGTTTTATGTTTTTAATGTCGATAAATCGATAAATTAAATGTGACTTTAATATTCAGAAACAGAACATTAATGATGTCATAGTAATGTATTATAATATAATCATAGTTGGTTGCCTAGTTGCCAATACTTAATTCATTAAATTCATAGATTCAATTGGAAAAAAATTGGCATGTACACACATGTACATTAATTTGCCTCTAAACTTTTCCTTTAAATTACATTCGTACCGGAGCACAGCATAAATAACAAGCAGCATACCTTTGCAGCATACCCAGCATACTAACTTTGAGGCGGCGCCTTTTAATGGGGATAAAAGATATGTGAATCCATGATAAAATAATTTTATGTGGGTTAGGTTTAAAATTAGACTTGCGACGCCATTACAGGATAGTAGACAGGGCCTGACTGAAAGTAATCGCTTTGCAAAGTTTAACCAAAGGTTTAACAGGACCGTATTACGTAGGTAATAATAATAAGTTATCGCTTAAGATAGTCAAGGAAGGTTGCAGTTTTCGATTTTTTTGATAGCTTTTGTTTTGGAAATGTAATTTCAGTGTAAGTAATTGGATTTTTTTGATTTAGTCTACTCGCGACTTTAGTTTTTTTTTATCCAGAATTAAATTTATCCACAGCTCGGTAAGAGTTATTTTTCTTTTATTAACTTCGTCATTTAATTGATTGTTGTTCTGTTTTCCGCAGTTTTTCCATTAGGTCATTTGGTCAATGACCCTCCAAAAAGAATACTAAAAATTCTTTTATTATTAATTTACAATTAAAAATATGTAACGTGTAATTTTGCTGATTCCAAAGAAAGCAAAATTGACTTTAAATACAAATATTTTGTTAGGTAAGAATCAGGGATCTGGACCGAAACGTAATAACGGTTCCGATACGGTTCTGGTTTAACTTTAATTTTTTTAACGGTTCCGGTTTAGGTTCTTATAGACACAAACGGTCCGGTTTTTGTTTCTTCTTAGTACTTTTCGGTTTTTTTTCGGTTCTAGTAATTCAACTACATATTTAAATAAATAAAAAAAAATAATTTATACAACTCAACAAAAGCGTACAGAAGTTAGGAAAAGATTAATTAGTGTCATGGCCATTCTTTACTAAACATTAAATGATAAATAAATTATACACATTTATATAAACGTGTTCTACATACTCATCATATGTATTGTAAACCCAAAATTCATTTGTTCAAAAGGTCACTTTTATCTTATGACCATCATCAGCTTATGTTATCGTCAATTTGTCAATTATGTTTTGACTATAGGTATGACGGGAAATATAACTCATTCGACGTTTACTACAAATTCAAGGGAATTTTTTTAATATTTGGTCTAAGGTGGCCGATTTTCGAGATATTTGCAATTACAGTTTTCAGACCGGTTCTGACTACTTAAATAAGTGGAGATTGACTGTTGACTTGAACTATGCGGTAAATTCTAAGAGCTCTGTTGTATTTTAAAACGTACTTTGTTGATTTCTTTAAATTCGCAATCAACCACAAAATAAATCGTTAATAAAATAATTACAATAAATAAATAATCATCAACCTTTATTTCTTCGTTTTGACACTGACCCAACTTAACAAAATGCACTTTTTTGTACGCGATTACAATTATCTTGTTGCAATCAAAACAAGACTTCAACTAATTAAACAAAAAAAATGTGCAATGTAAGAAGTATAAATACCAAATTTGGCTTTCTTAGAACTCAGTTCGACGACCTACTTTATTTTTGTCTCGATTTCTTCAGTTACTAAATTATTTGTGTAAATTCCCACACAGCACGCGAGATGCAATGGATATACATATTTATCCATATAATATCCATTGATGTACATCCGTAGTTTAATATCCATTGTATATGCATCTTATATACATTCATGGATATCTGTGAAATAGGATTATCTTAAGTGTTATAAGTGTTATGTTCGGAAACATTTTTTTTTATGTATCATGTTACATAATTTTGTGAGTTGCTATTTTTTATCAAAATTATTTAGAAATAATTAAATTCTCTAAAATTTAACATTTGTAGTAAATATTTAACATGCAACAACAAATTTAATAAAAAATTGAAAAAGTAAAAAAAAAATACTTGGCGTGGTTTAAACTTTCTTCGTTGTTCGTCTGTTTTCGCCAAGGTTTTCGCGTATTATCGCAACTGAATTATTGCACACGCAAACTTTTTGGCTTTTTGTTTAGCTTGTATTTATCGTATGCAAACCATTTTGTGCTTTAAAATTTCGAAAAAATGTGTTTGTTTTTCACCATTTAGGATGGATTAACAAAATAAGTAAGTATATTAAATTCAAATATAAATTATTTCTTAATAATAAATATATAACCTAAAAACTAACACGTTTTCGAGCAAATATATAATGGCTTTGGAATTTGTAATCTAAGAGCCAGTTTGTTAGTTATCTACAATTTCCCAATTCATTATTCTTATTGCTGAGTTTTATTTAATTGAAATTTTTTTTTAGATCGATTCAATCTACGTTGTTGGATGAAAAGATACAGCAAACGAGACATGTTTTAACCAAGTAATTGGTCTGGATCAAGCAAAACAAATTTGTAAAAATATTTTAAATTTAATTTATGGTAAGAGGCTTCAGAGTATTTTATAGTTTATAGGTTAAAACTTAAAACATTAACTTTATATGTATATTAACGTAATGTGATTTCAAGTGCATTACTGCCAAACTTGACTTTCGTGTTGTATTTTATTTCACGACTATTTACAAAGCAATTCTTTATAATTACTTCAAAATTTAGTTTAGAAATTGCTAAAAAAGTGCATAAGTTATTTGAGTAGCATTACAATGTAATTTTTATTTTACAGTATCCATAAGAAAAAATTCAAATTGTGGTGCAGCTTTACAACACGCAATAAACACCAGGAGTAGTGGGTACGAAAGACGCCAATAAACATAAGCACAGAATGAATGTAAATAGGTTTTTTATATTTTTTAAATTTTTTTCAGTACATATATGGACAATGTATGTTAAGTTTCCAAATTGTTTTATTAATTAAATTAAAAATGATAATACCATTGTATGCATTTAATTTGTGTTAAGCTGCTAACATTGCCAATGCTTTTAAAATTGCGCACTATTTATGTGATGGCAAAGTACATATTATATTGCACAGATTTCACTGGCATTCTGCATTTAACTTGTATTAATATACGTAACTTGCCGATATTGGTTCGATGCAATTTCTGCATTGGCAGGATTCATCCGGCAATATATCGGCTGGTGTGTCACCTGGTTACCGGCAGTGTACTTCATTTTAGTACATTGCCAGCATTCTGAGTGCCGGCTAAGGAGTACATTGCCAGTACAGACCCATTGATTTGTGTTTATTGGGTAAAGACAAGGTATTTTTGCATATTTGAATTTACTTTTGCTGTACATTAATCTAGTAAGTATTTGGATTCCTATAATATAAATAATGGATAAAAGGTCTAGAAAAATGAGAGAATGTGTAAATAAAAAAGTTCGATTGTGTTTGAGTGAAAATGAACAAGTGGTCATTAAATAATGACGAGAATAGAAAAAACACGTTTTTTGTGGACCAACCGGAGTTGTTGATTGAAGATGTAAATGTAAATAATATAAATAATTTGAATACGAACATGATAATTTAAATGAGTCAACAATTATTATAGACAATATAAAAAGTGATGATGATAACTTCAAAAATACTGAACCTTTTCATAAAACAGATTCTTTTTGAGCACAATTGCAAAATTGGGCAATTAATGAAAAAATAACCTTGGGGTCCCTTTCAAAATTACTAGTGTTATTAAAAAACCAAAATTTAGGTGTTCCAGCTGATGCTGGTACCCTGTTACGAACTCCTCGTCATTGTGCAGCTACATCTCCAATTGCATCTGGAAAATATCACTATATTGGCATTTTGTATTGACTTTATTTGACGTGTGGCCATATTTTTTGGTAATACATAGATATGAACATATATTTTACCTACATATGAAGGTTCTATAAAAAAATGAATGTTTATTATACTTTTATTAAATGTTCATTGAACCTCCATATGTATGTATTTTGTACGTTTATATGACTGTTCAATATATCTCCATATGGATGTAAAACGTTTATCCACCTGGAGGTCCTATGGACATACTATGAAGATTTTTCCGTGACGGAATGATATATCCAATAGACCTCCATCCTTGCTCCATTATATTAAATATGGATGTTCGGTGCACCTCCGGTATCCATGGTTGGTGTGTACATTTCATATCCATTAGATATGCTTGTGCTGTGTGGGTTGCTTTCATGAAACTTTATTTTGGCGTGTTTTATTTTACACTTTATGATTTCTTAACATTACACATCATTTGTCTAATTATAATTTGAACTACAATTTAACTAACCTTCGTTTAATTTCAAAATACTGTTATATTATTGGTTTTGTGCTAACCAATATAATATGATACAATTTTAAAATTGAACTGGGTTTAGTTAAATCGTAGTTTAAACTAGGATTGCACAACTGGTTCTTAGATATTAAAAAAATTAACTTTTTTATGGATACGTATTACATAATTCTAAAGATTACGACTATTTAACACTCATGAGTTGAGTAATAAAAAAATTCTTCTAATGTTTTAGTAACTTTTGTTAATTCGGATTTAGTATCACTTCCTACATCTTATCAAATAAATTTTCAAAAATCTTGCACAATATCAATTTTGCTACTTTTAATTATGAGTCAGAAACAGAAACGTTAAATTATTATTTTTTAATTAATGTAGAATAGCCAATAACGATGCCACATAACCAGCACGTGCTCACAAAAACCGTCTATTCAATTCCAGTTTTTAGTATTAGCATGTATTAGTGCAATTAAGCACAAATTGCAGTTTGCATAAATTTTCTATATGTTTAGATTGGATAGTTACGAAAAAAAGAAGAATTACTAGCAGATTATAAATACTTTTAGTAAATAAACTAGCAGTAAACTGTCAACTTGGTTTTGCAAACTTATTGCAATTTTATATTGAAAACTAGACCTGAATTTTTAGTTGGGAGTTGATTTCAAACTTGCAAAACTAAAGTCTCGTACGTAAAATTACAATAACTTTTAGAAATTCAGCTTCATTATGTTATCTTACAGCACGCTCCTACATTTCAGAATGTGACATAAAACAACATATTTACTGCCAGTGACTTAGCCAGAATTTCAGTTAAGGGAAGGGACGGTCTAGTTAGAATATTTGTTTTACCTTATAAATAGACTAAAAGGTTTTAAAACTCCTCCTGGTTTTTTGCAAGCATCACTTTATTCGAGATTTTTAATAAATATTTCGGGAGAGATCTGGGCCTCCAAAACCTCTACTTTACGTCACTGTTACTGCAAATATTTTTAAATTACAATGCTTAGTGAGACGTATCAAACAGTTCCAACCGTGATTATCTCTGTCCGTGATAATAATAAAGTAAAGTCGAATTTAAATATTGACATTTTGCTGTGAAATGAATTGTTTTTTCTTCAAAATAATTTCATATAAATGTTGTTTTTTGGATGAATTTTGGTTGATTTGCTATAGACGTCTAAAATAATTCTGATTTCTGTTTCGAAAAAAGACGTTTAGGTATATATTGAATTTAGGAATGCCAGTGCCACCGGCGTAACTATAGGGGACGCCTAGGTAAGCCAAACAGCTCTAGACTTCTCCAGACCCTTTTCAAGAAAAATGTACTGACACATAGTAATATACGTACATTTTTTGTAGAATAGAACATACATAATTCATAATTAAAAAATACTACCCTATCGACAAGGAAACAGTTTTTAAATGTTTTTTTCAACGTTTTACAAAAAATATATTCACATTTTTAAAAACATTGCAAAAACGTTTTAATTGCCAGAATTACGTTGCAAAATCAATATTAGGAAAACATTCTAAAAAGATCTAAAAAATATTATTTGTAATATTATTTATATATACATATTTATAATATTTTACAAATGTTACATTAATGTATAAAAAATGCATAATCAACGTTTTTGTAAATATTGCAATATGATTAAAGGCCGGTTCTACAATTATGGTATAGTTATACCTACTTTAATTTTAAAATACTGACATATTCGGTTGTTAGTTTTAATTATGCTGACTAACGACTGTATTTTACAATCAAACTAAGTATAACCAAAGTATAACTCAACTGACATTTATCCTATGATTATAAAACCATCCCTAAAATGCTCACAAAAGATAGACAATGCAATTTTTGTGTACTCAAAATAATTTAATTTAGCTGTGAACGCCTTTGTTGCTCTATAATAAAAAGTAACACATTAATATAAGCAAATCAAACATTATGCATGTACCTCTTTGTGTAGAAACGAAAACCAAGACAACTAACAATCCAAGATTTTGAAATTTAGTCTACACAAAATAATGCTGTATGCATATCCATATCAGAAAATGAAGTAAACCAATCGTTATCTTGCAAACCAATTACTTGAACGTGCTACCTCACAGTAACAAATAATATTACACTTTAGCAAAACTTTTTTGCAATGACAAACAAATGATAACGCTAAAACACTCCAGTGAATCTTGATGCGTGACGTTATAAAACGATCAACAAAACTCATTAATAAGAAAAATATTTGGATTATGAACACTATTGCCATATTGCTTATTGAATCAAAAGTTGTCTTTTAAAGTGCATCGATGATCGTAATACGGATTGTAATAGAAGTATCGAGAGTGAGGTCTACGCGTGACGTCAGCTTGTCACATGATTTCGGCAGAATAAATCGAGCAATCTTTTACATTTACTATCCTGTATCTTTGTGTATCACCATTTTTATCACGCAATCGCAGAAACTAGTAATTTACGTTTGTTTCAGGCGCTTAATTCAAACTTCTAAGAAAGTTTAGAAAAACAAAAAAGCTGAATACATATATTAATAATTTAATTTTTGATACAGTATATACAGGAAAAAAGGTACAGGTGAAATCAAGCAAAAGTATACATTTTTTATAAAGTAAAAACGTTTTTTGTTACCAAACAATTTTTAGAAAACATTAAAATATTTCAACACCAACGTTTCAATGATAAATTTTTAAAACGTAGGAAAAATATTCTTTTTAAAACGTAACGTTTTTAAAACATGAAAAAACGTTTCCTTGCTGATTGGGTAGATTATAGACCCCCCTAGCGCGGAACTAGTTATACGTATGGCAGGTGCCATAGAAAATTGCATGCGTTGTTTTTTTATAAATAGCTAACGCAAAATAGAACAATAAGAACTGCGATAACTGAATTGGTAATTATTTATCACTATCAGTAATGATTATTCAACATTTGCCAGTTTCGAAGAAAAGTGAGAAGTTTTATTAGAAATGTTGTAATAACATTGTTGTTTGCGGAGTTCAAAATTAATAGCCTTTGGAGCTAGATTAGTGTATTTTATGTTTAGGTTGCAATAAAAAAAGTAAACCATGAGCACCATCTCAAGTAGCAAGTGTACGTAACAATTACGTTTATTTTTGGTGTTCTTTCGTAATTTACGTAATAACTCCAAAATGACACTTCGCGTAACATTTTACACGTATCCGATACGTAACAATTACGTAGTTTAAAAAGAAAAGTTAGTAATTAAAATTACAGTTAACACTGTGCGATCAACATGGAAAATACATTTGGTAATTCAAATCAACGTATGCATTATTTAGAAACATTATAAAAATGTACATGATAGGTAGGCGTTTCTTTGCCAATTTTACACATAACTTTCTAAATAGTCAGTAACTTAACTAATATATTTACTAAAGTGAGAAATACTACATAAAAGATAAAGGCTATAATAGTGTAACCTCATAATCCAAACACACTTAAATCCGGACATCGAGCAATTCGAACACATAATTTGGACGCATTTTTTAATTTAGAAACGCCACAGTCATAGGCGATGATTTACTGCTCGCAGGCGCAGATATTTTTATTTATTTGAGCCTTTCTTTGGCAAAATTTCCAGACTGTGTATTAAACTAGTTTGTGATTATCTACAATTGACCATTCCAGAACACGTGACATTGACCGGTCCGCCATTTTCTCTGGGTGGCACACAATTGTTTATTCTCTGTTTGTTTACGTGTGTTGTGTTTTTTTCTTGTGTCATAAATTTGGTTTTGATTGTGTTTATTTGCTATTTTTTCATTAAAATGTCTCGAAGTGCTTACTATTTAGAACTTAGTGGTGATATAAAGTCCCGATATGACGAAAAAATCAATTTTCCCTGAAGAATGCAGGCTTAATGCGTATCAGTTGCCCAACATTACCATAATGGACCTTGTCAATTACCTAATATTAAGCCATAGTTTTTGCACTGGTCAACAGCTGAAGGCTTATAAAAGCTTGCAAGCCTACAAGAATTACGAAGCAGCCTCTGTTCAACAAATTCTTGCAAAACAGGTTAATAATGAGGCATGTGTTGTTATAGGCATAGTTGAAACCTGTTGAACTTTATTTGTAATATGCCATATAGGTTTTAAATGACATTTAACATTGTGTATCTTTGCGACAGGTTCAACACTCTCAACGGAAAAGAGAAAAATTACTACAGATTTGGACAATTATTCTCAAGGACGGTAGCATTTCTAGTGCTCATTGTTGCTCATTGTAGCCACACTTTTGTTTATGTTACATGCCCGTCCAAATACTGTCGAAGACAGTATTTCTGGTCCAGCCTGTACAATAAAATGGACCACGATTCAACAACTTTATAAGAAATGCTTTCGATGTTTACTTATGCAAACGTGCAAACAAACGCATTTGTGTGCCACCCAGCAAACATGGCCGAACTGTCATGACGTCATTCTGGAATGATCTATACACATACGTATGTATGTATGTACATACGGGGTGAAATGTACGTAAATTTAGGAGTAAATGATCTGTGAGATTTTACGTATATTGACTGTGAGATTTGCACATGTTTGGTACGTAATATCACATACTTGTATCACGTAAAATGTACGTAACTATTACGGACGTTGCTAAATAAATGAAAATGTTAAATCGCTATTTGTAGAAATCTGATTTCTAACAACCAGTTCTATTGTAGTGCATGAATTTGTAGTACGATTATTTTTGTTTAGTTTTCAACTCAATCTTGTTTTATCACTTGCAGTTGAACTTATTCTTCATCCTTACAATTTAAACCATAAATAATTTCTACTTTTTTTAAGTAAATTTTTCTCAAATGAAAGGACATGTTTTTGCACCGTTTATGTTTGTATTCAAGAATGTAACCCCTCTTAAGAAAAGGCTTAAAAAAATTGAAACCATAAAAAGTGTTGTAATTATTATAGATTTAATATATTTTTATAGCAATCTAGTTATTTCATCAAAATTAGGAAAGCATTTCTGTTCTTAGTGACGATGATAGAACGATGCACAATTATATTATAGGTATACATATCCGTTCCAGGGTCCGTGATCCGCGTGCGGTACACAACAAACGTGCCTGGAACCGTTCCTGCAATACCGACACATCTCTACAAATTCTGCAATTCATTGTTGTAAATAATTGTTAGTATGAATCTACATATTTTACATGTAATTATTGAAATAATTTAACTTTATATTTTTTTGTTTACATAGTCAATTGATTTTACATGAAGTGAATAATTAAACTATACTCTAGTTTCGTCGTTATAAAAAAATGATTTGCCCGTTCTTAATAAAAGCATCTAAAACATATTTTCTGTGTTCTATTGTAATTATGGAAACTTTTGTAGAAACCAAAATAATTTTATCCTTGGAACGAATAAACTACTGATGCTTATAATCTTATAATCACAACAAGTAAATCAATTAAAAACGTAAACTGTAACTCTGGGCAGAGTTCATCTATGTTTTGCATTCTAATGTTGAAAAATATTTAATCATTTATGTTTTAAATTTATACTACTTTTTATAATTCGTGAATTGATGTTTCCTATTATTGCTTTTTAATCGAATAAAGGACAAAATAACGCATGCGTTCAAAGCCATAATTAAATGCAACGGAACGCCTTGGAGTTGGAAAGCCTATCTGGCCTGTCTCATTGTCTCACAGTGTCTCACAGTCACTCGCGAATACTGTAGGTGTTTCAATAATCTTATTCTATTTTTAACCGTATCAATAAAAGGTTATTAAACAATTAGTTTGTTTTTCTGAACAATTAATAATTTAAAATGTTTTCTAAAAATGTTGCGCCGTCGATTTCGTTATTAACCAAATCGAACCTTCAAAATATTTTTAGATCAGGTAAGTTCACTTTTTTCGTATGGTTTGCCGGTTTATCTCTGTTTAATTGTAAATTAAATTTCACATATAAGGGTTTATTACTTAAATTATATGCATATATAAGTACCTAAAAATAACGTTAAGTATATGTAATTATTTATTGATAATTAGTTTTAATTATATGCAGTAAGAACGTAGCCTTATCAGTTAATCTTTTTTTTTATTTGCATTGGCTACTTTGATCACAATAAAAAAAGTAATTTCAGATTACCTATAATTCAAAATTAATTATCTGTGCTCTACTGAGTAGCAACAGCGTTTATCAAGTTTTTATTTTTGAATTCATTTGTTCTTGTTGTCACGACCTTTAATGCTAGACAAATGTTACCTATTTTAACGTTTAATTAAATTAAATGTTAACGCTTCACCGTCAGAACGTAGGTACTCATTTTGCAGATAAGTTTATCTATAATGATACCACGTTTTAGTTATTTGATAACCATATGTGTAAAATTGTGATTTTTATCTTAATTTTTTTCTAGTTTTTTTTTAATTATACCAGCTATAAGAAGTTGATACAAAATATACTTCTAATAGCTCAGAAATTTAGGTTACATAAAATTTTTGTAAAAAAACGGACGACAGTAGTTTAAATTAAAACTATGTTTATATTTTAAATAAAGGTAATATTTTATTAATGAATTCAATATTTTATTGAGCGACTCTCTTTTTTATTATGTGTCACAAATTTTAATTGCAGCTATTGTGGTGGCATGTTGGTGGCTAATCTACCAGACGCACTTTGCTGCTGTCAGACGACTGCATTGTTACTCTTGCGCGATGATATTGATAATAACAATTATCCATATCCTCTTCGCAGTTTGAGTATTGAGGGCTCTATAACTTCTTGCAACATTGACGTGCAACGTTGACTGTTAATTTTTTTGTAAATTTATTTAATTATACGTTAATTTTAAATCACATACGTTAAAATGAAAAATATTTCATAGTTTTGATATCCATAAGTATCTAATTTTTTGTGCTACCAACATCACAAACGTCAATATTCGTTCGTTAGTGTAGTTACGTAATGGGCGAAAAAAGCTCTACAGCGGTAAAAATCCACATAAAATTAAGCGTGTAAAGTCAGTTATTATATTGGAACTAGTATGTAACCGGTGGAAAAGTAATTTAAAAAATCTTGAAATTCAGTTAAAATTGAAAAAATAATCAATCTGTCAAATTTGACAGATTTAATAATAAATGTAGTACCAACAATATATTTCTGGTGATTTCAATTTTTTTTAATAATGCAATTGTACCAACGTTCAGAGGATATATATCTTGATGTTTATAGTTTGATATATATCACGATATAATCCGAATTATTCCAAAAATATTAATGGGCAAATCGCCTAATACGTATCTGTATTAAATTTCAATCCGACGAATTACTTTACGCATATTGGGGTATCCCCTTCTAATTCCAGCTGCCGAAAGGTAAACTCCGCCGGCCGTACATTTTAATTCGGACGTTTTTTGCTATTTTCTTTGCTGTCTATTAGAAATAGCGTGAGTGAGTGGCAAACACATTTTGATGGAATTATGATGATTTGGATCCCACAAGATAAAATAATGCAGATGAATACTTCTTTATTATATTAAACACGAAAAACATTTACACCTGTATCGCCATCTTGTTTTCTTATATATAGTATGTTTCCTAAATAATATTTGTTGCCGGTTTATATCCTTTTTTAACACACCCCCTCAACAAATATTTTACAACAAACAAAAATAATTTTCAAATAAACACTACGTTCCTTATTTTAAAATACTGTTTCTTAGCTTTTGGTATAAGAATTTTCCCAAGGGCTTTGTAAATATGTCTACCACATTGTCTGAAGTACTTATATATTTAAGATCTACATTTCCTTTTTTAACATTATTAGTATACAATGATACCTAATGTCAACGTGTTTTAATCTTTTGTTTTCATTAGTTTCAGCAATCTTAATTACTGATTGATTGTCTTCAAATAATGTGACTGGACCCTTACATTCTAACATAAAATCTAATATTAATTTTTTTATCCAACACACTTCAGTTATTGCTTGGCTTAATGCTATGTATTCTGCTTCACAAGAAGATAAAGCTACAGTATTCTGTTTTCTAGAACACCACGTTATTACACAATCGAATAATGTTACAATATAACACGATGTCGACTTACGATCATTAATATCACCACCCCAGTCGGCATCAACAAATCCTTTTAAACCAGATTTTGGATTACGTTTATAAACAAGAGATAAATCTAATGTACTTTTGATAGAACGTAAAATACGTTTAAGTGCTTTATATACTTCAAGACTTGCACAATGTTGATACCTGCTTAAAAATATTACTGAAACGCATAGATCAGGACGTGTACCTGAAACAGCATACAATAAACTGCCTACTAACTGTCTACATTGTTTTTCAATTACATCATTTTCAGACTCTTTTCTTTTCAAACTCTCAAATTTAAAATTCTGATCAATAGGATTATCTAATCCTTTACAATTTGTCATACCGTTTCTATAAAACATTTTCTAAGTACTTTCTTTGATTTATAACTGTTACTCCTTTTTCTAAATCTTGCATGATATTAATGCCTAAATAATTACTAGCTAAACCGAGATATTTAGTTTTGAATTTTTCATTTAACAATATTTTAAAATTTTCAATTTCTAAATTTTCAGTTCCACATATGAGTAAATCATCTACATATATTAAAAGATTGTTATTGTTGCATCTACTATATAAACACAAATCATCCTTTGATCTAACAAAATTTTCGCTCATCATAAAAAAGTCGAATTTTTCATTCCAATATTTTGGTGATTTTTTAAGACCATAAATTGAACGATTCAACTTACATACTGTCCCATTTGGTAACTTCATATAAACAATTTCTTTAATGTCTCCATGTAAAAACGCCCCTGTAATGTCCAGTTGGTAAACGGGTAGATTCATTTTATTCGCCATAACCATAAATAACCTAAAAGTAGTTAATCTTGCTACTGGAGCATACACTTGCTGATCAATATCAGTTTGTTCGAATCCTCTTGCTACCAAACGTGCCTTATACTGCAGGTCTCTATTAAAATCAGTTTTTATTTTAAACACCCATTTGCTGTTCACAATTTGCGCATTTTCTGGACACTCAGCAACCTCAGTCCAAGTGTTATTTTCCATCAAGGTCTGCATTTCTCTATCTACGGCTTTTAACCAGTTTGCTCCATCTTCTCTTTTTATTGCTTCTTGATACGTTGTCGGTTCATCGTGGATAGACAAAAAATTTGTTTCATATTCTTCAAGCCACTGTGATGGATTTCTTGTTCTTTTTCTTTCCACAACTTCAACTGTTTTGCTTTCTTCTGTCGTGTTTATTTCATTAACGATCTCTTCTTCATTTTCTTGTATTGTTACATCATTAATGTTATTGACTTGTTGCTCCTCTTCTTCAGATGTGAAAATATCTTCATTGTTAACGTTATTTTCTTGAAACGAAAAATTTTCTTTATTTTGAGGACCAGTGTTTATAATAATTATGTTCCTTTTAATTTCCACTTTACCTTGCTGAGGGAAGTACACTCTATAATCTTTTGTATATTCTCCATATCCGACAAGTATTCCTATTTCAGACTTGGTATCCCATTTTTGTCTTTTTTGATCTGGAATGTGTACAGCTACTTCTGACCCAACAATTCGTAGTTTTTGTATGTCGTACATGTCCAAACCAAATTTCAAAGGGAGTTTTATTTTTTATTCTGCTTTGGCCTGTTCTATTTAGAACATATACTGCAGTGTTAGCAGCTTCTGCCCATAATTCTTTTCCAAAATTATTTTCTAACAGAATAGTTCTTGCAGCTTCTACTATGGTTCTTATTTCTCTTTCTGCACGACCGTTCTGTTCTGGTGTATATGCCACAGTTGTTTGATGTTGTATACCGAATTCTTCCATTAATTTTTTTACGTTGTAGTTCACAAATTCTGTACCATTGTCAGTTCTGAATGCTTGAATTTTGTGACCAGGATTAACTTTGGTTCTCATTATGAATTTCGAAATTTTACCTTCAACTTTATGTTTGTGTTTTAAAAAATAGATAGTTCTAAAACACGAGTAGTCATCCTTTATTAACAAAAAGTATTTTGCACCACCCATTGAATTAATTTCCATGGGACCACATAAATCCATATGAATCAACTGTCCCGGTTTTTCAGTTTTCGTATTACTAGGTTCATAAGTTTGCTTATGTTGTTTCCCTTTTATACACGGTACACACTTTGAATTTGTATCGTTCTCAAATTTTATGTGACTATTGTTTAATATACGCTTTACGTGATCAATATTTTGATGTACCATTTTGCGATGCCACTCTGTTAATAGACTGACATTTGCACATGGGATTATATGTCTAAAACACATTTTATATATTTTATTGTCTCTCTTTGCAATCGCACTTATTTTATTGTTCTTCATAAAACTACATTGGTCATTGTTCATGTTAACACAGTAACCTTTAACAGCAGCGGCACCTACTGAGAATAAGTTTGCAGTCATTTTGGGTACATGTAACACATCACTAATTGTTGTTTCGATCCAATGCTTTCCATTATATGCTTCTAGTTTAATGCATCCTATTCCAATCCCTTGAATAGTTGTTACATCACCAATCATAATACTCTTAGGCTGTGCGATTTCTTTGTATTCACACATATGTTCAGATGCACCACTATCAACAATCCAATCTTGCAGCACTGTCTGTCCATAAAATGATACAGTTATTGCTGAAAATGCATTACTTGAATTGCCAGAGTCGTTTTCCCTTTTTTAATTTAAAAACCAACAATTCGATTTAGAATGTCCTTTCTTTTTACATTGTTCACAGAAGTTTATTTTGGTACGACAGTCCTTTTTGTAATGACCAATTTTTCCACAAGCGAAGCACTTTCTGTTTTCAATTTTTGGATTTGCAATTAATGCTGTAGTTTCTCGTCTATTATTAAACCTCTGCTCTTCAGTAAGTAATCTTGCAGTTAACTCCGACAGCTTTTGCTTTTCTATCGGCACCGATTCCCATGCAGAAACAAAATGTTTGTAAGTTTCTGGCAATGAAGTCAAAATCTTTGTTAATACAATTTTATCTGGAACTTTAATTGTTTAATTTGGCTCACATTTTCTTCTATTCTAGCTAAGAAAGTAGCTATATCTTCATTCCGTTTGTATTGTAAACAGAAAAATTTTTCTTGCAATAAATGCAACGACATTTCACTGTTTTGTTCATAAATTGTGTGTAATTTGTCCCAAATAGCTTTTGACGATTCACATGTCATTACTTGTAACATTACTTTATCAGAGAGCCTCGTTACTATAATACTTTGTGTCTTCGAATCCTTTTTAACCCACTGAGAGTATGTCCGATTCTTCTTCTGGCTTAACTAGGGAACCTTCTACTACGTCATATACTTCAAGCGCCTTTAACATTACTTTTACTTGAAATTTCCATGTAGACCAATTACTCAATCCTTCAAGTTTGAGGTTACCTCCTGTTGAAGTTGATGCAACAGGTGCATTTAATAAGACGCTTTCCATTTTACTTATTTTCAGCTGCTTTTCGTTTCTATCCAATCCAGATTTTACGCTTTACCACGTTTTTTGTACGTATTTTATTACGCATTAACTGTTTTATCTACGTTTTACCACGTTTTTTTTTTGCTTTGCTTTTCACCGCAATTTTTTTAAAACTACTCTTTTTTTTCTTTATCTGCAAAATCTTCTTTATGGGTCTGGGCCCATAACCTGATGGAATTATGATGATTTGGATCCCACAAGATAAAAAATGCAGATGAATACTTCTTTATTATATTAGACACGAAAAACATTTACACCTGTATCGCCATCTTGTTTTCTTATATATAGTATGTTTCCTAAATAATATTTGTTGCCGGTTTATATCCTTTTTTTAACACATTTTAACTATTTTGTAACTTTTATTGTTTACATAATCATGCCAAAAACTAAACATTTTGTTTAGAACGAATTTTAGTGTATAAATAAAAAGAAGAATAGTACTGGAAAATGTCGGAAATACAAGGTATATCACCAAGAATGGACAAAACATATTTTAATTCATAATGCTAGATTCCGAAGTAACACAAATATCTGAAGCTACCTCAAATGCTACAGATTTAATTACTCGTTGATACCTAATTGCTATAGTTCTTGATAGATTGCGAAGGAACTTTACTACTACGTCTGTGTACATAAAAGTGCGGCATGAATTACAAACAGATTTGTCTGGGCAAACACTTCCTATAAAAACGAGTTTTTTTAAAGAAAGAATATGGCACTTAAACCGATTCATTTCCTTGCTAATATTGTAGACCACAGATTCTTGGGAGTAGATTTAACGACTACTCGGAAAGAAATTTTTTTTGGGTATTTAAATAATATTAATACTTCCTTTGGTTTTTTCTTACGTTTCTTATCTCAAAATCTAGATCTTTTTCAAAATACTTTTTTGAAGACCATTACCCCATTACTGACAGCGGCTTCAACAGCAGGGAATGAAAAAAAAATTTCATTTTTTGGTTTTATTTAGTCTGAAATTGGTTAAGTAACTACAAAGCCAGTAAACTAGTTTTTATGTTCAAATACATGAACCAAAAGATTGACGAGAAGAAGACCAACTTTGAATGGACCTTGCAATTGTCAGCTTCAACTGAATGTCATACTGATGCTAATAAATGATTCATCCGATGAAGAGATTCCTTTATCCATGTACTAAATTTATAACTTTGATTTGTTTAGTAGGTAATATAACATGTCTGTTTTAATATATGTTCAGCTTTGTTTTTCTATTGGAAATTAGAAAACTGTTTACTCTGACGTTCTCTTCACTTTCAGTGCTCATACGTTTAGCTTGTTTTTTGAACTCAGGATAAGCCAATAAGTTGCTATACACAAATATTTGGTTTGTAAATATATGTCGTCGAAATATTTTTTTTTATCAAATAATAAATTTCTCAAAATAATTTGATTTGGGTGTTCCAACAAGAGTGTCGGATTTAATTTTAAAACGCTCTTGTTGAGACAACTTTTATATCCTTTTATATATTTTCGAAAATATCATATCTTCCAACGCTGAATTATACAAACGGCATCACAAAAAATAATATACGTTACTCTCGTAGAATACGTTTCATAGCATAACTCACTCACATGAATTGCTCGGCCTTGAGTTTCACTAGTGCGTTATATCACTTCTTATAGAATGAACAAAATGAGTTAGAATGTTTACCTTCTGCTATTAAAAATGATTTCAGAAGTATTACATTCGGTAATGGTTGTGGAGAAAAATATTAAATTATTTGTTTCCTAATTATTTTTGAGAAAAACTGTAAACTAGTACTTTTTTGTAGACAAAAACTGCATCCATGCATAATATTGTTTATAATTTTGCATTTCCAACTCGGCGATGCCATGGAATTATAAAATCAAACATGAGAATTTATTTACATACAATTTCATTCTGTTTTATGTTTATGATTGATTATTAAACTTTGTTCTCCTTGAAATGTATTCAACGCATGAACAAGTGGAAATGATAAAGTGGTTTTGTGTCTTGTTTAGTGTAAAATACCATAATCGCCGGAATTCTAAGTAGTACCTACTACAAGGATCGACAGTTTGAAATTACAGGCACAGTATTAAATAATTGTAAGTGTAATAACATCTTACACTAAAACGAGGAAAATGACAACACAACACATCTTAAATGTTTTAGCGACAGTAGCTGAAAATCTCAATATAAGTAAATAGCGAAAAACTTTGGTTTGCATTACACCAGATTGCTGCAAATTTTAAAAAAGCCCGTTTCGTTGTTTTAAATACCAATGCCATCAAGATTTGAGTGAACATTATTGAAAAATGTAAAGCAATTAGGCAGTTCTTAATAAATATTTTGCTTATGTATCATTTTTCTTGCACGAAAAGCTAACAAGAGAGCGCTTGTTGTAGTTGTTGGAAGAGGATATAGCTCAGGCGGTGGCTGAAGTGGCTGGAGACAACCAAGAATTTGGTATTATATGTACGGTTGTCTTGCACACAACAAGCTGTGCGCGTATTTTCAAAGGACAATTTTTCCAGTAGGGTCATTATTCCTAATTATACAACCACCTGATCTGCTAGATTCGCCGATCTTTCGCCTAACGATTTTTTTCTTTGGGGACATTTAAAATCTAAGATTATTTTGGACGAACATTTCTAAATGTAGATGAGCTGAAAAAATGTATTCAAGCTGGGCCTGACAAAATATCACAATATCAATTAATAAATATTAGACGGCAAATTACGACAGGTTGGGCCATTGTTTACCAGTAAATGGTGGTTTGTTTGAACATTTGCTATTCTCTATTTTTTGTCATTTTATGTTTTTCTTCTGTTAAAATAAATAGAATCTTGTTTTCTATTATACGTTTTATGATTTTATAATTACTGATAAAATAACTGAAGTTTAATCACACTTAAATCTAAGTGCAATTGTTTAGTTTTATAATTCCATAGCATTATCGATATTTTTAAATAGAATTTTATTTCTTTCATTTTTTCGGTTTTGTGAAATGGAAAATTGTAAGCAATAGCATTAATGGATGCAGTATTTTTTTCAACCAAATTTATTAGTTTATGCTTTCTCTAAAATAATTAGGGAAGCAAATAATTCAACCTTGTATATGCTGGAAATTTTTTTATTAAAAAAAATCGTATTTTTAAGTATAAAACAAGTAAGTTATAATAAATAAATAAAAACTACACAACATGTTTCTTTCTTTCTTTAAAACTTACAAAAATCGTTCACTAAATTGTTAATATCAATTTCTCTATCTAATGTCGTTTTCTATAGTGAAGATTGCTAGATTAATTAGTTGTTCCTCGTACGTTGCTGACTGTAAATAAGTTTTTATTAGTTTAAGTTTAGAAAAACGTCTTTTCCACTTGCAACACCGTATTTGGTGGAAAATTAATTTCTACACCAAATTTTAGGACTTTAGAAAGAGGTTGTTTTGGTTTTAATAAAGTACCGATAGTTCATCAGCGAATTTCAAAGCATTAATAAGATGTTTTAACTAAGTAAACTGAAAAATCTTTGGTAGAATGAATTTATGGGAACATCAACAACATGAAAAAAAACAATTTTTATTTTTGTTTCGGATCTTAACCTATTTTAATAGAAATCTCCAATATAACTATCGTGGGCGTGAAAAAAGATACAAGGTTAAAAAGTGTATCGCGTTTTATAATGCCTTAGCAGCGTCATTCACAAGATTCAAGGAGGTATTTCTGGAAGGAATAAGATAGGATTTAGATTTTGGATTGGATTCGGTTCGTATGTTTTCTTTAAGTAAATGTATCTCTTACTTGTTCTAAGAGGACATTTGTTAAATTTGCCCCGGTTGATCTTTTAACACAAATAAATGCAACATAACAAATTTTGACTTGGCATTGTCATTTACTCTGCTTCTCGGTGACATACCTATTTATCAATGTCACCTGCTTTGTATGGTTTATGTCAGGTTATGGATTTACGCTTAGGCTTGTAAGGCGCAGGCTTAGGGCGACAAAGTTTTAAGGGCGTTTAGGCTGCAAAATTTTAAAAATGTATAATATTTAAAAATGATTTTAACTTAGATGATTAAAAAACTATAAAAACAATGCAAGCATTTACAAATCGGGTTATTTTTTTTTTAAATTTATTTTCATAAAAGCAATTGTTTCTATGATAAGAAAAGCTGTGATTTAATAATCTTCTTGATTTTTAAAATTTTTCAACAACTTCAAAAATTTAATTATTAATAATTTTATAAAATCTTTCTTAAAATCCATATTAAAATTTGTTACAATTGTAAAATATATATATATTGAATAAGGTGTTTGTGTCTCTTTCTAAAAGTTGCTAATAAATAAATTTATGTTTAAAGTATAATGCTCTATTTGGATAAATATCAAGAAGAAACATACTTATTTGTATATTGGACAAAAAACTCAATTTTTACAAAAACTGTGATATTGTTAGTAGCTACTACTTATAAACATACTAATTGATACTGTTAGTATTATTACTATAGATGTTAGAAATTTAATACCTACCACTACTGCTAAACGAAAAAGTATGATATCCTATGTAAACTATTTATCTAAATGATTAAATTTAATTACTTATTAAAACCAGAACTATAGACAGTTATTGTAAAAGGTGTTAAAATTATAACTATACTGTTAGTACAACTAAAGCGAAAACTTATTTTATACAAACTATATTGCTATTACTACGGTTTAAAGAAGAAAATTACGTTATCAACAACACCATGTACTCACAACAACTACAAGCAGAAAATCTACACTAAAAATCACTAAAACCACATAAAATAACAACAAACTCGAGAAAATTAATATAAATAAGCCAGAATATCACGTTAAAATAATAGCGTTTGAAGGATCCAGAGACGTCACATTCACTTCGGCAGAGGCTTCGTTCTGTGCTCGGAATAATTCAAAAATCATCAGCTTTAACAATATTATTCTTCGTTAATTAATTACGAATCTACTTTTAATTACCATCACTGTAAACGTCAGTTATGATATAATGGATATACAATATTTTCTAAAAATCGAAATGTTTCCTATCATCCTAAATCGGGCAATCTTTACTCGCACATCGCTTAATGTTCGTACGTTCTTGCTGCCTGCCCTGGAACTTCATTTTGAGTATATGTCTTTCCTCGTTGCTCTGTTCAACGAAAGTTATATTTGATAAATTGTACTAACCTATATTTAGAAAAACTGGTGTGGTCACTACACGACTTTCCTATACGGAATGATGAAGGAATGTCTACATATTTTTTAAGGTTATGTCGTCATAACACCACTTTAAAGGGATATTTGCACGTTTGTATTGACTTCTTAGCATGCTATAATTTTTTGAAATTTTTCTCCTCGATTTCATTAAGATATAACCGAAATATGGCAAATTGAGCTTATGTTGTCATATCGAATAACCCTTATATTTGTGCTCCTCAATATCGTTTTCCCTTCAGTAAAAATTATTATTTTAACGTATCCTGCTTTCCCTTCAAGATATAGAATTTTTTTCTGAAAAAATCGTCGCAGGTAGGATTCGAACCTATATTATATTTGTGAATTTATTTAAATTATAAATAAAACATCTAATACTGTTAATGTTAGAACAATTTTTATTTAAATAAATTAATTTAAATCTCTATAAGAAAATGTAAAAATAATTCGAATCATTTGCATACGTACAAATTTATATAAGGAAAACTGTTATCAGACCCATCTTGATAGAACCGAGACAATATGAAAAGCCAGCTCGATACCAAATTTCAAGTTACTAGGACTTTTGGTTCGAGAGTTATCGTGGATACATCGTTACACACAGACACCCAAATTTTTTTTGTCAAAAATACATTTTTCTGATTCAGAACCTTGAAACGTAAAATTATGCAAAAAAAATTTTTTTGAAAGGAAATTGCGATCGCTATACTTTCCTTATGGGAAAGTAAAAAGAATGTAAGAAAATATTTATTTATTCAATAATTTAAACTTAAAACTATATTTTTCATCATTTACATTGCCAGAAAAGGGAAGACACGTGCTCTTGTGCCCTTGGGACAAGGCGCCACAGGTAATCAGTAATTACCAACAATTGAACATTTTTCAATTCAAAACCATTAAAACTGTTAAAATTTCAAGAGTAATTACTAAAGTATTTTTTAATAGGAATCCATATAAAAACATATAGAATCCATTTGAACTTCCGCTTATAAGGAATTTTATTTAAAAACACTAGACTACGAAATCCATTGTTTAAATGTATTCAATTAACTCCTACTGCAATCTTTTTAATCTTGTCTATCGGTTTCTATGTAAAAAAATTTATAAAGCTGTAGCTACGCCACTGATATTCAAGCAACTGTTGACTTTTACCTAATCTTGGTAATCTGCTGTATTTATTAAAATTGCCAGCTCTACAAATGCTAAATTAAACATTATGTATTTTCTTGGTTTTGAAGTGATGATAAACGTAATTGTTATTGTACCAGTATTCGGTATTTAAATTTTAATGACTGATCAAAATAACCTTTTATCGCAATAGGAAATACATTAGCATTTTTGAGAGAAACATCAAATTTATTTATGCCATATCATCGTATTTATACAGTGAGGTGGGAAAATATAGAGATTATACCAAACCAACCGTTTTGTTTTGAAGTACGTGAAGTACTAACTATCTAAAATAAATGCTATGAATTGATTTATCATTTTATAAAGTTAGATATAAAAAATAGAACTTACATTAACAACGCAAATGAATTTAACAAATAAATTAGACGAAAGCCTCTCATTTAAATTTCTTCCAAAAAAGTTTTATTTTTGATCTATATACCTACTGTTTTCGTTATAGTGCTAAATATACATAAATCCCGTTTTAATAAATTTCAAGATAATTATTTTCAACTAAAATATCTACATTTCAATTAAACTTGATTTGAAAACAAGTTATCCAGTCCTGACAAGACAACAAAAATTTTTGTTCTTTCCTTGCATTGGCGTAAAAATCATGTGTCTAAATCAATTACATATGTTATACTTCAGTGGTGTAAATATTCGATATCGTTATATACTCGGTCGAACTTTTATAATCTGACATCCTCGTCTCCATTTTTTTAATACTCCTAGAATTTTTCTATAATTTTTCTTCTATTTTTCTATGAACGCAAATATATCGTATGCTATAGATTGATAAAAAGTACACACGTTTTCATTTTATGTACCTATAAAGTATGTTTTTTATTGCCACCGGTATTCTATTCTTGGTTTCTATGACTTTTTATCTTAGCTTAAGTTTTATTTTAATCTCACTATATTTGTTTTTCATTATCTTTCAAGAAACTCTTAATTGCATCAATAAATAAAAGCAATTATTTTTAACTGTAGTATTTCTAGTCTTTTTTTTAATTATTGTTTTTTTTATATTTAAAGGAAGTCGACGCAATGCCACAAGTTTAGTATTAGGAGAACCATCGAGACCTTCTTTAAAAACATCAGTACCTGGTCCACAATCCGCTAAATTGCTACAAGAGCTGAATTCTTATCAGGTATAATACGACATAGTTTAGAGTTACAATTCTTGTTAACTTCAATTGGTACTATTAACTATAATGGGCATAGTAATTCAAAATTATTATTTTATTAGGTCAATTAAATGAAGCGGGGCATCGGATTCTATTTTTATATTAACAAATATTTTGCTGTAAACTAATTATCGGTTAGATAATATTCTTTATTATGCAATTTTTAGTGTTGTATCAAAATTGCATAAGGGACTGAAATAATTATTAAATCACGCTACATGGAAAAAACTAAAATAAAACGAGACAAATCCATACCGAAAAGTGACACCACGGAAAATACCAAAATCCACAAAGAAATTGATCTTTTTGTCATATATATACGTAGACTTTCTCTTATTTTGTCAATATTATCAATATTTTAATTACTTTTGTTTACTCCCTCTCGATTGTTTTCATGTACACTTTAATTAATAAAGCTTATTAGAAAAGCAGGCGAGTGTAAAATAATATGACAGTACAGATCTAAGAGACATAATACAAACAGAGAAAAGGTCGCAAATAAATAAAGAGGCAAAAGATGAAATGTGAATAGTATAAAAAAATTTATTCAGGAATACATAGAAATAAAAAAAACAAACGATAGACTACGATAAAGTCAGAGTTGCACGTCAGGATTTGAAAAAAGTGAACCTGAAAGTTTTATAAACAAATTTAATTTTACCAAAAGACACTATTTTATTACCAAGAAACTTTTTTGTTTCAGCAATGTGGGTCCATTCAACTTTTCGTAAACTACGATAAATGCTTAGGAAACTACATAGTAGATGTAGACGATAACGTGCTATTGGACTGTTACACCCAAATATCGTCATTGCCATTAGGATATAATCACCCGAACTTACTAAAAGTATTTAAAGACGATCACAACTTGGTATTAAACGAAAACAGAATAAAAACGTACTAACTATCAGAATCACTTTGCAGAAAAGCCTTATAAATAGGCCAGCTTTAGGCGTATTCCCAGGAGCCGATTGGGTACATAAACTACAAAATGTGCTAATGAGTGTAAGCTGAAGTTTGCATAAATAAATCAAAAACAAAATTTTATAATTTTAGGTATCTCCTGGATTGCCAAGAATAACCACAATGATGTGTGGATCTTGTTCCAATGAAAACGCATTCAAAAATGTTTTTATTTCTTATAGAACCAGAGAAAGAGGAGGAAACGCATTTAGTATGGAAGAAATGGAAAGCTGTATGATTAACAATCCTCCTGGATCTTCCAAACTATCGATACTATCATTCCATGGCGCATTTCACGGTAGAACGTTAGGTTGTCTTTCGACTACTCACTCAAAAGCAATTCATAAACTCGATATTCCTTCTTTTGATTGGCCCATTGCACGTTTTCCACAATATCTTTATCCATTAGAGGAACATAAAAGAGAAAACGCGGCAGAAGATAAAAAATGTTTAGCAGACGTTGAAGATATGATTGAAAGGTACAAGAAAAAAGGCATTCCTGTTGCTGGAATTATCGTTGAACCGATTCAATCAGAAGGTGGTGATAACGAGGCTTCTCCAGAATTTTTCCAAGAGTTGCAAAGAATAGCAAAAAAGAACGGCGTTAGCCTAATCATTGATGAAGTCCAAACAGGTTGTGGACCTACAGGGAAAATGTGGTGTCACGAGCATTTTAATCTTGATTCTCCACCCGATATAGTTACTTTTAGTAAAAAAATGCAGTTGGGAGGCTATTTCCACACAGACGAAATGACGTAAGCGGATTATTGACTATTACGTTTTGTAATAATAATTATAATTGTAGGCCTAAAGAACCTTATCGTATCTTTAATACCTGGATGGGTGATCCTGGTAAGGTATTACTATTAGAAGAAATTTTGAAGGTGATTAAAAGTCAAGATTTAATAAGCAACGCTGAGAAGACTGGTAAGAAATTAAAGAGCGGTATGATCAGTTTGGAAAAGGAGTTTTCGCATTTAATCAATTCAACCCGTGGAAGGGGGACTTTTTTGGCGGTTAATGCAGTTAATACTAAACTAAGAGATGGTATTCTTGGTAATCTTAAACAAAAAGGTAAAAGTGTACTTGGCAAACATTTATTACGTAATTATTTAAATTATTATTTAGGCATCCAAGGTGGCGGTTGTGGTGATCATGCAATTCGATTAAGGCCGGCTTTAGTTTTTCAAGAACATCATGCCGACATATTTTTGGATGTTTTCAGAGAAGTTTTAAAGAAGATGTAATTTTTTTTTCGCATTCTAATTATATTTTTAAACTAATGCGAATTTTATTTTTTAAATTTATTATCGTCTTCCAAGTCTAGTCTTCCACTATTGTTAATGTTTACATGTTAAAATTTAACGTTGCATTATAAAAGTTTTATGATACTGTGAAAAAAAAAATAATTTTTTGTCAATAATATTTTTTACTAGTTATCTGCATTCTTCATTTTGGTAAAATGGTTTAGATATAGATACCTGTGTTGTAAGATAATTTGGTTTCGACATACTTTTTAATATTAACTTCAATACTTTTACCAAAAAATAAATTTATAAAGGCTTATATTTTAGTAGGATATTGAGGATAATCCATGATTTGAAGAAATATGTTTATTTTGCATCGGCAAAATCCTTTTCTACCGATTTTGAAACAAACTACTATATCTAGAATTGACGATATTGGTCAACGAAACAAGTTAGTGAGGTCATTATAGTCGATAAACTAGGATCGTTGACTGAAGAAATGTATCAAGACTCGCAAGGCCCATGTTAAAAATCGTACCGTATTACTATCTCACTTTTGTGGCTCTCTGCACCCCGCTGCCTACAAACTTCACTCTTGGATAGTCGCGACACTGTTGTTTTCAACGCAAACTAAAAAGATAACAGTGGAATGCTTGTAAAGTAATATGATAACTCTTCAAAATAATCGTTTGTTGTAATTACTAGATACCGTTGACTGATATAAAATGTTTTGAGTAAACGGTATGTAATTTGACAAGTTGAATTTTTTTCTTCAATCTATACGTTTGCCAGAGTTTGGTTTTGTTTTTTCTCTGCTGTTTTAATTTACTTTACAATATTTTATACTTTTTTTTCAAAAAAGCTTTGGTAGGAGATTCCATTTATAAAATTCGATAACTTAGTTCTATATTATAAATAGTGGTGGGCGATACGATACATCGAATCGAATATCGATACGTATCGATATATCGAAGTATCGATACGTATCGGAATATCGATATGGATCGGAGTATCGCTACGATCGAAATATCAGTACGTATCGAAATATCGATACGTATCGAAATATGTATACGTATCGTAATATCGATACCTATCGAAATATCGACATTTCGATACGTATCGAAATATCGATACGTATATCGATATATCAATAGGCGACCCAGGCCTAATATAAAGTAGGAATGGTGATTTAAATCATTAAAAATCGATTTTTGTACTCTAATAAAGCGATTTTTACAATCGATTTTTCTAGCCAATTTTTTTAAATTAATTGATTCAAAAATGGAATCGATCGAACATCGCTTTATGAAACTATAATTATTCTGCAATCAACAAAAATGTAAAAACAAAAAACTCATAAGTAAATAATCAAATCGCCAAGTGAACAATAATTTAAAATAGCAGATTACAAATTCAAAACCGCCGGCGGTAATTTGATACTTGCACAAGAAGCAAAACAGAATTTTTGTTATGTTTATAAATGTATATAACTGTCTTATCGTGTTTTGCAGTTGATAATATTCGTTAAAAGGTGACTACAAAAGCGATTACCAAATCGGTTTTCCGTTCAATTAAAACTTTTTAACTTGATTTGCTAATAAAGATTACACCAATTTTCAATAAAATTGTGAATTTGAAACGGCGTTTTAGTTTTTTTTATTAGGTGTAGCACACCCATACATCGCAAGTTGGTCCCCTAATTCATAAAAAATAAACTAGAATTCCCATCATTAACGGTATCTCTTGGTAGATGTTTGGGTAAACTCGATTTATTTAAATCGTTTGTTAAATAATCGTCCTTTGAACTGCAAAGAGAGCGGTATGACTAAGCGTAGCCACTGCTCGATGCGTATACATACGATGCATACGCTACAACTTCTAGCAATGAACTGAAATCTCGGATCCTAAATATACGGTGGCGCCCCCTATATCTCGGATCCTGCGGTGACTACGATTTTTACCATAAGGCTGCGAGACGCTGCGAGTCTTTATACATTTCTTCAGTCAACGCTAGGATTCAATTATCGATGTTAACTGGTCAAGTACGCCCATCTGTGCTTAGGGTTGCCAACTAGGCCGGTTTAATGATACTTAGACCGGGTGCCGGTTTAATAAAAACACCGAACGATAAATGGCCGATTTTTTATTTATAAACTTGTTTTATTTGTGTAGCGTGCTGAGTGTTCGTTTTGTATAACTATAACACGTTATCTAATAACATCACAAATAATAATAGGAACACTACAAAAAACGAACAAACTAGAACAAGCAAGGTTGAATCAGGCATTCTAACTATCACACAATCACTTTGCAATAAGCTTATTTTGAAAGACCCCTTATTCTTAACAACTAGCAACAAGGCTGATTCAAGCTTTATACTGTAAGCTTGACATGGCAAATTAAAAGCAAACTTGACTTAAGCTTACATATGCTATTTGGGAAGTGCATAAAATATACCCGCCCACATCACAACAAGTGCCTAATTAAGAAAGGCTAGGAATACCAAATTCCAGTTCAATGCTGCAACTGCCACGATCGTCACACGGCAAATTACACCGACTGTCTCTCGTGTCTAGAATACTTAGATAAAACAACATCACAGGTTAGTACTAAAACTCTAGTGCCAAACAAAATAAATTCATTGAAAAAGATCAATAAATCTTTATAAAATTAATACACTATTTGAAAAAAACAAACGCCAACTAAATAGACAAATACTCTATTAACCAAAATTATGGGGAGTTAGCTTGACCACTAGTTACTTTTTTTCTACTTTTTTGCCATTTTGTTTGTTTTGTGTGAAATTATGTCGTTATTTTTAATTGTGTTCAATTTTAAATTGTTAATAAAATTAAAACAAACACGGGGGCTGACATAACCATTAGCTCACCTTTTCTAGTCAATTTTTTTCAATATTTTATACTTGTTTAATTGTGCTAATATTATTTTGAATTGTGCTTAATTTTAAATTGACAAAAAACCGAAACAAAGTTGGGAATCTACATAACCGCCCGTCTCCCGTTTTTTCACTTTTTTGCCATTTTTGTTGTTTATTGAATTATACTTGTTTTGTGCTCAATTATACCTTTATTATTTTTAACTGTTTCAATTTTAAATTCTTAATAAAATTAAGACAAATCCGAGGGCTAACTTAACCATCAGTCCTCTGTTTTTTATACTTTTTTTTATAAGTTTAATTGTGCTCATTTTGTTTTGAATGTTGCTAACATTAAATTCAATTAAATGTATTTTTAAACGGATAAAAAAAATTAAACATAATCGAGACTTATATGAATGTCTATACCAACCCACTGTTTTTTAAATTATTTACATTATTTCTTGCTTATTTAATTGCGTTCGTTTTCTGCATCATCGGCCCCCCGTTTTGCATTTAATTTTTTTACAATATATTTTGCTCGTCTATTTGTGCTTGTTTTGAGTTAATGTTGCTAACATTAAATTTAATTCAACTTATTTTTAAACTAATAAAAAAAATTTAAACATAATCCGGAGACTTATATGTCTACTAACCAACTGTTTTTAAAATTATTTACACTATTTGTTGCTTATTTAATTGTGCTTGTTTCCTTTTTTCTATTTGTTTTGTTTATTCAATTATGCTTAATTATGCCATTATTATTTTTTAATGTGTTCAATTTTAAATTGTTAATAAAATTAAAACAAACACGGGGCCTGACATACCCATTAGGTCACCTTTTCTATTCAATTTTTTTTTCAATATTTTTTACTGTTTTCAATTTTAAATTCTTAATAAAATTAAGACAAATCTAAGGGCTAACTTACTGCTTGTTTAATTGTGCTCGCTTTGTGCTAATATTATTTAATTATGTGTAATTTTAAACCGATAAAAAAATTAAAACAAAGTTAAGAGCCAATTTGACCGCCAGCACCCTGTTTTTTTTCACTTTTAAATTTTTTTTTGTTTATGGATTTATATTTGTTTTGTGCTTAGTTGTGCCATTATTATTTTTATCTGTTTAACTTTAAGTTGATAAAAAAATAAAACAAATTAAGGTGCTAACCTAACCATCAGCCCTCGGTTTTCTTCATTATTTTACAATATGTTTTACTCGTTTAATTGCGCTTGTTTTGTGCTAACTGTTGCTAACAACACCAATAACACATTTTAAACATAATCTTGAGGCTCTATGTCTATACCACTAGTCTATAGTTTTTTTTAATTATTTCCACTATTAGTTGTTTATTTAATTATGCTCGTTTGGTGATATTATTTTTAATTGTGTTTATTTTTAAACTGTCTCTCCATTGTTGTTTAAGACGCAGTATTCAAACGTCATTTACAAAACAGTTAAATTGTTATCTGATAGTGTAAGAACATTTATGTAGGTACGATGAATTTTTTTAATTTTGTTATAGACTGCATGCTTTTGAGACTTTTTGGTAGATGGTTGTAATAGCCGATTCCTTTACTTTGTGAACTATCTTTATATTTTGATTTTCTACAATAATTTACAAAGTTTTTAAACTGTTTATAATAGCTTTACGTTTGTTTAATTATGCTCGTTTTGTGCTAACATTATTTTTAATTGCGTCTTATTCTAAATTGAATTTTTTGTTTATTTAATTGTGTTTTGCGATGTATTGATTGATTGTCAATTGATCAAATTGATCGGTCATTGTCAATGGTCAATTGACCAGTTGCCGTCACTAATTAAACTAAAGAAAATTTATTTTCGAATTGGGAATTACTAAAAAAAATTAAAAGTAGTAATTTGCTTCATGCAAAATTAAAGTATTTATATACTAACGGTACGTTGTTAGGGGCGGCGACTGCATGGGTGCTCGGTGAGTGGAACACCAAGCAAACGATTTTTCGAGGTGCTCCACAGAATTATCGCTTACCTGATAAATGTGTATATACTTATTTTCAATAAAAAATTAAATATAGATAGTAAAATGCAGCACCCCTCATAATATTTTAAGGCACCGCTACTGCGTTGATTTATCTGTTGGATGTAAGTACTGAAACTAAAACTTTTAAGGCGGGTTGTACAAAGCAAATCAAAAATGTAGCAAGTGATTATTTTTGAAATCAATTGTTACATTACCAATAAACGTGGTTTCATTGACTATGTAGCAATTGTTTTGAGAAATAATCAGTTGTTACATTTTTGATTTGCTTTGTGCAACCCGCCTATAACTTTCATCCATTTGTAGTTGTTATATGCTTGTCATTGTAAGAAACTAAACCAATAGAAATTGCTATACACACATACATTATAAGCGACAGTTTTAGGTTAAGATTTTTTTGCCTGTCTTCTTTTCTTAATTATGAAATTGCATTCAGACTAATAAACGTGTGCAGTTTTTACATAATTTGAAGAAGTAGGCGACTCACCAAAAGAATTTAGTAAGTGAGTATCAATGGCTGAAGAAGTGTAAGCGCATTAATAAATACCAGCGGCTGTCTTGTAAAGCATGAATGTACAACATGAAAACAAGATTGAAGATAAAAACGGATATAAGAAAAATTGGAAATAACGCGATCGAAATGTTTTTGGAGAAGCAGTTACTACAAGCTATAGAAAGTCTTACTATTGCAAGAATTAAAGAGGCTGTGCGAATTGGTGTTGATGAAGAATCAACTGCACAGCGAAAAAAGGTACCACCGGCACGGCAAGGAAGCATCGCCTGAGCAATATCATGTGGTTGTGTCACGTCTGTTCAACCGTGCAGTATTGTTACCAGAAAATCAAAAATTAGCGACAGAGAAAAAGATGAAACTAGAAGACTAACTACAAAAGCAACGGTTAATGCTGTTACAGTGTAGTACAAGCATAAACTTAATACTTCTATACTAAATGTTTTATTACATATGAACGTATATCACTTACGGTTTACTGCGCAATGAGTTTTTATAACCTTACATCTAAAAAATTACCACAATAAAATTTTTGATTACTATCTAGAACTTCCATTTAAAAATACAGGTATAAACTGTAAGGCGTTTGGATTGTATTTGCTCTAGCACGAACAGCGAAAACAGTTTCTAAATAATTTTGGAACAACTTATAAGTCAATAACTAATATTCAGATAGGATTAGTGTAGTTATATATAAGCGTAGTGCAGAAAAGCTACTGCTGTACGCTCTAATGAAAGCGTTCACATAGACTTAGTGGTCTTGTATAGCGTTAGTGGAGTGCAGAAATTATCCAACTTTTACCATGCAAGCTTATCATAGCCAATAGCTTTGCAGTATTTGCGCATACCAATGATAAATTTCCTTACTGCGGCGTGCGCTGTTTTACTTTAATAAACGTTATTGTATTTGTACTGCAGTTGCAAAAACCTCTGCATGCTTAGTTATATCATTGTTTTTATATAGGATATATAACATTGACTTATTTGTAATATTTGTGTGGCAGTGGTAGTGCAAAAGCTAACAAGCTTTTAACTTTTCCATACACACTTTTAACTACCATAATCAGTGATTTTTGAGTGATATCATAGATTTTATTATTTTTGATATACTTTTTTTTTATTTCAGTGGTCGTAAAGCACATTTCATCTATAGTACTTATATTTGTGCTACATATTACGTAAATTTGTCCTTGTATGTAATATGTACATACGTTAATGTACATGAACTGCACTTACGTAATATGTACGTAATCTGCACATGCGCTAATATGCAAAGAGTTTTATTATAAACGTTGTGATGGTAGTGTCATTTTAACTATCTTTCAATCTTGATTGTGGTCTTAAAATATAAAATTAAGAGTAACTAATATTTATTAAAGTAATATAAAGTAGTAAACTCAACGTGGCGTTGATAAGGCATTTACTCGCTACACCGAAAACGAGACTTCAAATCCTAGTCACTTTTATAAACTATTATTCATGCATAGTAAATGTATACCTACCTGCTTGGAGATGTTTTGCATGAAAGAAAGGATACGAAAAAAAAATAAAAAATTGAAGTAGTACCTAGTACAATTAGTTTTCAAACAAGGTAGGTACTTATACTAAGTGATTAAATAAATAACCATTAAATGTTTGATTATGTGAAAACTAATCGTACTTATATTTCTTACATAATACTGAAAATCGACAAGACACGAACAACTGAATTAATAAAATATTTGACCTTCCCCTTCTTTTCGTTGGAAAACTTTCTCAAATATCTTCTTCACTGTGTAACGGTAGACCATCTATTACAAATGATTCCTTTTTATAAAGTCACAGCACAATTTGTCAATAAGGATTCAACATTGGTCAACGATTTTGTGTTGTCAAGTAAAAACCTCTAAAAACACGTCTAAGATCACAAAATCCTACGAAAAAAGTAAAAAGAATAAGTTAAAGCTAATGACAACAATGTAACAGCTGGTTTTGTTTGCCCCAATTTTAAGCTCTCCATTTTGTAAATATGAATGACAATAAATGATTAATAAAAAAACAGCTCCTTTAAAGTAACAAGTCGACTTCAAGAAACAATAATACCATAAAGAGGCATTGATGTTGAAGGCTCTTGAGAAGCTGTCAATGAAGTAACTGTTTAAGGGTGGTAAAAAAACTTTGTAAGTGGTTCTTACCCAACAAACATTGCTACATCAGATATACGTATATTTAAGATAATTTAAGGTTAGCCTTATATAAATGGGAAAGAAGGATCTAGTGTATTTACATGTCAGGATGTCAGCAATTTCACATGTATAAATGACAGATATTTTAGGTAAAATCTGTACATCTAGTTTACATCTAGCTTACATCAATTTTCTAGGACGACTAATGTATAGAACATGTAAAAGTATTATGCGTTTTACCCTTCGCTTTATGTATATTCTATGTAAGTAAATAATGTATAATAAACATAAATTTTATATATATATATATTTAATGTCTGATAATATACAAAATTTATATAATCCTTATATAAGGGAGAGGTTTAAAATACGTATTAATAATTAATTAAATGTATTAATTAATTTTCATACGCATGTCTTAAAAGCCGATAAATAATTGAAATAAAATATCAGTTGACGCGTGTATGGCCGCAGTACTCCTGTTCATAAGAATTAGGTACTCTAAGTACCTAAAGCTAAAAATAGATACTTACGTTTTTGAATATAGAAACTTCTTTTTTTATATACATTTTAAACCCATACTTAAATTAAAAATAATGTAACCTCCGTATAATTTCTAAATCTTAGATATTTATTTATGGTATTAGCAGCAAATACAGTTAAAAAACTAACACTAAGTAACTAATAGTATAAGAAGTATTTTCATTATTTATTTGATTTCATTTGCAGCTTCGCCAAACAGAACGCTCGCAATCACCTCGAACTCATCGGTGACGTCTTTATATGTATTCTTGATTACACCTGTAAAAAACCACGTTCGCTAGATTAAAGTAATATTGATTGACTGATTGATTTTAAAATAATGATAGTTAGAAATCATCACATAAAATCTGGGATATTTCTCAAAAACATATATTTTTCGGAAATCCCTGTAGATAATTTCGTTTTTTAGCGGAATATGAAAGGTTATAAAATAAAACTTTTCTCTAATTAAACCAACCTCGTATCTCTTACCGTTTCAGAGATCCCCATGGTAGCCCTCGAATTGGTTGTAACCCTGTATAAGTGAAACGATCTAGTAATGTTACCAAATCTGTATATTTTAATGCGACTTCAAAGATTTAAACCTAATAATGTATTCATAAATTAGTGTAATTTTTAATGTTTTTAAAAAACAATGCCTTTTTTATTAAAACTTTTCAAATTCAAGTATAAATGTTAATTAAAAAAATTGTTGTATTCCTTTTATATAACGTCGTAATGTGGTGTTTGCGTTGTAAACTTGAGTATAATTTCTGATTCATAATTCAATGGCATCTTATTTAAACTCAAAAACCATCACGTCATTATCAAATAGTTAAATTTTTTTTTACAAAGAAGTCAGTTAGTTTAATTAAATTATAACTATGTTATCTTTTCTATAGTCCTAAAAAAGATACTGTTTTTTTATGGAACTTCGATAATTTTCTAAGAATTAATAAATAAATCCTAATCCTATTCAAATTAATACTAACAAAGTATATGGGGATATGAATACGATTAATACAAACATTACTTACCCCTTAGCTTATCAAACAAGATTCACAAAATAATAATAAAAAGAACACTAAACAAAATGGATTTAAAACACCGAATAAATAAAAACAAGAGTAATAAATGTTCAGTTTCAACAACAAATTGCAACTGCATTTAAATAGTAAATAAGAAATATTGCATTAACAAAAATCTAAAAATCCACAAAGTTGAAGTGGAAAGTTTTTGCAGATGAGAGAGGTAGTGGTTGTAATATACAGCACATTGCTTAAATCCTATTGTTCTCTCACGTGCAAGACAGCCATCGTAAAATTTTTAGGAAACCTTATTGCAGTGGTTGCTTTGACCATTCTTTGACATTGTACACATTTCTAAGAATGGCTTAATTCGACGATTTGAGATAGTTTCATACATTTCTAAACGAATGATATTCCAAAAATCAATAACATAATCTGACTTATTTTAATAATTGTATATTCTAATTTATATTCATTGTTTAGTCAAAACATGCTTGCTAGAAATAGCACAACGTTTACTTTTATTTTGTTAAACATTTCCATATACGTGTGATTACTTTGAACGATTCTTGCTACCTGTGAATGGTGCTGTTAAATTCTATTGTTAAATGTTCTTTATTATTCCAAATAATATTTTTTAATTTTTTGAAGTTCAATAGTCATGAAACGCCATTATCTTTTTTATTCGTATTATCGTTGTCGGTGAATACTGTTTTTAAGTATTTCAGGATAAATCAAGGACATAATAAGGTCATTTTTGAAGAACTGTAAATTTTTAAGCCAAAAAGGTTGTTGTTATTCAATTTCAGCTAAACAGCAACAACCACAGCGCGGCAAATATATGTATAAGAATAGTATGCCAATTTATGTATATTTATAACTGATTTTTTTTTCAATAAAGATATACGTCTTATTAACTTTTTGGAAAAGTTAACCGTGGAGAAAATTAACTTGTTCTTTCCATTCTGAGCCCGTTCTTGAAATTAAAACAATACTGATACAAATTAGAAAATTGGTCCAATAAAACTACCTTTTAAAACTAATGGTCTGATAAAAATTGCCAAACAAGTAACATAATGTAATTAATGAGCTCTGGTATAGGATAGGTAAATACAATGATGTAACAAGTTATAACTGGCCTTTAACAGGTACTACATATAATGTATATGTTAAGTAAATGTAATCTGATTTACATCTACAATACGTCCTTTTATACACATTAACCCGATCTGAATTTAATTATATTTTTAATACATTTCTTTTCTTATGTAAAATAATCATAAATTTTGCTATATGAACAGTATATACCTTTTTTCATATTAAATATATATAAACATTTTCATGTTTTTAATACGTATGATTTTTCATATAAGAAATATGTTACCCTTAATATGTACGATTCATGTAAACTCTTGTATGTAATATACATGTTTATTTATATTAACTTATATATTTCTTATATATAAACCCAAATGTAAAATAGATGTTATTTTCATAAGGAAGACTGATATATTCTAGATGTAAAAAGGCTTATGTATGACTATTTCTTTAAATTTTACATATATTTTATAGAAAATTTATATGTATGTTTGCTGGGTATGTAACTGAGCAATTTTATATTGGTACTTAAGCTCTAAAGAAGTTTCTTAAGTTGCCAATTAGCTACTTAAGCCAATATCACTTCATAACAGCCATTGAGTAGCTTAAAGTTCCACAATAAAGTAGCGTTTTGCTCACTGGGTCTCTTAGAAGTGTTTTGTTTAGTGGGTTCTATCACAGTATAATGTGATACAGTAATCCCACTCCTTATCGGTACCTTTGATCTTTGTGAACATATAAGCTGTACCCAAAAACGAGTGCGCATAGCGCAGGCGCAAGACAATGCTACATTACTAAAGGCGTTTCATTATGTCGTGAACTGTGACCTTGAGTCGAAAATCGGAATTAATAAACTAAAAGTCAAAAATTTAACAAGTCTATCTGAGTTCTGAAAACGTTAGTCTATTTAAAAGGCACTCACGTCAATAAATATAATCAGATATTTATTTATTAATTAAAAATTAATTTACTTATAATAATACCTAAAGACCTATTAACAACAAATACAACGATAAAAGCAAAGGTTAGAAAAATGTACCGGCGAATGTTTGTAAGACGGATAATAACAATATTTTGACATATACAGACTACAGCGCCACAGTTCACGAGATCCTGAAAGACTTCTACCGACGTAGTTTAAAAATTTGAAATTGTTTTAACATAACCTTATAGCTTTTCACAGTCGCTTTCATACAAATTGATTAATAAAATTATTTTTGAAACAAACGCGATTCAACTTTTGCGTTTGCTAAATTAAGTTATGCCCATTTTACTAGTGCGCATAGCACACCCGCAGAAATACTTTTGTCCACAAAAAACGTAGAAGTGAAATTACTGAATGAATATATATACTGTGGTTCTAAGCTATTCAGTAATCTGTGTTTAATTTACACCTTACCAACCTTATATATTATATACACACAAAAACAATACTTTCGATTGCACAAGGCTATACATATACTGTGATAATACTTTTTGAGTTTTTCCAAAAAAAAACAGTGCACTAAGTAGACATTCCATATATGTCATGTTGAAGCAAACCTTCTGACTGGTCGAATTCAGCAGAAAAAGTTGCTACCGCTACCTCGAAAAAGTTGGTAGTTCTCAAGATGCAGTTACATATAAATAAAATGTCAACGGGTTTCACTAATAAATTGTATTTGTTGTTACTTGTAATTTATAGTACGTTATCTTTTAATAAGTAAGTTGATCTTGATTAATTGAATATCCCATTAAAAAGACAACTGGTCGAAAACTTTGCACAATCTGTAGCTTTAGTTTATAATTTGCAAGAGGCCTCTTATTTCACGAAATAAATATTATTATGAAGAAAATTTCCCGCTTTGTATGTTAAGAGCTACATAATGGTTTCTTCTTCTTCTTGATAAGCCATATTTTTCAAATTTAAAAGTTCCCCGCTTTCACAGCACGAACAAGTGTTCGCTCCGCTGGATTTGTAGCATATAAATAATTCGCTACTTTAAATATCGACTGCTTCCTGACGTCTTTCGATGCAGCGGTTCGTAGCATGTCGTTTCACCGATCGAAGGTTTCACCACAGTATAATTACAATCCAGTAGGGACAGCTTGCGTCGGCTTCTTTGATGTTTGAATGTCGAAATTATTGCCAATATGGCAGGACATGGGACTCCTCAGAGTTCTCAATAGATGTCTTTATGGTAATTAATGTCGGCATTTATAAATAATAAAATTTATGGTACGTTTAAAATATTTTATGTATCTGCATCAATACGCATACCACAGATAAATAAATCTACATATTTTTCATTGCAATGCTTGATAAACGCATTTTCGGAAAAATCAATAAAGTCAATAATGTTGAAATTGTACTAATTAAATAATCCTACCATACAAATACTTAATTATAAAAGCAAACAACGCTAAAAGACTTTTTATAAAATAAAACACGCTGTAAAAATAAAATTAGAAACAAATTTAAATTAAATAAATGTGTATCTACCTTCTGTAATTAAAGTTATTGAGATTATCAATGTCATTTAAAGTGACAAACAAAGAATATGCATCGGATGCATAAAGAATTACAAATTTCGTAGTGACCTATTCCTGTAATCTAGTGAGAATTATTCGTTCCAATAACTTACCCAGCGTCGGTAGTAAGCTGATTGGACGGTACTTTTGGGGCATAACGTGATCTTTTCCTGGTTTGGGGATTAGTATGACGTCCGCGGTTTTCCATTGACGTGGAAAGTGTCGAAGTCGTAGACATGCGTTGAAAATTGCAGTTAGGGTGGCTATACCCTTTTTGGGAAGAAGTTTGAGGGCTTTGTTGGAAATGCCGTCGTTCCCGGGAGCTTTGCGCGGTTTGAGATTTTTAATCACCTCTTCGATTTCCTTCGGAGTGGTGTGCCTGATGGGCTCGATTGGGTTGGCCGTCAGGATGCTTCTGACTTCGCGGTGAATTGCGTTTGTGCGACGGAAGTCTTCGAATTGGAGTACGAGCGTGTCGGCGAAAGCTTCGGCTTTGTCTAAGTCGGTGTAGACTAGACCTCGGGGACCGTGAATGGCGGGCATGGGTGGCTTGTTCCTGTTTTTTAGGCCATCTGCCACACGCTGTTATCTTGTGCATTTAGGGACTGGAGTTTGTCGCTGAAGAGAAGATTTCGATGTTGCTCGATTTGTGTGCGAATCGCGTTTTGAGCTGCGTTGAGGGCTCTTTTGTCGTCTGGATGGCGGGTGCGTTGCCATCTGCGTCTTAGGCGGTTTTTCTCGGTGATCTGATCGCGAATGTGAAGTGGTAGTTGAAGGGGATCCGACTTGGATTTCGTGATGGATTTGGTGGCTTTTGTGATGCTTCTTTTAATAATTTCGGTGAAATTGTCAACCGCGGCTTGAAGTTGTGGGACGTTTTCGATGACCGGAACTTTCGTAATAAGTCTGCTGGCCTCGAATTGGAAGGATGGCCACAGGGTAATGTTCTTTTCGAATTGGAGATTGTCGTTGTCAACATGATCACCGAGTTGTAGAAGCACGGGCTCGTGGTCAGAACTGAGGTCAGTAACCGTTGTTAGATCGTGAAGTAACCTAACGTTGTTGAAAATTGCTACGTCGATAACGTCTGGAAGTCCGTTGTGAGGATGGATGGTGGGTTCGTAGGGTTCGTCTACGACAAAATTTCGGATGCTGGCGAGGTCATGCAGGAGTCGACCATTGCGGTTCGTTTTTCTGCTGTACCAGTCTGGATGTTTTGCGTTGAGATCTCCTGCGAGAATAGTGGGAGTTCTGGCGTTAAAAATCGCGTCTAAATCTGTTGGTAAGACGTCTTTGGTTGGCGGAATGTAAGCGGCGCAGAGAACAATGTCTCCGTTGGCTGCCGTGTTAATGATAATTTGGGTAGCTTCTAAATTTTGGAGTTGTGGCGTCGGCACGTGGTGGTGAGAGATGGACCGTTTGACGTAAACGGCCGTACCACCTCCGCGACCTGTCGTTCGGTTGGTGTTGTACAAGGTGTAGTTCCGGATTTTGGGGTTGTTGCAGTTCCGAAGATGAGTTTCGGAAACGAGAGCGACGTCGATGTTGCGGCGATGAAGGAATTCTTGAAATTCGAGTTTTTTGTTTAGGAGACTATTGGCGTTCCAAATCGCGATAAGAAGGGGTTTTCTTTTCTGTGCTGCCATTTACAGGTTTCGAGAGCGGAGTTGAGCAAGGAGTTCCCTGACGTAGCGACTTTCTTCCCGGGTTACCTCTGTCTGGACGTATCTCTGCTGTTTCTCCTGTGGCTGTTCGGTGGGCGTGGGTGGTGCGGGGACGGTGGACTCGACTGGTCTCGTCACCTGGGCAAACGAGACAGTGGGGTTCGCAAGCCTGGCTAGAGCGCGAGGGGACGCTGAAATAGAAGGATTAGAACGATTGTTGAAATTCTGTCGCTGCCTTGGGTGGGCTGGGCATCCCTTGTAGTTGGCCGGATGATCGTTCCTGCAGTTGCAGCACGTAGCGGGGCCATCTTCGCGTTTCTTCGGGCATTCATAGCTGAAGTGACACTCCAGGCACTTCACGCATCTTGGGGTTCCTCGACATCCTCTGGCGGAATGTCCAAATCGCTGGCACCTGTAGCACTGCCCGATGTCTCCTCTTGGGTGCGGACTCTCAACGCGGACTTCGATGACACCGATCAGTGATATCGAATATCATCTTGGCCTGCGGGGTTTTTCTAACCTGGACTAGAAGCAACGGCGTTGGTCGCTTGGACCGTCCTGAGATCATCCGCGTGGTCTTGATGACTTCAGCGGTTGGTCTCCCTTCAGCTGGAACGAGTGGAAGTCTTGACGTGCTTCTTCTAAAACGTGAGTCGCAATGCGGAAGTCGTCGGGCGTGGCGACGTGGATGGCAACCCCGTTACGCGTTGTCTTCCCTCTAGAAACCTCAACATTGTTTTCTTGCAAAGTCTGCATCGCTTTGCCGAAGTCCTTCTGGTTGTGGAGGACGATAGGCGGGATTCTTTCCTTGCAGGTCGTCTCCATGGTGTTATCGTCTTCACGCGGCTCTCTAGCAGCTAGACGCTTCCTCTTGTTGGACGCCAGGGTCCACTCGAGGTCCATGTCCTCTTCGTTGGCGGATTCGGCAACGGGTTCAGAGGTGGGCGCTTGGGCGATCTCGATGATGGGATCGGTGGCGGGTTCGGTACGCCTAGTCTTCGTCGGAATCACGGTTTCTTCAGAGTATGGCGGCGAGTCGTCTGGCTTCTCCACGCAAGGAGGAGACTCGGCGGACGGCTGCTTCTTCTTCTTCTTCTTTGGCTGCTGCGGGGCTGGAGGTGGTGCTGGTAACGCAAGCAGCAAACGGTCCAACTTCTCGGTCAACTTTGAAATCTGGCGGCGAAGCTGGCGATTCTCTTCCGTTAACGTTCTCACCTGGTCCTGCATGAATTCCATCGTTGTTGGGGCGGCGGAAGGAGCGGCGGCTGCAAGGTTGGGCCAATCGTGCTCGGAGAGCACGATTGAATCCATCTTAATTCTTTTAAGACCTGCTAATAAATTCTTTTAAAGTAGTCTTATGAAAGACTAAACCTGGAATAAATTGCTTAAAAAAGCATTTAATTAATCAAGTTCTTTTAATACAGTCTTATAAAAGACTGTAATTAAAAAATTCTTTAAAAGTTGCTTGAAAAAGCAAATTATTCAATTTCAATTGGAATTGAATGAAAAAATTCTATTAGAATATTAAATTGTCATTGGTTGCCTTAAAAAAGACATGCACCAATTAACAATTAACAGTTGAATATGAAGATCGCTGTTATTGGCCGAAACCAATCATCGGAACCTACTCGATATTGGATGGATGTAGTGGTACGCGTACACGCACCGCCGACAAAAACCCAACGTTGTTACCCGACCCCTACCACGCTGCACCCTCCATTCGACTGCCAGCACTCGTTGCGAACAGTCGAGCTCTCCTGTTTTTATTTTCATGCTGTAAAGCAAGTTAATTCCAAGTGTTTTACTCGGCGGTGCGTGTATATCTAGTATACTCAAACCGCTGATACTTGTGCTTCGTTTTGATTGGTCCATGTGTTTTTAAACGCAACCAATTGAAATTTTTCAATAACACGTTAATATTTAACTGACAACGTTTTAAAAGAATTTTTATTATTAAATAAATGTTTTTGTAATTTTGTCTTTTATTTTTCCCAATTAACTGTTCTAAAAGAATTTCTACTAAATAAATGCTTGCTTAAGCAATTTATTTAAGTTTCGGTCTTTTATAAGACTTGTCATAAAAGAATTCGACATGGATCCGATCGCGCTCTCTGAGCAGGATTGGACCAACGTCGCCGCCGCCGCCGCCACCACCGCCTCGACGATGGAATTCCTCCAGGAGCAAGTGAGGACGCTCACGGAAGAGAACCGACAACTGCGCCACCAACTCGCCGAGATGACGAAGAAGCTGGACCGTTTCCTCGACGCCTTTCCCGCCCTCCCAACGAAGAAGTCGAAGAAGAAGAAGCAGCCGTCGCCTGCGACTTCCCGCGTCGAGTCTCCCGTTGTTCCGACGACTAGCCCGGAACCAATGGAGACCCCGGCGAAGTCCAGGCGTACCGAGCGTGCTACCGCCGCCGGTCCGTCCGCCGTTCCTACCGCCACGCCTCCCGCCGTGCCTGCCGCCACGCCTTCCGCCACGCCCTCCGTTGAGCCCGCCGCCGCGTCTGCTGCCGCGATGGAAGAGCCAATGGAAGAAGAAGGATGGTCCGTGGCCTCCAACAAGAGGAAGCGTCCCGCTGTCCTCGAGAAGACGGAAGCCGCTCCCACCGAGACGACGCGCAAGGATAGGATCCCTCCTATAGTCCTTCATAACCAGAAGGACTTTGGTAAGGCGATGGATACCCTTCGCGAATCCAATGTCGATGTTTCTAGGGCGAAGACCACCCGGAATGGCGTTGCCATTCACGTCTCCACCCCAGAGGACTTCCGTACCGCCACGCTCGCGTTAGAAGAGGCCCGCCAGGAGTTCCACTCCTATCAGCTGAAGGGTGACCAACCGCTGAAGGCCGTCATTCGTGGGATGCCACACTACGATACGTCGATCGACGCCACCACCGCCTACCTTACCAGTAAAGGTATGGAAGTAATTAAGGTAACGCGTATGATTTCAGGACGATCGAAGCGACCAACGCCGCTCCTTCTAGTCCAGCTCAAGAGGACCCCGCTAGCGAAGACTATCTTCGATATTACTAGTATCGGAGTAGTCGACGTCCGCGTGGAGAGTCCGCGTCCAAGAGGCGACATCGGGCAGTGTTACCGGTGCCAGCGTTTCGGCCACTCAGCGAGAGGATGTCGAGGAACCCCTAGATGCGTCAAGTGCCTGGAGTTCCACTTCAGCTACGAGTGCGCGAAGAAGCGAGAAGACGGTCCGGCGACGTGCTGCAACTGCAGAATGGACCACCCGGCAAACTACAGAGGTTGCCCAGCCCACCCAAGGAAACGACAGGTAAGTACGCAACGTACTGATTCATCTGCTCCTGTTTCAGCCCCACGACCAGCCGCCAGGCCGGTGAACCCAGCCGTCTCGTTCGCCCAGGCAGCGAGACCGGTTGAGCCCACCGCTCCAGCGCCAACCACCACCTCCGGAGTGACGACGCATCCGAGGGACACCATCACCGAGGTCACCAGGGAAGAGCACGCCCTCATCGCAGAGCTCCTCGCCCGACATCGCGCCAGCAAGCAGTAATGGCTACAAGAAGAAAACCGGACGCCCTCCTCATTGCGTTTTGGAACGCCAACGGTATCCTTAACAAAAAGCTTGAATTTCAGGAATTTCTCTACCGCCGGAACATCGACGTCGCTCTTGTTTCCGAAACTCATCTTCGGAACTGCGACAATCCAAACATCCCCAATTACGCGAGATACAATACCAATCGAACCACAGGTCGCGGTGGAGGTACGGCCGTTTACGTAAAACGGTCTATCTCCCACCACCACATTCCGACGCCACAACTTCAAAACCTGGAAGCAACCCAAATCGTCATTAACACGGCAGCCAACGGAGACATAGTTCTCTGCGCTGCTTATCTCCCACTCCACCAAAGACGTCATTCCCGCAGATTTTGACGCAATTTTTAACGCAAGGACCCCCACAATTCTCGCAGGAGACCTTAACGCGAAACATCCAGACTGGCACAGTAGGAGAACGAACCGCAACGGTCGACTTCTGCATGACCTCGCCAGCATCCGAAATTTCGTCGTAGATGGACCCTACGAACCTACCATCCACCCTCACAATGGACTCCCCGACGTCATCGACATAGCCATTTTTAACAACATCAGGCTACTTCACGATTTAACCACCGTTTCCGACCTTAGTTCCGACCACGAGCCCGTACTTTTACAGCTCGGTGATCAATCAGATAACGATAACCTTCAGTTCGAAACGAACATTACCATGTGGCCAACTTTTCAATTCGAGGCCACTAAACTTTTCACTCAAGTCCCGGTCATAAATAACATCGCCCAACTTCAAGCCGCGGTTGCCAGTTTTACAGATCTCGTAAAAGATGCATTTCCAAAGCTACAAGAACTATCACAAAAATCAAGTCCGATCCTCTTCAACTCCCAATTCAAATTCGTCACCTGATCACCGAGAAAAACCGCCTTAGACGAAGATGGCAACGCACCCGCCATCCAAACGATAAAAGAGCTCTCAACGCAGCTCAAAACAATATTCGAACTCAGATCGAAGAACACCGAAATCTCCTTTTCAATGACAAACTTCAGTCGCTAAATTCACAAGACCTAAGCGTCTGGCAAATGACCAAAATCCTCAAAAACAGGAATAATCCTCCCATGCCCGCCATTCACGGCCCCCGAGGTCTGGTCTTCACCGACCTAGACAAAGCCGAAGCTTTCGCCGACACGCTCGAACTCCAATTCAGAGCTAACCATCCAGACGACGAAGACTTCCGTCGCACGAACGCTATCCATCGCGAAGTCAGAATCATCCTGACAGCAAATTCAAACGAGCCCATCAGGCACACTTCCCCCAAAGAAATCGAAGCGGAAATCAAAAATCTCAAACCGCGCAAAGCTCCCGGGAACGACGGCATTCCCAACAAAGCAATTAAACTTCTCCCCAAAAAAGGTATAGCCACCTTAACCGCGATTTTCAACGCTTGCCTAAGACTCCGTCACTTTCCACACCAGTGGAAAACCGCGGACGTCATAGTCATTCCCAAACCCGGAAAAGATCACGTCATGCCACAAAACTACCGTCCAATTAGCTTACTACCGACTCTCGGTAAGCTATTGGAAAGAATAATCCTAACCCGACTACAGGAACAGGTCGACATCAATCAAATTATCCCACCAGAACAATTCGGTTTTCGTAAAAAACATTCAACGGTCCACCAAGCCCTCCGCGTAGTGGAGCAGATCACCGACGGTTTCAACCACCGCGACGTCACCGGCGGCGTTTTTCTCGACATCGAGAAGGCGTTCGACAAGGTCTGGCATCGCGGACTGCTCTACAAGATGCACCGTCTAGGCATCGACGTCCCCATGGTACAGCTCATCGGCTCCTTCCTCAATCGACGCTCGTTCGCGATCAAACTTCGCACCGCCAAGTCCACTCCACGCCACATAGAAGCCGGCGTCCTCAAGGATCCACGCTATCTCCACTTCTTTACAACATCTTCACCGCAGACGTTCCAAAAATCGACGGACTCACGTACACTTTCTACGCCGACGACACCGCCGTTTTGGCAACATCCCGCTCGCCCGCTCAAGCCGAGAGGAATCTTCAAATGGCTCTCACCTCGCTCGACAACTGGTACGACGACTGGCGAATAAAAGTCAATCCGACGAAAAGCGCCGCCGTCCTCTTCAACCGAAGAAACATCGATCCCGTAAGCCGCCTCCACATCAAAGGCAACGACGTCCCCTGGGTGAACGAGACCAAATATCTCGGCCTCACCCTAGACAAGAAATTGCTATGGAAATCGCACATCACCCAGAAGCTCGCCTCTTCGAACGGCCTACTGGTCAAGTTATACCCGATGTTGTGCCGCAACAGCCGCCTCAGCATCGACAACAAATTACTTATCTACAAGACAATTATCCGCCCCGCCACGACGTACGCAGCCCAAGTATGGTTTTACGCTGCCAAAACTCACACCACCAGGATCCAAATCTTCCAAAACAAGATCCTCAGAATGATTGCTGACGCCCCCTGGTTCTTCCGAACAGACCGGCTCCATCAGGAACTCGCCACCCCGAAGATCGCTGATTTCGTCCGCCAATCCGCAGCTGCGCTCCATGCAGACCTCGCGGCCCATCCCAACCCCCTAGTCCGGCGGCTCTGGGAATACGACAGAGATGACATGCCTAGGCACAAGCGGCCTAAGTATGTCATCCTAGTTTAATTTAGAATGAAATGTCCAACCCAGCGGAAAAGTTGGAAACCAAAGAGGCAACTCGGAGGTGGAAAACCGATCCAATGGGGTTATTTAAGCAAAATATGTTAACACACAAGATACAGCTATAAAAATTGTAATATTGTAATAGCTAATAAACATGTATGAAATCTGAATCTGAATCTGAATCTGCACCCTCCACATCCAATCTCGTGGCCTCCGGCAATAACTGAGGCTTTATAAACGAACCACGGAGCTGCAATAGTCAAAAGTCGTTTGGCTCGCAAGACTCCTTCGATTAATGGACACCTGAGTCTGGGTGCCACCAAACGACCGAAACCCTCAATCGCGTTATATATGTTATATGTATTATATTCATTGTATATAGTAGTTCTTTAAATATATTATTTAAACCACGCCGATCTATTATTTTCGTGTAGCCTTTACCGGTCACCACCAACGCCGCCACCACCATCGCCACCTCCAACGTCGCCACCCGCTCGCTACATCATTACCTAGGCAACGGTAACAATTGGCGCTCAGCACGTGGGGCTCACTAGAAAGCAACGCGCTTCCAACCCACGACGACCTACCGACGAGCAACCGCAGCACAAGATGCCTGAAACAAGATCGACAAAAACCTCCGGACTGGATGCCGGGTCCAATACATCTAGTGGCGCCCAACAAAACGACGAAGATACAAAACTCGCACTCGCTCTTATCACGGCTAAGCTAGCTAATAACGAGAAACCAGCGCAATTCAAAGGCGAATCGCTTGAAAACCCAAGTGGTGGAAAACGTACGAAGCTTTTGTAAATACGTTCGAAGAATTCGCGGATTTGCTACGGGAAGAATTCGACAACATTACCATAAGAAGTCAACTGACTGCACAATTCTACGGCAGAAAACAAACGACCTCAGAAGGCGCAGCCGAATTTCTACAAAAGAAAAAGAAACTGGCCGATCGACTAAACATAGAGATAAGCGAACATATTCCGCTTCTTATTACGCAACTTCTACCGACGTTACAAATACATTTTATCGATACGACACCCACTTCCGTGCTGGCACTCCTTAAGAAAGCAAAATTACTAGAAGCCGCCCTGAAACCCATCGCAACCGCAGAACCGAAACCTACTACTGTCAAGGCAGCAACACTGAAATACACGCCTCCGTTGCTACCTTGTCATTTTTGCCCAGGAAGACATTTCAGTCGAGATTGTCCCACTCAGCAACGATCGGAACCAAGCTCGGGAAACGGGGGACGGGCCGGCAACAACCCAGACCGGCCCTCAACCAACTAAACGTCGAAGGACTACGACCCATCGCGCGCATCAAAATAAACGAGCACGACTTACAAGTCCTGTTCGACACAGGAGCGACGCACAACTTCATAAAAAGATGCGGCGCCCTTACCGCCGTGCAACCCCCGTCGAATGACTACGCCATAGCCGCTCAAGGGTCTCAGCTAAACATACTTGGGGAAACCGTCGAAAAATGCGAATTATTATCGGAAGAGGTAAACGTTAAATTTCTCGTCGTCGAAGACCTTACGGTGCCTGTAATACTACGACAAGAATGGCTACTAGACCAAGAAGCAGTTATCGACTTTAACCGACACTGCATCCACTTTGGAAAAAACCAGCGACAAACGCTATTCTGGCACAGGGACACGACCGTCAGACGCGTCCGACCGATCGATCCTCTCGAAATAAACCAAGGATTCTCCGACGAGCATCAACCCCAACTAGTCTCTTTACTAGACGACTTCCAACCCGTGTTCTCGACTGATGGTCCACAAACAACCACGAGAACCACCAACCACAAGATTCGCCTGAAGGAAGACAGACCGTTCCGTTTACCGACCTACCGGTACTCACCCGCCAAGAAAACTGTGATTACCCAAGAAGTAGAAAACATGCTAGCGACCGGTATCATAGAGGCATCTCATTCTGACTACTCGTCACCCATAGTAGTAGTCGACAAGAAAGATGGCACGTCAAGATTCTGTGTAGATTACCGGAAACTAAACGAGTTAACCCATGATGAAACTTCCAACTTACCGGTAATACATGAAACGCTCCGCGACCTCGGAACCGCCACGGTATTTTCCACTATTGACCTGAACAGTGGGTACTGGCAGGTGCCTTTAGACGAATCATCACGACCATACACGGCCTTCTCGAGTCCCGACGGAGCCACCTACCAATTTCGGGTGATGCCTTTTGGCCTTAAGAACGCACCGGCGAGCTTCCAGAAATTTATGACCAACGAAGTGTTTCCCGGATATTTGCGGAAATTTCTATTGGTGTACTTAGACGATATTGTGGTATACTCGAACTCGGTGGAAGAACACTTACAACACCTGCGATTAACGTTCGAGCGCCTACAACAACACCAGCTAAGGGTAGCGCAAAACAAATGCAAGTTTGGGGTCGATAGCATCAGGTACCTCGGTCACGTTATCACTTCCACGGGAAACGTGCCATTACCGGAACACGTCGAAACCATTGCGGCATCCGAACGACCGACTAATCGCACGCAACTTCGCCGCTTCCTAGGATTGTCCAACTGGTTGCGCGACTACATACCAAACTGTGCACAGCTTCAAGCACCACTCCATGATTTGTTAAAGTCGTCGCAAAAATTCCGCTGGGACGAAAAAGCCGAAGAAGCGTTCCAACAAATTAAACAAAGCATTGTACAGCCCTTAGAACTAAGTCGACCAGATTTCGAAGAGCCATTCTTCTTGCAAACGGATGCCAGCGGGGTAGGAATAGCCGCCGTTCTCTACCAAGAACCCCAGGGTCAGAAGAAAATCATCAGCTATGCAAGCGCAAAATTACGACCAACCGAACAGAAATACCACGTGAACGAGCAAGAATGTTTGGCAGCCGTATGGGCCGTACCTAGAGGATAAGCGGTTCACTCTCAGAACGGACAGCCGAGCGCTTACCTGGCTTGATCGCGCTAAAGAAGTCAAAAGCAAGTTAATGAGGTGGTCTCTGCTCCTCCAAGAATTTAACTTTGACGTGGAACACTGCCCGGGAGAAAAGAACGAGCTACCGGACCACCTTTCCCGAAACCCAACTTCGGAAGAATCCATCGAGACTCACTGGGAACGGTTGTTGCCGCCGTCTTCGAGCAGCAATGCCGTAGAGAAACCAATGGTGATGCAGCTAACTCCGGTCTCTAATCTTGTGCGCGAAATACAAGACACGCAACAAACCTCACCGGAAATCCAACGGATCATTGCTGCCTGGGAAAGAGTCCAAGCCAACGGCCCCGGCCACGAAGCCGACACACACAATGAATATAGGGTACACGAGGGCTACTTGTACCACGTGACCGAAGAAATCCTTACGCTCTTCGTGCCCACTGAGTTAAGAGAGCGAGTCATGTACGCATACCACGACAGTCACTACGCCGGACACCCAGGAGCAGAAGAGACGCTTCGAGCAATCGTCGAAAGGTTTTGGTGGCCACGAATACGAAACGACGTCCTCACCTACGTCAAATCATGCTGGGTTTGCGCAGCAGTAAAAAGAGGACCGCTTCAAGAACGCGCCGCTAACCGGCCAAGAGATCCGTCACTGCCGTGGGAGGTAGTGTCCGTTGACCGGATGGGACCATATACGTCAACAAAACTCGCAAAGAAATGGATCCTTGTAGTAACGGATTTATTCAGCCGCTGGGTAGAAGCATTTCCGATGAAGACGATCACAAGCCCGGCCGTCGTCGAAGTGCTAGAGCGGGAAGTATTTCAGCGATTTGGCTACCCAAAGGCCATCGTTACCGACAACGGAGGCCAGTTCCTTTCAGTCGCCTGGGATGCGGCACTTCGCAAGTGGGGGTCATACCATTGGACAACACCCATATGGCACCCACATGCCAACCCAGTGGAAAGGAGGAACCAAGAGATAAAAAAGGGGTTACGGATCCAGTTATATCAGAAGGATCCAGCAACGTGGAACGAAGTCCTTCCCACCATTCTATACCAACTAAGAACGCGGAAGAACGCAGCCACCCGAACCACACCTGGAGAAGCGTTACTGGGTCAACGACTTCAACGACCAGGAGACTGGGAACTTCCAACTACATCCAGAGACGACAATCCACAACAGCGCATCACCAAAATCCACCGAAACCAGCATCGTTACAGATCCCGTTATGCTGACTACATGCCGCCGAAAACGCAGTACAAAGAAGGAGACTGGGTAATGGAAAGAACGCACCAAGAATCAGGGAATGGAAAATTTCCGGCAAAATTGAGCGGACCATGCAAAATCATTCAATCAGCAGGAGTGAATGCGTACTGAATCGAGCGGGCAAACTTGGAATGGGCAAAAATTCACGTTCACGACTTGCGGACCGCACCGGCTCGACCGCCATCAGCACCAGCCGCCCCGGCTCAACCACGATCAACCTCAGCCACCCCGGAGACCACTCTTGACCAGGGGGGACTGTTACCCGACCCCTACTACGCTGCACCCTCCACATCCAATCTCGTTGCCTCCGGCAATAACTGAGGCTTTATAAACGAACCACGGAGCTGCAATAGTCAATAGTCGTTTGGCTCGCAAGACTCCTTCGATTAATGGACACCTGAGTCTGGGTGCCCACCAAACGACCGAAACCCTCAATCGCGTTATATATGTTATATGTATGATATTCATTGTATATAGTAGTTCTTTAAATATATTATTTAAACCACGCCGATCTATTATTTTCGTGTCGCGTTTACCGGTCACCACCAACGCCGCCACCTCCAACGTCGCCACCCGCTCGCTACATCATTACCTAGGCAACGGTAACAACGTCACTACTTGAACGAGAGCGAGCAAAATCTTTCAAGATCGACTGATCACATTGAATGCAAGCAGACGACTACAATAATAAACGAACTTACTATCGGTTACCGCTAATCGCTCTCAGAACATTATGATTTGTGCAGCAATGTTATCACTATAAATCAGTTAGTGTAGTGTGCTCTATGCAACTGGTTCGTGTATAAGATGAGTTAATCTAAAAGAGCTATTATTCAATAAAAAATATGAGCCATTGTCACGTAATCATCTCAATATATTTCTCCCATAAACAAATATTCTGTACGAGTTCTAAATGGAACCTGAACAGTTTTTTGAATATAGTGCTTTCATTGAAACATGAAAAATTAGCATCAGGATAACAAACGCTAAAAAAGAATCAATAACTGAAAAGCACAATCCTGATACGTGTGTATTTTATCGTCAAACCAACCTAAAGTTTTTCCAACAATTCCAGATATTAGCTTTATAATTCTGCATTATGTATGCTGTTTTTATAAAGCTAACTGCACGTAAGTAAAATTAAAGTCTCTGAATAAAGTATTGTCTAAGATTAAAACAAACAGCTGTGAGAGTTATGGATCCATAAATGAAAGTCGTTGTTAATTTGAACTTTAATATTATCATAGATAATTACATTACGTGACGACATTCCTATTTTCATAATTATTCAAAACAAGCATACAGAAAAAACATTTAACTTTCTAGTTTACAACTGTGAGATGTAACTAGTTTTTAAAAAAATATTTGATACCAAAGTAAAAAAAAGATATTTTTAAAAAACGTTATTACTTCCATACAATCTTTTAAATCGGAATTAAATAATAAAAAATAAATTTGTTAATCAACATGTTTAAAGCAGAAGTAATATTAATTCCTTTGAAATAACACCTTATGAATAGTTTGTAAATCGGGTACTAATTTATCGTTACTTTTCGTGGAAGCAGCTGTCTTACTCAAAGCAGCTATAATCCTAAAATCAATTAAAATAGGTCATTTTATATGGTTATAACTGATACTTACGCTGCAGAATCTTGCTTAGCTGGTATGGCAGGTCCCGTTGGATTGTTAATTGGCCGCTTATTAACGAGAAGACATTTCATCGGTTGTCCATCTAATTGTCGATTATGATAAGTATCGACAGCCTTCTGTGCATCCTTCAAATTCTTATAAATAACTTCAGCCGTACCTGGCCTTACTAAACGAGCAACTAGTAACTGTCCAATATCTTCGAACAATTCTCTTATGTCGTCTTGGGTGACAGATTGCTGCAAATTTGACACCACAATCCTATGTCCTGCAGGAACTACCACCTTAGTTTTTGTTGGAGTTGAAAATATTCCATGAGATTGCGTTGGCATAGGACTTGTGTCTAGCCTCGAATGTACGTTTGAATTTCGAGTAGTTCCGTGCATAAAAATAGTTTGTTTTAATGGAGATACTAGAGGCATTTCTTCGTCTTCAGGTGCGTCTAAATCAACATATCCAGTTGCCGTTACTCGACCCCTAAATAACAAAATACTTTTTAATTCGTACATTACTTAATACTTCTTAAAGATATCAACAGAATATCAAAAATTGTTAAAATCTGATAATTATGTGACAATGGACATCACTGCACCTCCATGAATTTTCCGGAGCCAAAAAAATTCGAGTATCTATGTATGTCTATGCTTTACTGTGCAACATTAATGTCACATTTTTTAATGATAAAATAAGAGTTTGGATCGAGGTTTGGAATTTCGAAGCAACACCAAAAATCTCTTTAATCCTATATTAGCTTATTTTTTTTAATTAGTCGAAAGCATTTCATAATCTGTTAAGGAAACACATTTAAACCAATAAAAATACTATTCTGCTACTACAGCTTGTTAAATATGTTTATTTAAACCCTTCTACGAAAAATACCGATATGTCTTTAGAATTATGATACCTACCGGATTCTAACACATTATATTAATTTATTTTAATGGTCGGACTATCGAAATATAGACAGGCGAGGTTACAAGTAAAATAAATATTAAAGGAATTATAGACAAAAATCCAAGTGTTGTGTACGTTCTTTGACTTATACAGTCTCATTTAGAAGATAAAGAAGTCGAAAAAATTCATTATAAATATGTAGTTAATTTTTTCTATTGTTTCAAAGTATAATTATCAAACGCTCTGATTTGAGATTACAGTTGAAGCACCGTGTATTTCAAAAGCAGGAAAATCGACAGGATAGGTAAAAAATCTATTAACCCAAACATTTTATGAAAATACTTCATAATAAACACATCGGTTTCTGGAAAAATTGAATGCAAAACTGTATTTTGTCCTACATACACGCCTCCGCCTCGGGAAACGCGTTTCAGTTATGAGACTTGATGAAGTTATCACAGATCAGCAAATATATTTTTAAGTAAATTTCTATGCTTCGTTAGACACCATTATGGAAAAAATTAATGACATCAGTTTTTTGTTATTGCAAACGCAAAAAAATTGAATAGATATCTTAGGTCAAATAATTTACTTTCTTTATGCAGTGCACGCCACTTAGTAGAATCACGTTGGCACTTGGTTTTTGATAACAATAACCGAATGATAACAATATTCGAAATTCAGAAAAAAACCAGATACATGTTGATTAGTTAGAAATCAGTAAATGCATACAGCGTGTATATCTGATTGACTGGTTGTTAATTTAGAAGGTAAAATCATAGCATTAATAGAAGCAAAAAAATGTTCACAAAACGTTTAAAAAAATTAATAATTTTGAATCAAATAAATCGAAAAAAAGACGTTTGCATTATTTCCAATCAACAAAAATATTATTAGACGTTAAATGTAATATAGAAACTGAAGGTATACTGGAAGTTATCATTTCGAAACTGTTTGAATTTTATGCGCAGACGTCAATTTTGCACGATCCAGTAATGATACACAAATTACTTAATGCAATTGGCCACGTACTAATCTCAAAGTACAAAAACCGATTCTCAAGAATCCCAAGTTGAGTTGGAACACATAAAGGTAGTTCGTTAAGCCGTTAAGTTTTATCTATCATGAACGGTTTTCAAGCGTGTACAAATAAATCTTTAGTACTCTATCTAAAAAAGAAATATAATTAGACGACAATGCGAAGATAAAATGAATAAAACGACTCGAAGACAATACGTAGCATAACATATTGGAAATCAGCGAGACAAGAGCAAAGATATAAAATGAGAAAATAAAAAATGTTATCAAATAACAAAATGGTGACCGATTAAACATTTCAAAACAAGATATTTAGAAAACGGATCAATCGATTTTTCAAAATAAAACATTTATAAAATCCTTAAATTATCTACTATAACATTTTTTTCGATCTGCCCAAACATTTTTTTTTTGCAACAATCATTTAAAACAAAGTAGGCTTGCTGCCATTAAACAAGAAACAAACAAACAAGAAAAATAAAACAATGAAAGAAGGACGTGTTTCAGATTTTACTAAAGACAAGAGCTGGCTGCTTGTCTTTTATATCTTCTGCTGCAGTTACTATTCTCACCAGCAGTTCTAATTCCGTGTTTACTGGCGTCTCATGCAGAGGTCTTCATCTGACCCTAGAAAAAAATGTAGAGGATTTAGGTCGGGATTTCGATATCTTCTGCCATAAATTCTACGAGGTTCTAGTGCATTACGCCTTGCCTCTCCAAAAACCAAATGCATGTTAAGAAGTTTAGCGTTTTGATGATTTTGCATTTTTATACACAATTTATGCAAAATACGCACACAAGTGATAAACGTGACAGAAACAAATGAAGCAGTAAATATTTTTTTAAAACATATTTCTAAAGAACAAGATCAAAAAGTACTATTTTAATTTGAACATACAAGTTAGAAAACACGTGCCTCGAGTTTGAAGTACGCGTTTATTATTCGGTTTTCATGTCTAACGACAATCTCATAGGGGGGGGATCATATTTGGTATTGCGACTAGTAGATTTAGAACTTGAACTTCTTTTACATCCAATCAATTCTTACTATCAAACGGCGTGCCATCTCGCGCAAAAAAATTTTAGGCAATTTTTACTATTTGTTTTTGTAAATGCAGATGGCATTAAATAGGACACAATTTATTAGATAACATTGCCACCTTTTTAGTCCATTTTCTACTTTTTCTTAAAATGAAATAATATAACTGTTCTGATTTGCTCTGTGAGTCATTTGTATGTACTTACGGTATTCAATACAACCAGAAGCTTTTTTAATTTTACCATGAATTAAATGTGTGGTGCAGTTTTTTTCCTCTTTTGTCTATTTTGATGGTTGCAGACAATGAGGCAGAATGTATAGTTGACATCATGCAGACAACTCGTTTGAATCTACCGATTTAGAGAAACGTTTTATTTTTCTATAATTTTAAATAATTTTATGCCTTTCCCATATACGTAACTGTTTATTTATTTATTAGTTATTGGCGGCGACATGTTTCGACCTAACGGTCATCATCAGGCCTAATTAATAAATAAATTAATAAATTAAAATTAAACAGTTTCTGTCAAAATGACATATAAATTAAACAGTTACGTATATGGGAAAGGCATAAAATTATTTAAAATTATAATTAAAAATCCCATTTTGAGATTCACAATGGATAATACAATCTTTTATTTTTCCTTATGAATATAGTTTCGCCAAGTTTTAATTTTACAAACTGACAATCCTCTGTTTATTCAATTGTTCTCACTTTCAGTTTTAACAATGTCTCGTAGGTATTTACACTATTATTGTCCATATATTTTTTAAATGATCTATTAGAAAGTAAATAGTATGTAACGTTATAGACATCAATAATATGAGAAGAAAATAGTTGTAAATCGGTAACATTTTGCCAATTCATATGAATTTAACGCTTGCAGAATTTGATAAAATCGATTTCTTGGCATGGTTTTTGAAAATATTAACGTTTCGATTATTGGATCCGTAGTTCTTCCCTATCCTTCTTCACTAGATCAATTACTTTTTTTTTGTCAGATGTTTTAATTTGATGCTATTTTTTATTTTTGTGTTGTTTAAATTTTTCAATATTTTGTTCATATTAACGGTTATATTATATTCGCAATAAAATTAAATAAATCATCATCTATAAATAATTTTAAAATCTCAAAAATATCATTAGGATTAATCAATGAACCATTCATTGCTATGATAATAAACCAATATTGACTCTTTTGTCCACGTAGTGTCATTGACCACAACTTTTACTCCCGTCATGCCTGTAAATTGTTTAAGTGTAAGAACTTTGTCTTTTCAACCAATCGGCTTTATATTTATATTGTTTAGTTATGCTTAAAATTTCAGAACTTTCCGAACTTACACTTTTCATTATCCTCACTCGAATTATCCGAATAATCTTGGAACACATTAGTCGAAGGACACGAAATAACTCAATAAAAAACCTAATCAAATCCGTTTTAAATTCAACACTGTTGTAATCCAAAGACGTCAGCAATTCGTATAGCATAAGTAATCTATGTTAAGATCGCAGCGCCACCGCGGCGTAAATAGAAAACTAATTTAATGATATACACTTTAAAATGTATTGGCTTTTTAGTGTTTATAAGTGATGCTACAGTTAAACCTAAAGTATTTTTATCCTATTAAAGATATTTTTAGGGTGATAGGTGTATTTATTTAGAACAATTTAAATGCAAGCTTTCGAACTTGGTCTAAATAAATATACCTATTACCCTAAAAATATCTTTAATATGTAGTATGGTGAAAGTTTTATGTCTGTTTTTATCCTTTTTATTGTTGCTTTTTTTAAGAATAACGTAATAAGTTTAACTAAATTAACTAAAATATGTAATGTACAATAATAATTAAAATTTACCGGTTAAGATTTTGCAAAAAACAATGCTTTGGTTTCCCAAGACATTAAAATATGTATCCTTATATCAACCATGTGCATTTTTTTAATAACTGTGCAGGACAATTTGATAGTACATGCACTTGTCGAACCCATTTCACTAAGAACTGATTTTAGAGAGACGCCTGAATGGATTTCTTTTCAAGCAAAGAGGAATATTTGAACAACAATTACATTAGGAAAAGTTAACAATCGCTGATGCTTAAGAGTTTCACAAATGTATACACACTGACAAAAAAACGGTTAAACAAAAAAGTGCCCTTTTTGAACAAGGTATAAAAAAAAAGTATGTGTCAATCCTGCAACCTCTATTTCATATCTTTAAGATTTACGAAACAGATTTGCTTAGAGCTAAGGGAACAGGAAGAAATATTATAAAAGGAAAGAGATTAATGGCTTGTTCCACCAACACTACTTAACCTTAAGCAAAGCTTAAAAACCGAGTTACAATTGTTAAAACCATAGCAACGATTGTTTTTAAGCATTGCTTAAGTTTAAGTCGTGTTGGTGAAACCGGCTGTAAAAGATGGAGGAATTAGAGCTGGGTGTTTAAAGCGTAAACTGAAGTTGTATACATAGAACTTACAACGTAAAATGTTTCTAATTGAAAATCAAATTTACAAAGTAGAATGAAAGTAAGAATGTATAATTTAAATTGTAATATGATAATAAATCAATTTGATTAAGTTGGTAATAACAAATATTCAAGAAATTTATAAAATTTAAAACTGATAAGACTCACCTGCCGTGTAGTGAAGTATAAGGAACCCAATTACCAAGATTCTCCTGATGGTGCATTTGTGACCTCTTTGAATGTAATGATGACGTGTTCAACACCTGTGGATGCGATAATCGTGAATTGGCACTGACGTTTTCCACAGGAAAGTATTCATCACTTAGCAATTGAAATGATGGAGTTCGATATTCATAATCATTCAAAATTGTTTTACGAATTAATCGAGGTGAGATGTTATGTTGAATAGGTTTCCGTCCTATTGAAGGCGATCGTTTGGTTACATTTTTTTTTCTATTTTGTGTAATGAGACCCAACTGCTGTTGCACAGCTAAATTTATGTTGTTAGTACTCAATTTATTTTTACTTGTCATTAAAGATATTTTGCCATTGCGATCTGTTTTTTGATAGATGTTGGAACCTATGGCTCGAATATTAGTATTTACTAATCCTCCTCCTTGTCTTATTTCTCTTAGCTTGACTAGAGTATCGCGCGCATCTCTAGTTTTGGCTCTTTTGGCTAACACGTCTCTAGCATCAGCAACAGTTTTGCGTTTCTTTAATATGATTTTCTGCCGGGCATCTATTATTTTACCACCAAGTCGATTACCTTGACGTCTTTTATTAATATTTAAATGCCTTTTGTTATTATTTTTGAACTTGCTGTTACTAAATAACATAAAGAAATCATTTATGTAGAAGAAACGATTAATATAAATCTTACCTCGGTTTGTATGCCATCGTAAAAATTTTTAATGTACGATCAAGATATTCAATTTATATAACGGTTAACACTACAGCTTATAATATTTATAATTTTTTCACACTTTAAGTTTCTGAATTACACACAAATAAAATGTCGGTATTGTAACTATATTCATAACTGTAGTGACGTAGTTGTTAAATAAGGCAGTGTTGCCAAGTTAAAAAAAATGTTACTAAAAATTAAACAACTTTTTATAATTTATAAATTTTGTAACAAAATAGTTATTTGTATCACTAGTCCAGAAAGTGCTATTTTGCAAGTATGAGCATATTTGTTGGCCGAGGTGAAGCCGAGTGATACACAAAATTTTTTGTGCTGACCTTTATATACTATAAATTTAGTAAAAACAGTTATTTAAATGTTGATTTTTAATAAAATTTAATAACACATGTTGATAAAACTGAAACCTGTAATGACGAAATTAAATTGTTTTTAAAACTAATTTCACATAGCGTTTTTCACTGAACAAATTTGAATGCGCACTTATACCGGGTGAGTTTACTATGAACTATAATTGTGTTACCGGCAGTGCATTAACATTGCACTTCCAGTGAAAAATGAAATGCTTGAACAGTGCATCATATAATATATAATGGGAGAACTTCTTTATACTGTTACGCTTCGAATTAGTAACGACGTTGTTACTTTACAACTTCCAGACCAATCAACGTACTTTAAGCTAATAAGTAAAGTTAAAATGCATTTATCTAGAATTTGCATATATCAAATGTGTTTTTAGCTGATAATGTATATACAGTAAATTACGTAAATGAATTTGTATCAAACAATTTTTTACATGTTGAGGATATAGACAACATTCAAATTATTGAAATTCGAAATGTTTGCACTGGATCTGTTGCACTTGCATCTGTTGTCAGTGCACCAAAATCTGCACTACTACAGAATCAAGTGCATTTATCAGACCAGTGAAAAATAATAAAACTGAATCAGTACGCATTAAAAATACCAGTGAAAAATAACAGGCACACTCAGTGCGTAAAAGTGCGCACTAGAATGACCAGTGAAAAACGCTAACAATTAAATTACATACATAGGAGGTGTTATTACAATTTAAATTACATGAAAATAGCACTATTGTTGTTTTTAGCAATTGTAAGTTGTAACGTTGTAAGAAAAGTTGTTACATTTGTTTAAAAAAGTTTTGTTAGTGTTATTCTTATTGTTATTCTAAACGTAACGGTGTATCTTAATAAATCAATAAATAAATCTGACAGATTGACAGATGACGTTTAATAGACTATTCCAAACCACGTGACAAATCAACTGTCATTATGGTAGACGGTTGGCACCTTTTACCTATAGTAGCAATGATAGTAGGCACACATTACGTTTAATGACTATATTGTGTATGTTAATTTTTAGTGTATTATTCATTCTGGTTGAGTATAAGCATTGTATAAGTTTATTCTGTGACTTAAATTTTCTTTGGGGTGTTTCACAAAGACATTTAGTGACTAATAATATTATTAATATTTGAATTTAGCAATTTTCTGAAAAATATTGAGGTATATAAATTCCACAAATAACTTGTGCATCTGAAACTTTATTGTATCGGTGTTGACTGTGTTACAGACCAAGTTTTGACGTTAACAGTAAGAAAAGTGGATGTATGTAATACATATATAAATAGAACATTATCATGTCATTGTGTCGTACATTTGTTGACACACAGTTTCTACATTAAAGAACAAATGAAAGTTTACAAGCGTATAAATATTTTGAAACCGGATTTGATTAGACTTGGGTGCAAATTAAAGAAATACTAATTGTTGGAAAGTTGTGTAGTCTGCTTTTCTACATGCTTTTTTCATCTAATAATACTCAGTACTACAGTAACCCACTCTGGTAGTACATTTTCTTTTGCGGATTGGTCCATCATTAATTTTCTTTCTTCTCCACAGTAATAAAACTAATAACGTGCGATTTATTGTCGTTCTTATTTGATAAATTTTAGGTTAGGGTCAATGTTTACTATACGAAAATCATTACCCAAATAAGCGACTACCGCTTGCAAAAAATACAAGTTATAAAGTCCCCCACTACAAACCCTAAATAACCAACTATCAAATAGCCGAATTTCCTGAGCAGAAAAGACACCTTAATACTACACTTATAGGTTGAACATTTAGTTAAATTATGCTGTTTTATGGTAGCAAAACCAGTGTTTGATTTTAATCGCGGTTTGTAAAAGCTACAAGTGTATAAATATTTTGTGGAGCTGAATTTTTTCAAAGCTTTGGTTGTTCTGTAAACAAATTAAAAAGGCTGTTGTTATATTGTTGTAAAGGTGTGGGTCTGCTTTTATACAAGCATTTTTATCTAATAATATACTTATAGGGTAAACGTTAAGTTAAATCATCCATTTTATGGCAGCAAAATCGGTCTTTGGTATTTTAATAGTAGCTCTTTAAGAATGGAACAAAAATCTCTACCTGCTTAGCAGCCACAATTAACAATAATGCACGTCAATGTCAGTGTAAACATAGCAATAACACTGTCAATAAAATCAACAGGGTCGGACACTTACTTTCTGTATTCTCCCTAAAGTGAATTAAAATCAGTTAAAATCTACTAAAAATAATAAACACCGTTCTTAAATACAATTATTATTAATAAATATAACCCTATTTAACTAATAATGTCAAACATTTTCAATAACAACAACAGTAAACAATCATGAAAACAGTTTTATAATACAGCAAATGGTTCACAAACAAACTGTGTGCCAACAGGCGGCCATATTGCTAACTGGGGGGTTATTCTACACTTTCGCATTTGCAAAAATCGTTCGCATTGGCAACGTAATGCGATATTTCCGTGAATGTGAAGGTCGAATGCGAACGGTAGAGTACTCGCTTTCGTATTTATACGTGCGTATTTGAAAAATGTAATCTCATTAGTTTGCAATTAAATTTATTATGAATCATCTGATTGTTTATATTTTATTATATTATTTTATACTATTTATTATAACTATTTATTCACTTTAAAATTAATTATTACAGCAATAGATAAATATATACAGGCTATATCAGAAACTCTTACGTTAATTTTAACACTGACTGCAGTTAACTAAATGAATTATTTTTCTCTATTCGACTCAACAGCATGGGTTCTTCCAAAAAATCAGTTCAAAACTTGTTTATTGGAAAATAGAGGTAAAAAATTGACGAATTTTTCATAATGTTATAATCAAAACAGTTCAACTTGTCGAGTTCTTCTATGAGTTAAAATTAACACACGTATTTCTGACACACTTTGTATAAGAACGTAATGAGTGCAAAAATTAAAAAAAATTTTAGATATGAATTAATTTTTTTGTAGAATTTGTATCACAGTTTTCTAATAACAAGTTTATATCATTTTCTGAGGATAAAATTAACAACCTTTTCTGTTGTGGCACGTACATGTTTATTATTGCTTAAAATTTTTATTATTATATAATTAAAAGTAATTTTTAAAAAACTATGATTAATTTATTATTTAAAATTTAAGCGCACTTTCTACTACAAATTACGTACCGAGCATGCGCAAAAGATTTTAACGCGACGTCGCCAAATGTATGTTCTCAAATTTTAAAACGAATCTGTTTTAAATGCAATCAACGCAATACGAAAGTGTAGAATACATCCTAGGCCGCCTGTTCGCATTCAAATACGAATCGCATTGAATACGAACAGTGTTGTAAATTATCTATATAAATTCATATAGATATAAATTAATCTAGATTCATATTTTTTATCTATTTATATGTATCTAGATACAATCAAAAAATATATAAGTTATATGTATCTGTACATATATAATTTTTTATTTAAATTATTTAAATATTATTTATAAACAAAATTGAGTGTCCCGTAAAATTCCAGTTACAATATATGTATGTTTTTTTCAGTAATTTCCCGCATTCCATAGTAGTTCTTTAAATGAACTCCATCTATCGTTCTTACTACCTAGATTATTTCATCTATTATCTGTTATCTATATAAAGTTTAAATAGTTTATCTATTATCTAATACCAGATATTTTTTGAAAGAAAAAAATTTATTTATATCTATATAATTTAAAAATTATCTATTTACAACACTGGTTACTCTACAATTCAATTAATCGAATTGCAGCAGAATGTTGTTTAATTCCAATCGATGAGATAGTTTTAGGTGTTGATCTAGTTGAATGCATAATCGAATCTCTAATAGCACACAAGGTCCGTGGGACGTCCAGTTTAATTCCAATAAAACGTCCATAGACCTTTAACGGATGTCCATGAAAACGTATTGTGTGTAATTTTCTCTATAAGAAACTGTAAAAATAATTCGAATAACTTACTTATGTGCAGATACACTCACTTTTGGTTTCTTTATCAAACCCATCTTTTTACAAAGCAGAGAGAATATAAAAAGCCAGCTACATACCAAATTTCAAGATACTAGGACTTTTGGTTCGAGAGTCATCGTGGGTACATCTAAAGATAATTTAAATAAGATGCAGCACTCCGTATGAATCCAAGTCAAAAGAATATAAAGAAAAACTGTTATTTTTTAACGTATCTTTCTTTCCCTTCAAGATATAAAATATTTTTCTAAAAAAAATCGTTGCAGGCAGGATTCGAACCTAGGATTATATATGGATTTCACTTTAAATTTTAAATCGAGTATCTAATAAACTGTTAATGTTAGAAAAAAATTTATTTGAATAAATTGTTAAAAAGAAAATCTATAAGAAAAAAAGAAAATATTCGAATAATTTACATACGTACAAAATTATATAAGAAAAACTTAAAAATGGCGGAACACCCACTTCCGGTTTCTTTATCAGACTCATTTTTTAATGAAACCGAGAGTATATGAAAAGCCAGCTCCATATCAAATTTCAAGTTACTAGGACTTTTGGTTCGAGAGTTATCGTGGGTACTAGTGATGGAGAATAAGTAACTATTCGTTACTTGAGTACTCGTTACTCGCTAGGATCCGAAGTAACGATTACTCGATAGGCAAAGTATTCGTTACATAGTTACATTCGTACCATTCGATTACAGTATTCACATCTGCAAAATCGGTTCCAGTACCCGTTTGTACTTAGTACACATCATTACTCGTTTTATGAATTGTAATTTTGTAGGGACAATATTGAATACAAAGCGCTTAAACGACGCAGTACCTTAACTTTTTAAACACATTATTATACGGATAATAGTGATCTCTGTTCTTCCCTTAGATTTCTTAAATTAAATTCCTTAAATTGTGCAATTTATAAAACCAAAATTATCAACGTTTTGAGGTATAAGTGTACTTATTCGTATTCATACATATACAAATGTTAATTCTGTTATTTTCTGGATAACATCTTTTTCAAAATTTAGCAAAAACAAAATTTATTATTATCGAAAATTTATAATTTTATACTTTGAAATATTTGTTGAAGCTTTTACATTATATATTGTGTTTATTTCCATTTCTTAAAATTAATTTTAAAAGCGTTAATAAATACTAACAATCCAAAGTACATATGTTTTGTATTTAAAATGATAAGTTTCTCCGGTATCAGCTACTGTCAAAAATGTTTACATAAATTCGTGTTTTTCAACACGTTCTAGTCATTTATGCACATACGTCTAAAGTAATCAAATCCCTATCGCGAAACGATTCAAGGAATTATATTCCGGTACCCGTATTTATTACCACAAAAACATACAGTTGTCAAAGTAGTCATAGTATCCAAAGTAATCAAAGTAATCAAAGTAACGAATTAAAGTAACGAATACAAAAACTATAAGTAACGAATAATAACGATTACTCAAAAGTAACGAAATTCACCATCACTAGTGGGTACATCGTTACACACAGACACCTAAAAATTTTTTTGTCAAAAATATATTTTTTTGATTCAGACCTTGAAACACTGCAAAAATTCGATAAATTACTGTTGAAGTTTCTTTTCCATCAAAAGATAAACCTGCAAACAAACAAATAGTGGAGGAGGAGGAGGAGGAGGAGGAGGAGGAGGATGTGGACCCACCAAACCACCCGAACTTGCTTGGTACAAGTTCGCCACAAATGGGATAGGTAAGAAAGAAGATGTTTCATTGAAGGGATAAGTCTCGTTAAGACAGTTGGATGGGCTAGGGTAACGGTACGTGCTTTGAGAGCACGCGTTTCAGCGAGGCACCTGCCTTTCGGCTTATCCTCGCTTCTAGGGCATAAGACCAAGAAGGTATGAAAAGGACTTAGAAATTGTGAAGGAAATAAGAGAGGCAGATTAGTTAAGTAGCTACGGCGAAAAATAAACTAAAAGTGTTATTCAAAATAAAATACTGAAAATAAATGACTCTAAATTAAAATACGTGCTGTTAATAATTATAAAAACTAAATTCCTACTTTGCCGTAGCGTACTTAGAAAAATAAACAAAACCATGCAAATTTGTTAGCAAAATAAAACTTATTCTTATTGTAAACTCTGATCTCTCTTAGCGAATGGTCTATACATGTTGACATCAGGCACCAGTGCTAGGATGGCCTGAGGGGAATCGGGAAATGGGTTAAGAATGTTTAGTAGGGCGCTCGTTCTCCATCGAATTCGCGACAAGCGAGAATCCGATGCGCCGGAGTGTCAGGAACGCCACACGACGGACACCTGTCATCATCTAAAACGCTAATGCGTTTCAGATGACAACGAAATCCGCCGTGTGAAGACAGGATTTGGACGGCCTCTCGTCCAGGGACGTGGGGCATTCTGACCCAGGTAAGGATATCCGGGATAAGAGAATAGGCATTACGCCCTTTATGGGAAGTGTCCCACAGCCGCTGCCATTCACCCAAGATCAAGACCTTTAAGTGACGCTTGGCCGCTGAAAAGGACGGAAAATTTTCGTTTGAAACGTGCTGGTCAAGGAAATTGCACGAGCCAGCCTTGCGAAGAACTTTGGTGCAGTAAATTTCCTGCAAAAGGAGATGTAGAGGAGGATGTTTGGAAATCACACAGAGGGTATCTACGGGAACGGTGCGATACGCCCCTAGGATAGTTCTTAGGAACAAGGATTGTAACGAGGCCAGTTTCCTGACCACGTGAGTGTGTCGAAGTCTGTGGTACCAGATGTCTAAGCCATAGGTGAGCATGGGAATGACTGCATTGTCGAAGATATTCGCAAGATGTTTTTTGTGAAGGTTCCATTTCAGCCGTGAGTATTTGTAGAACAAGTGCAAGACGCTCTTACACTTGTCAACCACGAAAGCGCAATGTTTAACAAAACTCAGCTTGTCGTCGAGCAATAGTCCGAGGTACTTGAATTCGAAAACCCTACGGACAGGAGTATCGTGAAGGCGCAGTGAAGGATCTCGTCTTAGTGTAGAGCCAAAAACCATGTACTTAGTCTTGTCTGCAGAAATACTTAGTTTGTTGCTGCCAGCCCAGCCAGTCACGATGTTTAGGCACGTGTTTGCTTTTGCCTCTAAGTCTCGTCGAAAATTTGCGGACACAGTGACAGTTATGTCGTCCGCATAAGCGAAAATGTCGCAGTCTGCTGGTAAGTCTTTGTCCAGGAGATCATTGACAACCAAGTTCCACAAAGTCGGCCCAAAAACCGAGCCTTGTGGACAGCCCTTCGTCAGTCGTTTCTTGAAAGTTGAACGTGAGACGTTCGCAGAATAAGTGATCGATCTATTCGACAAATAACTACGAATGATGCGCGTAGCATTTGCAGGTGCTCTTTTAACGACGAGAGCTTCGATTATAGAGGGCCACCATACGTTGTTGAACGCTCCAGAGATGTCTATGAAAATAACTAGTCTGTACTTGGAGACGTTCGATTGTGCAATTGTCATTAATCGACGGGCGGCGTCTGTCGTCGTTTTGCCAGGAACGAAGCCGTATTGACTAGGATGGAATAAAACGTTGGGCGGAATGTCGTCGTGTAACTTTTTAAGAAGTGTCCTTTCGAATAATTTGCCAAGTTCGGATAACAAAGTTATCGGGCGGTACGAGTTCGGGTTGGCGAGATCCTTCTTTCCGGGCTTGAGAATTGTGATTAGTCTACCAGCTTTCCAGCTGGTAGGAAAATAACCAATTTTTATACATGAGTTGAACAGGTCAACGATCGTTGATAAGAGAGAATCTAAAACAACCGTTCGCAAAACGTTGCAATGTATTCCGTCAAGTCCAGGAGCTTTGTTTCTAGGAATTTTGCTAGCCACCGCGGCTAAATCGTCGCTAGTGACCACCCAGTCCTGTCGGGAATTACTTAGCAAGAGAGTTCGGGATCTTATTTGGGCATGATGGGCATTGTCCGTCGAGGGATCGTCGTCCGGGAATAATGTGGAAACTATTACTTTGATTGTGTCTAATTCTGAAATAGTGTATCTGTCGCCGTCTTTGACATTGGAGCACGGTTGGATCGACAGAAACTTACGGGAGGATAACCTGTAAACTAACCCCCAAGGACTCGTCGCCAGGCTTTTTTCAACAAAACTTTGCCATGAGCTATACTTCGCTGTCTTCACTGCCAGTTTGTACCGGTGAAGCGCGGCCTTATATGAGGCAAGCCATTGATGTTTTACGTCGGCAGGGGCTTTTGGTGGTGTTTTCGCAAACAACGCACCGCTCGCTTTAGCCTATCTAACTTAGGACTCCACCACGGTACACCAGCTCTAGATTTTAAGCGTATGCTATTCAAGCCATTTTGGCAAGAGTAGAGGATCATCCTGGTCAACTTATCAATGAGAGCGTCTACAGATTTTGGATCGTGGCACAAAGCACCACGTGGAAGATATAAAGGAATTGCTGTAGCGATAGCATTATTCAGGCGAACGGGATCTATGCGTTTGAAGTCAAGGATTCTTTTAGGGATAGGTACTAGGTTCGGAGCATTGACGGTTAACTCGAACCGTATCAGTCGGTGGTCACTTTCTATAACCTCAGGTATAACTCGCCAGTTCGATATTTTTCTGGCTAAACAAGGAGAAGCTAATGTTACATCGATGTTTGTTGAGCCTAAATGGCTAGCGAAAGTGAAGGGTTGATATGGTTCGTTAACAACACAGAGGTCGCGTTCACCCACGAGGTTCTCTACGCATCGTCCTCGCTCGTCGGTCACCGGGGAGTGCCAAAGCGCCGATTTCGAATTGAAGTCACCTGCTATGATAATAGGAGTGCCTCTTAGTTCATCCAAAATTTTATCTAAGTGTTGGAGATGAATACGAACATCCTCACTCGGCGGCCAATAAACGCCGACGATCGCAAAGGAGGTGTTTCCAACCGTAACCATAGTTACCGCTTTGCAGTCATTTGTTAAATGGCTGAGTGTTACTACTCCGACGGGCTTCGAGCTATTGAAAACAATAGCCGAGTAATACCGCATAGAAGAGGATGCGGCAATCCTGTTGAAGGGTACAGCCGCACCAGCGAGCTTGTACCCTGAGCCTGAACTAAACACGTATGGCTCTTGGGTCAGTAAAACGTCAATGTCGTTGTCGGAGGAGAAACTCATCACTTCGAAAGTCGCAACTCGTGAATTGCGAAGATTCACTTGCGCAAACCTCAAAGTTAATTGAGTGTCCTTAAAGTCCATAATCGGTGTTTGATATCTTGGCGTCGAGCCGTTTTAGATACGCCGGGCAGGTGTTAGAGGTCGCCTTGTGTTTGACGACGTCTCCTTTATGGCCGAAGCGAACGCAGTTAGCGCACGTCGGGTCTCGATCCGGGTTTGGGCAGGTCTTTGTTTCGTGCTTTTCAGCACAGTGGCCGCACTGTATGTCGCTCTTACAGTTCGTCGAGTGGTGGCCATATTTTTGGCAATTAAAGCAACGAGTGACCCGGATATGGTCATTGACCCGGCATGCATTCCAGGCAACATAAACTCGACGCGAGGCCAAAAGGTATCGTCTAACTTCCGGATGGACCTCAAGAATCCAATTGCAGTTAGCCCCTTCTCGATTGCCGAAGCGGAACAGCACTTTTAAGTGCTCATTTGCCAGATGAAGCACCTGATCTGAGGCATCGTGAAAGTTTTGAGAGACTAAAGCCTCTTTCACCTGCTCGGGGGACAAGTTTCTAGGAACGTCAAGAATGGAAAGTCTCGGAAACGATTTGCCTTGGAGCTTGATCGCAAGGCCGGCTTCTTCAAGGATGGCCGCAGGAATTTTCGTTAAATCTGATTTCTCAGATTCTAGTCTAATGGAGCTTTTCCCCGTCTTCGTTACACGGTCAAGTCGTAGGCCATATTTTTGCGGATCTAGGACCTTCATTAGGGTCGTCTTAGTTTCGTCCGCCGTCTTTAAAGGACTATCGGGTTTGGGAATAATTACTACTGTCGACCTGGGAACAGGTGCGACAGATTTGCCGGATGGTACTTTGACCTTTTCGACGATTTTGGAACGGGCCGCTTGTGCGTAGGACAGGGCAGGAGGTGCAGCTTCGGTTGCGGAAAGCTTGGCTGTTACGGACTGCAAGGCTGTTTGGACATCAGCCAGTGTGGAGGCAATATCAGCAGTTTGCTGCGATACGCGACGTTGGATGAGGGATTTCCTGAAAGTCGCTTGAAGCCTGCTGACTATGTCAATCATTTCTGATTGACGGGACATGGTAATCTTGCAGGCAGAGATTACCTTAGTAAGACGATTTATGTCTGCATCGAAAGAATACTCGATGCTGTCGGGAAGGGTTTCGGAAAAGACGACGTCGGCGTCGTCGTCTTCACGACGACGCTTGGAAGAAGCGGATTCAGCCTCCATAGTGGAGGCTGAAGGGGTGGGGGAACTAGAGCGCGACAGCGCCACGCTCGTAGAGTGTCGGCTGGAAAGTGCACTGATACCTAATACCCTTTTGGCCGTTCACAGGAGCTTATTGCCAAAGGCGATTGGACTTATAACCTGTGAGTCGTTGCCCACCTTTAACCTCGTGGAGGTAAGGGTCTAAAGCGCCGTGAAAAGGAACAACTTTATCACAAAATAACGAAATTACAAAATTACAAAATTACTGTCGGCTTTAATTATCCGACTTCGCTTGATTTGCTCACGATAATTAATCAATTTCCTTTGCTTTAGCTAAAGGTGAAAGATTTATTCGCAATCTGAAGAGAAACCAGAGTACAAATAGTGGAGGAGGAGGAGGATGTGGACCCACCAAACCACCCGAACTTGCTTGGTACAAGTTCGCCACAAGAAGGATAGGTAAGAGTATGGAAAGTGTCGTTGAAAGGAAAGTCTAGTTAGACTTGTCGGATGGGCTAGGTATCGGTACGTGCTATGTGAGCACGTGGTTCAGCGAGGCACCTGCCTTACGGCTTATCCTCGCTTCTAAGGCATAAAACCAAGTAGGTAGGAAAAGGACTTAGAAACTTGTAAGGGAGCTAAGAGAGGCTGAGTTAATTAAGTAGCTACGGCGAAAAAGAAACTAAAAGGTTATTTAAAATAAAATACTGAAATAAATGACTCTAAATTAAAATTCATGCAGTTAATAATAATAAAAACTAAATACCTACTTTGCCATAGCGTACTTGTAAGAAAAATAAACAAAACCATGCAAAATCGTTAGAAATAAAAACTCAATTCTTATTGTAGGCTCTGGTCTCTCTTTGCGAAAGGTCTATAAATATTTACATCAGGCACCAGTTCGAGGATGGCCTGAGGAGTCAGGGTAGGGGTTGACAATGGAAGACAGGGCACTCCGATCATCATCGAATTCGCGACAAGCGAGAATCCGATGCGCCGGAGTGTCAGGAACGCCGCACGACGGACACTTGTCATCATCTAAGACGCTAATGCGTTTTAGATGGCAACGGAATCCGCCGTGTGAAGACAGGATTTGGACGGCCTCTCGTCCAGGGACGTGGGGCATTCTGACCCAGGTAAGGATATTCGGGATAATAGAATAGGCATTACGCCCTTTATGGGAAGTGTCCCACAGCCGCTGCCATTCACCCAAGATCAAGACCTTTAAGTGACGCTTGGCCGCTAAAAAGGACGGAAAATCGTCGTTTGAAACGTGCTGGTCAAGGAAATTGCACGAGCCAGCCTTGCGAAGAGCTTTGGTGCAGTAGATTTCCTGCAATAGGAGATGTAGGGGAGGATGTTTAGAAATAACACAGAGGGTATCGACAGGAACAGTACGATAAGCCCCTAGGATAGTTCTCAGGAATAAGGATTGGAGCGAGGCCAGTTTCCTGACCACGTGGGAATGTCGAAGTCTATGGTACCAAATGTCTAAGCCATAGGTGAGCATGGGAATGACTGCATTGTCGAAAATATTCGCAAGATGTTTTTTGTGTAGGTTCCATTTAAAACGTAAGTATTTGTAGAACAAGTGCAAGACACTATTATACTTGTCAACCACGAAAGCGCAATGTTTTACACAACTCAGCTTGTCGTCGAGTAATAGTCTGAGGTACTTGAATTCAAAAGCCCTACGGACAGGAAAATCGTGGAGGCGCAGTGAAGGATCTCGTCTTAGTGTAGAGCTAAACCATGTACTTAGTCTTGTCTGCAGAAATACTTAGTTCATTGCTGCCAGCCCAGCTAGTCACAATATTTAGGCATGTGTTGGATTTTGCCTCCAAGTCTCGTCTGGAATTTGCGGATACCGTGACTGTTATGTCATCCGCATAAGCGAAAATGTCGCAGTCTGCTGGTACGTCCTTGTCTAGGAGATCGTTTACAACCAAGTTCCACAAAGTCGGCCCAAAAACCGAGCCTTGTGGACAGCCCTTCGTCAGTCGTTTGGTGAAGGTTGAACGTGAGACGTTCGCAGAGTAAGTTATCGATCTATTCGACAAATAGCTACGAATGACGCGCGTAGCGTCAGCAGGTACTCTCTTAACGAGGAGAGCTTCGATTATAGAGGGCCACCATACGTTATTGAACGCTCCAGAAATGTCTATGAAAATAGCTAGTCTGTACTTGGAAACGTTCGATTGTACAATAGTCATTAATCGACGGGCGGCGTCAGTCGTCGTTTTGCCAGGAACGAAGCCATATTGACTAGGATGGAATAATATGTCGTCGTGTATCTTTTTCAAAAGTGTCCTTTCGAAGAGTTTTCCTAGTTCGGATAACAAAGTTATCGGACGATACGAGTTGGGGTTGGCGAGATCCTTCTTTCCGGGCTTGAGAATAGTGATCAGCTTACCAGCTTTCCAGCTGGTAGGAAAATAACCAATTTTTATGCACGAGTTGAACAGGTCAACGATCGTTGATAAGAGAGAATCTAGAACAACCGTTCGCAAAACGTTACCGTGTATTCCGTCAAGTCCAGGAGCTTTATTCTTAGGGATTTTGCTAGCCACCGCGGCTAAATCGTCGCTTGTGACCACCCAGTCCTGTCGGGAATTACTTAGCAATAGAGTTCTGGATCTTATTTGGGAATGATAGGCATTGTCCGTCGATGGATCGTCGTCTGGAAATAAAGAGGAAACTATAACTTTAATTGTGTCCAGTTCTGAAATGGTGTATCTGTCGCCGTCTTTAACATTTGAGCACGGTTGGATCGACAGGAACTTTCGAGAGGATAACCTGTAAACTAACCCCCAAGGACTCGTTGCCAGGCTTTTTTTCAACAAAACTTTGCCAGGAGCTATACTTCGCTGTCTTCACTGCCAGTTTGTACCGGTGAAGCGCGGCCTTATATGAGGCAAGCCATTGATGTTTTACGTCGGCAGGGGCTTTTTGGTGGTGTTTTCGCAAACAACGCACCGCTCGCTTTAGCCTATCTAACTTAGGACTCCACCACGGTACACCAGCTCTAGATTTTAAGCGTATGCTATTCAAGCCATTTTGACAAGAGTAGAGGATCATCCTGGTCAACTTATCAATGAGAGCGTCTACAGATCTTAGATCGTGGCACAGAGCACCACGTGGAAGGTATGAAGGAATTGCTTTAGTGATAGCATTATTCAGGCGAACGGGATCTATGCGTTTGAAGTCAAGGATTCTTTTAGGGATAGGTACTAGGTTCGGGGCATTGACGGTTAACTCAAACCGTATCAGTCGGTGATCACTTTCTATAATATCAGGTATAACACGCCAGTCTACTATTTTCCTGGCTAACCCAGGAGAAGCTAAAGTGACATCAATATTCGTTGAGCCTAAATGACTAGCGAAAGTGAATGGTTGATTAGGTTCGTTAACAACACAGAGGTCGCGTTCACCCACGAGGTTCTCAACACATCGTCCTCGTTCGTCGGTCGCCGGGGAGTGCCAAAGCGGCGATTTCGAATTGAAGTCACCTGCTATGATAATGGGAGTGCCTCTTAGTTCATCCAGAATTTTATCCAAGTGTTGGAGATGAATACGAACATCCTCACTCGGCGGCCAATAAACGCCGACGATTGCCAAGGAGGTGTTTCCAACCGTTACCATGGTTACTGCATTGCAGTCGTTAGTTAAGTGGCTGAGTGTTACCACTCCGACGGGCTTCGAACTATTGAAAACAATAGCCGAGTAGTACCGCATAGAAGAGGATGCGGCAATCCTGTTGAAGGGTACAGTCGCACCAGCGAGCTTGTACCCTGAACCTGAGCTAAACACGTAAAGCTCTTGAGTCAGTAGTATGTCTATATTGTTGTCAGAGGAGAAACTCATTGCTTCGAAAGTCGCAACACGTGAATTGCGAAGATTCACTTGCGCAAACCTCAAAGTTAATTGAGTGTCCTTAAAGTCCATAATCGGTGTTTGAGATTTTGGCGTCGAGCCTTTTCAGGTAGGCTGGGCAGGTGTTGGATATGGCTTTGTGTCGGACGATGTCTCCTTTATGGCCAAAGCGAACGCAGTTGGCGCATGTAGGGTCTCTTTCCAGGTTTGGGCATGCTTTCGTATCGTGCTTTTCAGCACAGTGGCCGCACTGTAACTCGCTTTTACAGTCGCTCGAGTGGTGGCCGTATTTTTGGCAATTAAAACAGCGAGTAACCCGGATGTGGTCATTGACCCTACACGCATTCCACGGTATGTACACGCGACGCGATGCCAAAAGGTATCGCCGAACGTCGGCATGGACCTCAACGATCCAATTGCCGTTGGGTTGGTCTCTAGGACCGAAACGGAACAGTACTTTGAGATGTTGGTTGGCCAGATGCAGTACCTCATCAGAGGCGTCATGAAAATTTTGGGATATTATAGCCTCTTTCACCTGCTCAGGGGAGAGGTTAGTCGGAACGTTAATGAGAGAAAGGCGAGGTAACGATTTGCCTTGGGGCTTGACCACAAGACCGGCTTTGTCGAGGATATCGGAAGGGATTTTAGTTAAGTCCGTTTTCTCGGATTCGAGACGTATCGAGCTCTTGCTCGTTTTGGTCACTCTGTCGAGTCTGAGGCCATACTTTTGCGGGTCCAGGACTTTCATCAAAGTCGTCTTCGTCTCGTCGGCAGTTTTAAGGGGGGAGTCAGGTTTAGGAACAATTACTACAGTAGAGCGAGAAATAGGAGAGACAGATTTTCCCGAAGGTACTTTGACCTTCTCTACGAGTTTAGAACGTGCCGCTTGGGCATAGAATAGCTGGGCAGGAGGTGCAGCAATGGCAGTTGTGGATAGCTTGGCTGAAACGTTATGCAAAGCTGATTGGACCTCAGCCAAGGTACTGGCGATGTCAGCAGTTTGCTGCGTAACGCGACGGGAGATCATGGATTTTCTGAAAGTCGCTTGAAGCCTGCTAACAATGTCAATCATCTCTGATTGACGAGAAGTCGTAATCTTACTGGCGGAGATTACTTTCGTCAGACGTAGGATATCGGCGTCAAAGGATGATTCCATGCTGTCAGGCGAGGTATCAGAAAGGATTTCGTCATCGTCGTCTTCACGACGACGCTTGGATGAGGCAGATTCAGCCTCCATGGTGGAGGCTGAAGGAGAAGGGGAGGTAAAGCGCGACAGCGCGACGCTCGTGGAGTGTCGGCTGGAGAAAGAACTGTTACCTGATACCCTTTTAGCCGTACACAGGAGCTTATTGCCAGAAAACGGTTGGACTTATAGCCTGTGTGTCGTTGCCCACCTTTAACCTCGTGGAGGTAAGGGTCTAAAGCACCGTCGAAAGGAACAACTTTTATCACACGAAATAACAACGCTATTATTAAAATTACAAAATTACTGTCGGCCTTAATAATCCGACTTCGCTTGATTGCTCACAAAATGAATTTAATCAATGTCCTTTGCTTTAGCTAAAGGCGAAAGATTTATTCGCATATTGAAGAGAAACCAGAGTTACAAATAGTGGAATTGCAAATTACGTGTTTTAATTTATTCCAATTACTTTGAAATTAGTTTTTCTAAAATATGTTACCATTTAATTACAAAAAACTCGCCACTAAATACCAACGTTTACAAACCTAAAATATTTAATTTACAAACCAAACCTTTGTTGCTCTATATGTACCGTTGAAACTAATGCAATAGCATCCACATGATCCTAAATGATTTCGTTTTATAATTTTGGTGCACGGAATATTTGTACACGTCGTTTAAATTATGTTTTCATAACTCATCCTGTACGGTAATGGCTTTGACCTGTATGGAAATGACTGACCTGTACGGAATGAAATTTATCAAACACAATGCAGTGTTGTCTAATTGCAAATAAACATACAATGCATCGTATTATGTTAGTAGTAAAAAAACTGTTATGCAAAACACGGTATTAAAGCATGTTCGAATTCAAATTTAAGCATAAAAATATTGAAAAACTGGCATGTTTCCATATTTAAAAACAAACTAGGATTAGGGCGTGCGCATTGTTCTTTAGGAAGATATTTTTATTCTTCATAATTTTGGTTGCAATGTTAAGATCTTTGATTAAGTACAAAGCTTTATTTTAGTAACAGCGACAATCTTATCAATCTTATTTAATTTTTCTTGCGCTATTACACGAAACATTTAAGTATAAGAATGGTATAAGTCATTACCAGGAGGCAAACCGTTCTATAAATAATATTGTAAATAAAAATGGGTAATACTAATAAAAGATTAAGAAAGCATCGAAGAATTATAAGACATATTCTGTTATATTTATTTGCGTAATCTACAATACAATTTGTGAGATTAAAAATACTACGCTTAGTCACTGAGTATAAATTAAATGGAATGAATGAAAATAGGGAAAATAGAAGCCATTTGTTGATCATTACCACTAACATCTACGTAATGTACAAATTTTCTCAATTTTTGGCACAATTTACTTACAACAGCAAACATACAAAGACGAGGTCCCTTTTTTTATCAGTTTTTTTTACAAATTTAAATTAGTGCCAATGTTAAATAATTCAACATCACTTCTAAATACTTAAAAACTATGTCACAAAGCTATACTTTAAACAATAAAAAACAAATAAAACAAAAAATTTGTTAATAATAATCTTTTTGTAATGGCATTGTAAAAAGGCCTTACGGTTTTCTGCGTTGTCGTGCAGCAGCCTCTCTATCTCTCTTCTTATTATCAGCGTTACGTAAAACTTCTGCGTATGATAAATCTAAACGTTTTAACTTAAATAGATCTTGTGACGCAGTGCTAGGTTTGTATTCGAAATTGTTTTCGTAATTTCTGCTACTGTTTAAACTCGGAGTTGGCGATGCTGAGTTACGAGAAAAGAAATGTAGTGTGTTGCCCCCCCAGCTACTGTTAATATCAGTTAAAGGCGCTTTAATATCACGTCGTCTACGAGCTGAAGATTGTCGGTTTGTATACGTTATCTTCGGACTGCCTAAAATAGGAGTTGCGGGAGAACCCGATCGTTCTGCTAGTTGCTTTTTTCGCCGCGACGAAGATCGCTTCCTAACGTTAACACTTACTTGTAAATACTCCAAAGGTTGTCTTATATAAGGCGTTAAAACAGGTTCATCTTTTTGATTAATATTTATAGGAGCACTCGCTGGTGTCTTATTCTCAATGTTCTCGATTACAGTTGTAGTATCTATTTGGTTTGTAGAGGTCTCGGACATGGTCGATGAAAGTACGCTTTGAGTATCGTCCGAGAAATCGGGAAGTTCTTCTTGTGCTGGTGTTGCCGGTGGTACACTTGGGACTTTTTTCGTAATTGTAAGATCATCCAACAAAGGCAACTCCTCACCATCGTCTTTATTTTCAGCAGCCTTTTTTAGTACCGTAAAAATCTCGCTAAACAACTCACGATACTCAGGACGATTGCGAAACCGACTATCTACAGGGCTAGCGTCATCATAAATACTAAACTTACAATCTTCTCCATCCGCAATAGTACATAAAAATGAACCCGGCCTATCATCAGTTTGAGTAGCTTTGTTACTAGTTTCATCTGAGAAACCAGAGGAACTTGTTTCAGCTTCCGAGAAATCAGTAGGTGTTCGGGAAACAGATTTGTGACGCTTCTTACTTTGCTGTTCGGGTTGAAGGCTGTCACCGTGACCGCTTTCTTCATCAGTATCCTTTATATGATTAAAAGTACCAGACATTTGCATTTCTTCTTGTAAAGATAAATGATTAGACTTTTGGTTTCTTAAAGATTGAGTTCTTTGCACCTCCAGTAAAGCTTCATATTTTTCAATTAAGTCTCTGTATAGATTAGATGCCTGTCGTGGAGATTTGTTCGAAACATCCTAAAAAACAACATTTTATTAGTGCGTTTGTTGTAGTGCTTCGAGTTGCGTTAGAACGTAAAAGAAATAAAATAAAAACAATTAAAAACCAAGATTTATTAGACAAACAGTATTTCACAAATAAATATTGTTTTTACAATATTGCTTTGCACTAGTTGCTACTTACACCAGTAAAAAAAATTACGTCTTAAAAGTCAGTTCTGTTTACAATCTAAAATTTTAAATAATCGATCTTGTTTTGTGAAGTAATAATCGAGTATCCTTTTTGTAAATCAGCGTTTTTATTAGTCGTTAAAAAAAATTATTACACATTTTTTAAATTAAATAGTCGGTTCTAAGTACATGCAAATTTGGGATGTGTATCTAAAGATATCTATTCGAGTTGTAGAGTGTGCTAAAAATGATTCGAGAAGCTTCAGAAAAAATAAAATCTTGCAGCAACAAAACCAAAACAATAAAAGACAGCATTGTGGTTCTTGCTGTAGAAAAGACAAAAACATTTAGTAGAACATTTATAGAAAGAAAACAAAAAATAGATGGTTTCTATCGCCTAATAAAAACTTCTTCCGGAATTGGAATCCGATGTTAGTTTAGTAAAATCAAGATAAGTTCACGAATAAGAAACAATAAAAGTCAAAGAATTACATGCATGTACAGTCTTCATCAGGTAGCTAGTGTTTTGATTAATCTTTAATCAGTGTTTTAAAACAAAACTTAAAAGTTAATTAAAGGTAACATGCAATCAAGCTTGTTGTTTTGCGTTAAGAATTTTAATGCGCTACGCCCAAAAGTGTCTATTATGCTGATTTCCAACGTAGGATACTAAAATATCATGCACTGATCTAATTACCTACATTACTTCAAGTTACAATTACTGAAGCATTTCAGATATATTCTTTAAACTAAAGCTAATTTATAGCATCATACTGTTAGGCATTAACAACTTAATAAATGGCATTAATATTTCTCATCGCTAACATACCTCAAAGCTGATGGATCTTATCATGTCTGAGTATACAGTGTAAGAGGATTAAAGGATACCTCCAAGGTTTACAAAGGAAAGGGAAGATATAACGGTCTTTAATGTACAGAAGAAAATCTATTAATATTGATATTAGAGTGGGACCAGGCCACATCCATAGCATAGACATCTCTCTACGGAGGATATCTTGGAAGTCAAGTTTGCCCTGAGAAATAAACACAGCAGCTAAAACGTGCATATTTTTTGCGACGGCTATTTTTTATTCATAAATACATGCTAAATGAACTATCGTGCGGTGATTCATGCTACTAAACATTCTTTCTAACTTAAGATCTTGATATCAAGGACGGGAAGCTGGAAAGAACTATCACAATTGGTTGGAGTTAATATATCAAGATCACTGTAAGCTTGGAAAGAATATGGAAGCTTATGTGCAATACTAAGGAAGCATACAGAAGGATTAAATAAACGTATTACCTGAATGTCCATCGAAAATGATGATCGATGCGTCGAGTTATTCATTAACGCTTCTAACATGCTTGCATCATCATCGTCTGCTTCATCTCCGACACACGACATGTTATCCCCTGTTCGAGGGGAATCTATTGTTCTCAAACATCGACTGCACAATTGTCCTTGCCTATAAAAAAGCAATATTTGTTACCACACCTATACTGTAAGTTGTTCAAACTAATAATTATTAAACTATTCCTCAAATATAAAAATAAAAACGAGCTAAAATCAAACATGAAAATATTAAACTTCTAAACCTATAAAGATAGACGAGCAGTGTAGAGGGAAACAATAGAGCGATATAAATCTATCTACTGTAAGAATCGCCAAGCACCAAAAAACTAAGAGATGGTTTCTAAACAATCAGATAAAACAATGTAATAACCGTTGCCAAAAAGCATTCGTTTCTATCGATACAACTGAGTCAATAAGGTAAACTATCCACTATCTGCATTTAGTCTGATTTCGAATGAAATAAGAGTGTAGAATTTAGAAATTCTGCACCAGTTTAAAATGAAAACACTATATATTTTCGATATCAAATGTTAATGGATATATAAAAAACAGTGCGCCAATTCAAAATGTAGAGAAAAAAAAAGAAAGTACTTCGAAATGTAGTTTTCGGCTTTCGTTTAACATAAAGTTCGAAAATGTCTGCCTACATATTGCAACTTGTGCTTAGTAATCGACCTCGTATCCTTGCTTGTACATATATAGGCAATTTTTTAATTAAATGTGCCATTCATAGTTGAAAAACAAATATCGACGCTGGTTCCTATTAACGCAACCAATATATTTACATCAAACTTGAATGATCAGACGTCCAATAACATAGAACATTTGCACAATTTTAGGATAGTACAAAACATAAGTCCTTTTTCAGAACATATGCCACAGTCGCTGTCGTTTATTCAAAATTAAGACCTCCACGGTACAAGTGCCGACTTTTATAAATATTAGTGTTGCCAACTAAGCCAGTTTGGTTGGTTCAATAATAATACCTCGGCCGGATGCCAGTTAATTAAAAAAACCAGCCGATAAATAGCCGGTTTTTATTTTACTTGTAAAAAAATCTGCAAACCCACAAAACGTTTGAAAATTGCACCAGTGGGTAGTGTTATGCCAGTATATTTAGTTTTGCAAACGCCAGATCATCTCGGACTTTTTTATTTATTACTATAGACTAGCATACTATAATGATATGAAGACAACGTAAACTTTTTAGATTCACGACGTCAAGTGAATGTTTTCACGATGGCTGTGACGAACATAAAAAATAATCAAGTCAAGTTTGCTTAGTTCAGTTTTAAATCATAAGTAAAATATGTTTTGTTTACTGATATCTTCATAAATTAGTTTTTTTTTTGATTTTTTTATTATCTTATAGTAAACTTATATTTTATTGCTGTTTAAAATGTAAACAAATAGTTTGTTTTTTTTGAAACTTGTTGAAAATAAATAAAATTGTCAAGATAATGCAATTTAGACAAATAGTAATAAAATAATTTTTAAAAGACAAAAAGTTATCAACCCTAATAATTATTGTTAGCCACAGATCCATGGGGGCAAATATGCTGACCTCACACGCTATGTCGCTGTAATCATATTAATTTCATTCATCAATTTGTTTTACACTTTTCAAATTATAACTTCGATTTGATTTTAATGTTTTTCTGATATCGCCGCCATAAGTTTCCAAATCCGTTCCTAAACATCGTAATTTTTGTAAAAGTGTTTACTATAACACGCAAGGATTCAACGAAAGCAATACGATGAGTACCAGTATAGAATACGAAAAACATAAAAAAAACTACAAGAACAAAATATTTGACAAAACAAATCTTAGTTTAAGTAACTGAAAGGATCCGTTGTTAACGTTTAATTGACGTATTTGATTAATACTAAAAATATCAATTATTATCTTAAAGTTAATTATTAAAATTATTATTATTTAATAATTGACTTGAAGACAACTGATATTTTTTATTTTATTTGAACGTTGTAAATTGACAAAAATTTAATTCACATTTGAATTATTCGGAGATTTTTATAAAAATGTTAAGTGACCAAAATTTAATTGTTATTTCAATAAAAATTAAATTGTTAAGTGATAAATAAACGTTTATAATTTTTTAGTTTTTATATTTTCTGTACCTATCTGCTAACGTTTTTTTTTTGTAGAATTTAAATTATTCTTATTAATTAGATTTTTTAGTTTTAAAGAAAAGTCAAAAAATTGTATGTATTGCAAAAAATTAGTAAATTGATAATTTTAATAAGAATATGTCATATTTTTAGATGAGTTTTTAGCAGGTTACATCGTACCTATTTAACAATCTACATCACCTAAAGCAGGAATAATTTTTAACTGATACGATAAATTAACTTTATTTACGAATTAATATTTCTGAAATAAGCAGTAAACAGTAACAAAATTTATTGCAAACATATATATCAGTGCCGGGACTGCAAGCTTCGTGTGCCCAATTTTTGCATTCAATACACTCCACCCACTTTTCCTTAGATTTTCTGTTTGAAAATGCATCTAAACACACAATAGAATAACAATCTGTTTCATTTACGCTACTTCTTTTTGTTGGATCTTCTTGGTTTGATTAGGTTTTGAGGTTTTATTTTCTTTTAAGGATCCCTTTTAGCTTCCTGTTGTTTTTTGCTTGTTTTCTGTTCCTCAAACAACAACTTTTCTGGTGTGCATCATCCATTTAATTTTTTAGGTTTTTCTGGATTTTCTTGACCTACAATTGAAGACAGAATTCCCGAATCGTCTGGATTTGGACGGGTTGTCACAAAACTCGGCAAAAATTCGTGGTATCTAAAGATTTCTGTTAAAGATTCAACAACTCCTAAATCCCGAGAGTATGGTTAAAGGAGTGAAATCAAGAGGATACGTAGACGCAACTATTTCTGATGTCATATATGGTCATTGTAGATCCAGGGTGATTTATCATTTAAGCATCGCAAAAGGAGTTAACATATTTTTTGAACGCACCATATACGTTTCGGTCCAGTGGCTGAAGACGCTGGGTACAATGCTGGGGAAACGTCAGTATTACTACACCGTTATCTTTAGCGCAATTTATGCATCGATCGAAAGATGGGAATCGTGATTATGTAGTAGCAATAAGCAGAGATGGTCCTTCGAACTTTTGGCAGGGTCAACAAAATGCTGCATAAAAGTGTGGAAATGGTTCTTCTTTCATCTATCCTGAACGATTATCGCTTTGAAAACAGCCTGCTGGGCCATTGCGGATGAAATGTTCTTTAAAATGAATCCTGGAAAAATGAGAAAAGGTGGAATACAGCTACCGCTAGCTGATATTGCATTTGCCAATGTAACAAGCGTTCGTATTTCACCAGATGTCACAGCTCCAACTTGCTTGAAACCTCAGCGTGCCACAATTTTATTTGATTTCTCGATTGGTCTCGTCTATATTCCATATCTTTTGAGGTAGAAATTTGTACCTGTCCATTACCGAAAATAACTTTTCATAGAAAAAAGTTACACTTTTCTTATTTAAGCTTTCTGCAGGAGCCTGGGGTAGTCTGAGCGAAAGAGTAGAATGACGCTTTAAGAAACTGGAAAATCAGTCTGCTCCAGCTTGCTTAGTTTCCGTCCATTTTGCAGGACTCAGATTATTTGCCACTGTTGCTTAGTACGCTAATTTACTGACTTCTTTGGGGCTAAGCCCGTAGTATATGTCAGATACTTGTTCAATATACTGCTCAAGTTGTTTTTCTACTGTATCAGTAAAAACCTACCTATTTTTAATGTAACCGACTGAAGTTATAGGTTGCACGAAATCGCTGTCTATCTCTTCAACAGATATTTTAGCACAATATCTGGTTAGTGTACGATATATATTGTAATCCTTAGCAATGCTTCAAATTAATCTATTTTCGCGCTTTATTGTACAAACGGCCCTTATCACTATATCAGGAGATGTTTCTCCAGGATTTATTATATCTTCAGGGCATTGTAGTTGCGCTGAGATACAGGTAAAAAGCAGAATAAATAATGGGTTGGATGTCACATACGGATTTAGTTGTCACATGTGACAACCAAACCAGTTTGTTTTGTGACAACCAACTCCATGCCGCCATTTTTCAAGCACTTCTTAATTATTAATTTATGTCATATTTCAACGCTTTAAAAACACTCTCACAAACTGCTTAGGGCTTTGTAGTAGCTAAACAGTTGCTGGAAAATAAAAATCATGCTCTTCCTAACTGTTATTTTTGACAAAATCTGGCTACTCAAAATTTTACATCGGTGCACTGAAAACGATTAAATGATAATAACACTTTCGCCCTCTGCAGGAATGTATTGATACTTCGTGAGGTATTTGAGTTAGCAACCCACAAATCAACTACGTATAGTTTTTCACTATCTATTACCGCAATTGGTAATAAATGACTTTGTGACAACCAACGCGTGTGACAATCATACCCGATCTCCTATACCGAATACAGAATCAGAAAAACCGATAAAATTATTTCTCTATATCTAGAATTGTGAGTTTGTACTTGACCAACAAAACAAGTGACGTGAGAAACACTTCATATTAACTAGAAACCAATCTTGATTCACAAATGTTTTTAACTCAAATAATAGTTATACGACACGAAACGGGGTTTGTGCGATCCTTATTACCAAATTTGGAAGCTATCATAAGTTTACCGGTTGTCCAACTAATAGAAGCATCTACACATCTAACGCACATATTGGACAGGTCTACAATCGTAAAACAGAAGGTTGACGCGGGTGTCTGTAACAAGTAACAGTACAGAAGTTTCTTTTTTAGAAATCTGGGAAATGCATCTATTACGTAAATGACGCTCGTAGACTCAAGATTTCTATCTTAAAAAAAATATTATGGCGAAAAAAATTGACCTTACACATGATTTTTTGCCTTCCAAAATGTTGGCGCATAAACTAGTTTCACATATATTCTTTATGTGTAGATGAATAATCCAAGTTTCCGGGTTTAAAGGTGCCCAGCGCAAACCGCTATCTTGGATTAAAGATATGACAAATTCGTTTATTCAAAGCAATTCACAAACGATTCGTCTTGCGACAAAAATGTATATAACAAACTTACAGACGATAAAAATACTAACCTTACTTCTTCTAGCGTCATAAGTTCTTCGTGCACACTTTTAGCTTCTTCATCTTTTAGATGAATGTGAAGTAACTGTTTTTCTAAAGATTGATTTTGTTGCACCATCGTTGCTAAATGTTCTTCTAATTCGGTTGACCGCCTTTGTTCTCTAGTTAATAAAGTTTGATTCTCGCGTAACTGTGCCAATAACTGTGTGAGCTGTTCTTTTATATCTTCAGTATCATCTTCTTTATCGAGTTTCACTGGTATATTCGTATTTTCTTCTATTGGTTTTTGTGAGTTCTCAACTGGTTTTTCCACATTTTTATTTAATTTTTCCTAAAACGGAAAAGTAAATAGGTGAACATAAAGACCAAATACTTACTTCTGCATTTTTTGGAGGTTGAGATAAATTAAAACTGTCAGTTCTGTCATATTCTACACGCCTAAGATTAACGACTTTTGTAACAACGATAGGTTCAGGCGTCTTCAACGCCCTTCTTTTATAGGAGTCAAGCTGTAAATTTAAATCGTCAATCGTCCCTTGTAACTCTTCACATTTTAATTCTAAAGATTCAATATTGGCGGTTAAATTTTTTAAGTGTTTCTTATCGGACGAAGATTCAAGCGCAAGCCTATGATTAGCCCTTTCTAAATCTTGAATACTAACTTCTAATTGTTCGTAAATTCGTAACCTGGAATCGTTCACTTCGCGAAGCGCCACCGTTTGTTTTCTCAAATACTAAAACGATTTTCGGATTATTTAAATTTTTTAAATAAATCTTATTACCTCTATTTCTTGAGTCTGATCATCAATTACATTTTGATGTTGTTTTATGCATGTTTCTAATTCTTTATTTCGTTCCAAGAGCGTTTTACCCAACTCAGCCGCCAGTTGCAAATCTGTAAAAAAAGAAAATTTTTATTTTCTGCAAAATTAGACGTACTGTAGTTTATATTAAGCAATAAAGATTGGTTAGTAAGCATTATTATTTAAATCATCTCTAAAAGAATAGTTACAATAGATGCCACTTGAACGTTGATGCAGTTAAATTATTACTTGTATGTTTTTGTTTAATTTGAACCTCAATCATATGTGTATTTATTAAAAATTGAAATTAAAGAGTGTTTATGTGCACGTTAAATTTGATGGAGTTAGTTGTCTAATAAACTTTCCAAAGGTTAATTGAACTAATAATATAACTTTTGCATTATCTACAAGAAAATTAATCTTAGAAAAGTGGTTATAAGTGTGAATTGCACAGGTAAATAGTGTCATATTTCATACAAATAGCCATTCCAAAATTGTGTGAATAAGTGTGGTGAGAAAAAATTGTGTTTGATTCCATTGAAAGAGAGAACTGTCGGAAAATATCTTAATATGGCTTTAAAAATTTAACCATTAGTTTATATGTATAATGATGTCACTACATGTTTGTGCGGCATTTTTCTTAATTTAAATTTACTTCTCAGAAAATTTAAAATTATATTCTACTATAGGTTTAACAACTGTAATTTTCCGCATTACAAAAAATGTAAAAACTCTACTGCAAATAAAATCGGTAAGCTTAAAAAAATAATCAAATGCGTTAAAACATTTTTTTATAGTGTTGAGAATATCACACTGTTGTTCCGCGCTATTTTATAGATGCTATACTGCTTAATACAATGCAGTGTTAATTAAGCTAGTCTTAACAAATTGTTAAATTAGTGTAATATATGTAAATGAAAACACCAACGAAAGTATAGTAGAAAAGCTACACAGTAGTACCAAATGATGTAACCGCATTCCGCATTAAAAAAGCACAGTCAAGTTAACCTTAGGCGTGAAACAATAAAAATATTTCGCACGCAAATAAACAGTTAATAAAGATGAATAGAATCGTCTTCCTGGAGTAACTTTTAACAACAAAAGTAGGTACTTCTGACGTCGGGTTTGACCGTGTGCTAGTATTTACGCAATACGAAATTAAATCGATCATCTTTAAACACACTTTCACTGTAAAAAAAACAGAACAAACTAATTTGATTAAAGAAAAAACTAACTGGTAGCATATTACATAATTTAAATGCACATACAACGGATATCAAAAGTTATAATTTAATTCTGTTATATATTTTCCATTATTATGTAAGTACTTTACAAAGTTCGTATAATTACACTTGTTTTACAATTTTATTATGTCACTGTTATAACTTGGTAATTTTTTTATAGCTTAGAAAATTTTTCTTTTTAATTATCAGTAAGTTCTGTAATATAGCATTATTATATTACGTATAATCACCGCCATTTCTCACGTAATCTCTTAGAAAAAAAAACAAATAATAGAAATTCAAATCATGTGCCGTTTATATAACACTCAAGTGCAACAAAAGTTGATCAATTTAAACTATGTATGTAGAAGTTCCAAAACATAAAACGTTGATAAAATGTATAAGAACACAAAAACAAAAAAAAAAACTTTTATACGCTAAAAAACTGATTTAGAAATAAACATTCTAAAACCACAAATTTTAACAAAATTTAGCACAGGGAAGAATGTCAACCGGTTATAAAAATATAGCAATCACAACGAGTGACAATTAAGCTAAAATAATGAAATCGAGAAGAAAACTGCTTGTACTCATAAGATAATTTACAACATTGATTTTTAGAATTATAGGAGCGTTTTTAATCGATGCGGTCTACATTAGAATCTTATTGTTGCTACTTTATTAATATTACTTACCCAACAAGTAAAGTAAAGAGTAAAGCAAAAGCTTCATGACTTAAATTCCCTTCAAAAAGAACTCTAAATCACGTGTATCGGGATTTGCCACACTACTCAATAAACAAACTACAGATTTTTAGCAATGCTTAATAGAGCTATAAAATTAGTATTATCAGATCTGAAAGAAAATGAACAATACAAGTTGCCAAAGATAACAATTATTTAATTTTACTACATGATACATCTACATACATAATCTTCGAAAGTATGTGCTATCACCACCTAATAGAAGACAAAGAATTCCACACACAAAAGTGCTCAAAAACGAAACCTAATCGACCTAATTTAACTCATGAAAATGCACCACCAGTAACATAGCACAATAGCCCATGACTCAACCAATCTGCTGGTACTGACAATACTGTGTGTCCGACTACAATGAGCCTCAACCTTCAAACAAACCTGCATCAAAGTGATACCAAAAATAGTGGTAGAAGTAAACCCTTTTGAACAAAATATACTACTTGGCTAGAATAAACTAAATTTAAAAATTTACTTAGCAGAACGCATTCAATATTAATTCAAAACAACATACATTTGAATATACTTGACTTTTCTGCAATGTATTTAAAAATTCATAAATATGCCTAGCTATTTCGTATTAATTATTTTCTTTATTTCTCAAACTCATAAAATAGTGCGTTTAAAAAAATGTAAGAAAATTCTATAGAAACATTCAATCTAGAACGCTCTTGGGTTTTAAATGCTCTCATAATCAAGTGTCCGATTAATGTGCAATAAGTCCAAATATACATTAACCCAAGTAAACTGTGACAAATTATGTAATTGCATAAAACTTGCAAAATCTACTACAAACAAAAAATTAAATAGTGTTGAAAGGTTCTTGAACAAGAAAGAATTATAACATTGTAGATGACGATAAGACAAAAATATAAAAAAACAAACGAAATAAAACCTAGTTTGCGATTATGCTTAGCTTGTTATATTGCGTTTTTTTAGTTTTAGTAAAATTAGTTACATTTATAATAACCGATAATCTTGTAAATAGTTAATAAATCGAAGTGTTAAGTACGCAACAGTATTAATAATGCCAGAAGTTAAATCGCAGTGTTAGAAGTGGTCATAAAACAATGAACCGTAATTTTTTTGCAAAAGTTCAAGACACAAAACGCAATCATTATTTAAGGACATAAAAAGGAATCTTAGTTTTGGAAGATAAGTTTTATACAACAAAAGATAACATACGATAGAGGATAGAAGTTCAGCCAGTACAATAAAAATATCACACAAATATATTTATACAGTGCTCGCCAAAACGTCGGCACTAAATGGATTTTATTTTACTTTTTACGGAAATAATTTTTGCTTGTCTAAAAATCTATTTTGCCTCTATCAGATATACCAAATAAGTGATTTTCACTTAGCTAGAAAATGGCGTTTTTTGAAATTGTCTAAATTCAAATATTGCTATTTTTCGTAAATTAAACAAGATTTCAATACAATTTTTTTCATCGTCTGTCAGCTTACGGAACAATCTCAAGACCAGAAAAATTTTTTCTTTAACTTCAGCTAAAACTAAAGTTTTAATTTTTTGGAATATTTTCAAATTTTCACATACCAAGATGTGATTTCAAAATTGAATTTGATTTCGTTAAAACCGTTACGTGGCTTCGAAAAACTTTAAGTTACTCTTGCTGATTAATTACTTTCACAAAAATTCTGTACAGTTGCCTAAACGAGGAGATTTTTCTTTATTCAGTTTACATGTTTCAGTCAATTAAGTAGGCAGAATATAAGACGGTTGTGAATTATTTTACTGTCAAGAAAAATAACCTTTTGTGAAACTTGAAGTGTTGCCAATTCAATAAAATATAAAAGTTTCCCAATGTTCTTTTAAATTTAAAATTATACAAAAAATATTAAATATTGTATCAAAATAGAGAAAATAGTATAAAGCACACGTCATAGAATACGTTTTAATAACTCTACCGTTGCCTAAACTCGCCGCTGCGCGGCTCGTGTATGAAACCCGGTCTCGTGATTGAAGCTCGTTCATTTTGTAACTTGTGTTTTAATATACTATACATGTACCTATAGAAAAGTTAAGAAATGATTTAGTTGTAAACAAAACCAATAGAAACCATTACATAGTATAGATAAACTACCAAATAAGAATAAGAAAATGATTTTCTGTATGCAAATGCCTAAAAAGTTAAATGAACTACACGCGCATGCATCTATTTGTTCTTATGCTCATGCTGATTGCTGATCATATCACAAGGCTATCTTGTGTTCACAGCGTTCTATATTTGATAATTACCTATTTATTTTTGTCATCTAATTATTACTTATAGTATAAGCGACATTAATAAGCGTTGATATAAACAATATTAATTAATCCAAAGTTCCGGTTTCTTTATTCGACCCATCTTTTGATGGAACCAAGAGAATATAAAAAGACAGCTCCATACCAAACTTCAAGTTACTATACGTTTTGGTTCGATAGTTATCGTGGGTACATCGTTACACACACACAGATACACAAAATTTTTATGTCAATAATACATTTTTCTGATTCCAGAGACCTTGAAACGTAAAACCATGCAAAACATTTTTTTTAAATTGCGATCGCTATACTTTCCTTATAGGAAAGTAAAAATCTACTTGCCTCTACACTGGGTGTATCTGATTAACGGGTTGTTATTTTAGCATATTAGAGCATAAATACAAGCAAGAAATATGAAAATAAAAGTTCCATTAAAAGATTTAAAAAAATCAAAATTTTTAGCAAAATAAATCGTAAATTAGAAACCTGTTACATTAATTAAGTCTTCTAAGGTTGTTGACACCACAAATAAAAATAAACTGTTCTAAGAAGTGGAAATTTTTTTACTTTCCTATAAAGAAAGTATAGCGATCTCAATTTTTTTTCAAATTTTGTTTGCATAACTTTACGTTTCAAGGTCTCCTGAATCAGAAAAATGTATTTTTGACAAAAAATATCCGCCATTTTTAACAGTTTTTCTTACATATATAATTTTGTACGTATGGAAATTATTTGAATTATTTTTACAGTTAAAGTAACCGAATCCATTTTAACACTCGTTTTGATCGTCTCATTTCCACCATTTCGATTTATATGATTTATAACTCATTTATTCAACAGATTCAGTAAACTCCTCCATTCCAATATTTGAATAGTTATACCATGGTTTTATTTTCAATTCCACTTGGCGATTTCGGTCTTTTGGCAGTTTTTTCTTTAAAAATTTATTTTAGTTGCTAACAGCTTTTCTTTGTTTGTATTTTTGACAAAAAAAAATTGGGTGTCTGTGTGTATGTAACGATGTACTCACGATAACTCTCGAACCAAAAGTCCTAGTAACTTTAAATTTGGTATGGAGCTGGTTTTCTATATTCTCTCAGTTCTATCAAAAGATGAGTCTGATAAAGAAACCGGTAGTAGGTGCATCTGTCATTTTTAACAGTTTTTCTTATATAATTTTGTACGTATGTAAATTATTCGAATTATTTTTACAGTTTCTTATAGAGTTAATTCTTCCTAACAATTTATTCAAATAAAATTTTTTTTAACATTAATAGTTTATCAGATATTTAATTTGTAATTTAAAATGAATTTACAAATATAATATAGTTTCGAATCTTACCTGCGACGATTTTTTTACTGATTTACTAAAGGGGTAAGTAATATCGAGGCGCACAAATATAAGGGTTAGTCGATATGATCTTAATAAAATCGAGGAGAAAAAATTCAAAAAAATAGCATGCTAGGAAATCAACACAAACGTGTACAAATCACTTCAAAATGGTTTCATGACAACATAACCTTCAAAAAATATATAAACATTCCTTCATCATTCCTTATAGAAAAGTCGTGTGGTGACCACGCCAGTTTTTTTTAGTAATTTTTCTTATTCCACATGCACATAATCAAATTAATTGATCGAATTATATTTTTATCTTTTTTTACTACGGCTCTAATTTATTTCTTACTACTTAACATCGTTTTCCTGCAGTTTTCTGTATCACTAAATGTTCAATGTCCTTTTGTATTAATGCAACTCTGGCTTTTTCGTCAGCAATATAGCGCTTTCAGAAACTTTTAGAGTTGCAATGATGTACAATTATTAATGTTATCTTAAATTAATTATACCTCATCAATTAAATTAACTAAGTTGTGAGATTTACGTCTCACAACTTAGTTAAAAAAAAATTTAATAGGTTTTAAGAATGACTGGATCATTATTTGTCCGAAACAATTGAAACCTAAAACAATGCTTTTCAATGCTTTTTAGTAATATTCCCAGATAACTACAAACTCATTTAAAAATACCTTGTCTTATTAATAATAAAGGATATCAAGAAGTGATTACGTTTTATCGAACGATCCACTTTATATTTTCTAGGTCAGGTGTATACGCCACTATAATTATATAGTGAAAACTATTTTTGCCAAACAAGCATGAAACTATCATTATTGATTAATATAAAAATTAAACTACTCTCTTAAATCAATCAAACACGTGAAAATATATTTAAAAAATACGAATAGTTTTATCTTAACAGCTCATTTGTAGATAAGTTTTAAAAAATCGAACTTTTAAATAAAAAAACGTTCTCTTAGTAAATTGATTATAAACGTAGAAACATTAGTATAAATAATGACACTTTTTTAACCTATTTTATTTATCGACTTATATAGAGTATCGTATATCGATGAAATATGTAATTAATAACTTGAGACCAATTTTTGAACACAGAAACGTTCTCCCGGAAAAAAGACTACCTTAATAATAATAATAATCCAGGCTAAAATCAAAAAGTGATTATGTTTTATCGGGCAATCCACTTTTTATTTTCTAGGTCAGGTAAATACTCCACTATAATTATATAGTGAAAACCATTTTTGCCAAACAAGCATAAACTATAATTATTGATGAATACTATAAAAATTGAATAAACTCGAGATTCTATTAGTCAAGTTGAGTATGCAAACGATTAAACACTACGATAAAGTCCAAAAAAGATCAATAAAAGTTTGTAGCACACTCATATTTCAAATATACATGAAAGTCGTACCAGTTCTAATTTTAATAACTTTCAGAATTTTCCATCGCTGTAATTATAATTTTAAAACTTATTTACAAATGAGATAAATTACCATAACATAATATATGCTGGTTTTTATTTGAATATTTGGTATATTAATTTGGTAAATTAATCGACTACAAACAGAAAGCATTCCTACTTCAGTAATTTATAAAATTCTTAGCGTATCAAAATTATTGAGCAACAACATTTAATTCTTTTCTTTTTGTAATTAAACTGGCAGCCATGATACATTAGTATTAATAAAAACCATAATAATTTACTATAGCGTGCTTGACTTTGAATTTCAGTCATTACAATGAAGATCTTCGTGTCGAATTCAGACTCGTACAATAGGAAGATTAAGTTTAGTTATGCGTTGCGCGTAAATAATTTTCCTGAAAATGAGTTCAATACACATAATTATTTTTATTTTATTCTTACGCCGTGTATTTTTTAATGCATGGTAATAGTTTACTTTTAAATCATTGTAAATTTACTTTTAAACGGACAATAACACGATATTAAAAAAAATGCTTTTTAGATTTTTCTGCGCAATTGATGTGTAAAAAAATTTGATAATATTATTGGTATTTAATATTTATTCGTTTTTAGTTGAACGAATAATCTCTAGCAAATAAATGCATAATTTCAAAAAATGTTTTATTAAAATATAACGTTGATAAAAATTACAATATAAAATAAACAGTTACGGAATTTTTCATATTTCTTTGACACGTGATTGCAAAATCCAATATTTGCTTAGAAACAAAATGTAACATTTCACTGACAATTTCAACAAAATCAAGGTCTCTGTAGATTTAAGCGTTATATAAGTACTACGACACATGAATTATATTATGTAGTATTTTACTGTTCATTTATTGTATATCACACCAATGATTTTCCACAATTTCTAAGTTGTTCCAGCTAGATTCCAAATTTTTAAATTTTGTTATGGATATAGTTTTTTTCTTTTACCAAACTTTTTACCTTTAAATTTAATTAAATAGAACATCTTCTGGTATAAAATCGTGTCAAAATTGACGTTGTTCAAAATTGACTCATGTAAATGAAACTGTGTTTCTATTTACGTCTATATTTTTGCTTGCATTAATTTGTAGATTTTATATTAATGATGCAACACCTTGAAATTCACTTTCTTCATTTACATTTGTTATAGAGGGCCTGGGACTACACACACTTCCAGAATTGATAAGTCTCCCAGCCACATTCCTTAACGATTTTTCCTGAAGTTATCTTCTTGCTGGATCTGGTTCACGATACAATCGGCTAGCAAGCAAAGCATTGGACTATGGACTTTCCCATAAATTGCAACCATTTCATCTTTCGAAAAGTTCATTTTAGAGAAAAAGTTGTGAACAATTACGCAAAAACACAAAACCTACTCAAAATCGACTAATATTCTAATAATGAATCAATTTTTTTTATTATAAGCGACCAGCTTACCTGAATTATACAACCTATTCTCATTTAGAATTTACATTCTACGTGGAATCCAAATATGAAATAATACACAGGGTGTTACATTTGAGAAAACTGAGAAGAATTACATTTCGCGTAAATTTATGATTCTATGTAGTTTTAAGTCTTTTCAGAAAATGTAATACTTATTTTAAAACGCGACCATTGTCAATAATCGATGGTACAAACAAATTTAAACATTTTCATAAGAACCCTGGCAACGTGGCTCCAAAGTTGACTTTATTTCAGCATTAAAGTAAGGTATCTTTAGATCGGTTTATAATAGAGTACTGCCGGATTAAACCATATTCAAGCCCATAGGTCATCAGTATCTTGGGCACCCCTCGAAGATTGTCTCATAATACGCCAGTGTGAAATAAATTAAGGTAGAGGAAAAATATCTGATACATGTTCTACAATATCACACATATTAACAAGACAGACTTTCTTTATGACGTAATTTTTTTCTGCAGTTTGAAAATTATTGCTTAAATAGTGACTAAAACAAATTTTAATTTACTTGGTTAGCTATAAACTTTAGGCGTTACAAAACAGATTTAGGATAGAATAGAAAAATTACATACCAACCTTTATGTTGTTCGATTTGTCTTTACCTATTTGATCTAGAAAATTTTTATATAAATTATACTCTATATACTGTGGTATAACTTCCAGTGCCTGTAGCGGTGACAAAACTTATCGAGCATTCATGCTGCGATTGAGGTGTTTACATTTTTAGAGCCAAAACAGGAAATTCAAAGATGCCAAAAGATTGAATTCTTAGCTATCAAACAGATATGAAGAATGTGGCACTAGAAGCTTTGAGAAAACCAGGTTTAAAAACAAAAACAGACACGAAATTTGAGGTTTGGCTCCTACAATAGTACTCTTGGAGTTCTGGCATAGCCGTAATTAAACCTTAATTAGCATAATTTTTTTTTTGGCGAATTATTAAAAATTTAGATTTTTTCTGTGTCACGGAGCCTTTACAATGTACAAGGCCGATAGACCGTGGCGTACTTGGGCTATTTACTGATCCGGCACACTTTTTGATTCTAAATGCAACAGAAAATCCAAGAATTCAAAATTATACAAGGTGTTCTATTTGAAAAAATATACGATTGGGTTGTCGTTTTTGTGAAACACCCTGTAGGCACCATCCCATAGTTGGTCCTGATATGTTTAATAGTTAAGAAGTAATCCTCCGATTACACAGTATATATAATATTATTATTATTATTAATTATAAAAACACAATATATATATATCTGACATGTCATTTTTTTTTAAAAACATTATGAGCAACAGGTCACTATGAAAGTTAAAAAAAATATATTTTTTTAGAAAATTTGTTATAATGTTGGGTGTTTCTTTTTGGCAAAAATATAAACCGCTCACCGATATTGTATATTTCCCTTGACCTATTTGATCCTACTGTCCTTTATAAAATTCAGCAGATAAAATATTTCTAAAGCGGAATTGAGCTTTTCAAATTAAGATGGCTCTACTAAGTAGTCTAGGAAATATACGATTCTTGTTATACGCCATTATTTCATTTCTCAACGAAGGGTCGTGTTTTAAGGTATTGTATACACCTATAATTTAGATGCACGTTAAAAGTTGACCGTCCTTTTAAAAGAACGGTGGAACTCAATATTACTTTTAGTATGATTAGCTTATTACACAAGTTTAGTGTGTATATATTTTATATGTATATTTTGTTTTACTCAGGCACCGGACAAGACCTCTATCGCTAGCTGAAATTATTGCAGAGATAGGAAATAATGAGATGGTTGACATTCCAGACACCATTACAATTTTCCCGCCTGATAATACAAATGACCCCATTACCGACGAAGATTTAGGTGAGGAATATAATGTGGTTATTGACAATTGGCCAGGGTCTCAACTGCAGAGTTTCAGGTTTATAATGCAGATGAACGGGGCTCAGATGACGAAATTTCTTTGTCATCAATCAATCAAGATCTTATTCACACTAACTTTTCTTCGTGGAAATCAGTACAAATCGTAAAAAATCAACGCTCTCCGTGTTTTATATTTAAACTGTTCTTTTACAGTTAAGTCATTGATCTGGTCCTTGAATTTACATACCTCGATGCCAAACAAAAAAAATTCTTTTGTTTGATAGGAATATTACTCCTAAGTGGTTACACCTCCGTTTCCAGAAGGAAAATGTATTGGCAGAATTCCGATGACACTAACAACAAACTGTTTGTGCTGCTTTGCCTAGAATAGATTCGAATATAATATTCATTTCAATAACAATTTGGAACTAAACAAGAAGGATAAGTTTTCAAAGATAAGACCATTGTTCGATTGTTTGAATAAAAAGTTTTTCGAATGTGCTTCAATAGAAGAGAACCACATCGTCGATGAAGCCATGGTCCCTTATTTTGGTCGACATGATTCTAAACAATTTATTAGAGAGAAACTTATTCGATGGGGTTAAAAGTTTTGAGTAGGTGCTTGGTTATATTGTTTATTTAACCCATATCAAGGCTCTTCCTCATGCATTTCAGAGGAGTATTCTAATCTTAGTTTAGGGTCTGCTGTTGTTCTAAAACATGCTGCTGTTCTGAAAATGGTCCCATTTAAACATTTTCATTTATTGTTTCACAACTACAACTAAAACTAAGGAAAACAAAAGCTATCGGCACTATAAAAAAAGAATCGAATACCAGGATTTCCTCTACAATCTTGCGATTATGCATTAGCAGATGATATAATCATTTGCAAGTCGCAGCGTCGTATGTTTAGCGTCCAATTCATCATCTGTTTGTCTGCTCAGCAAAGCTAAAAAATTTTCACAGTCCGAGAAAACACATGTACTGGTCGACGAAATCTCATAAGATTATACAACACCAGCAGTTGGAGCAGACAGAAGTGAAAAAAATTATTTTTAAAAGTTAAAAGTATCTCTTAGTCCTACCGTCCTTTTAAAAGTACATCCTGTTTTAGCCTATCTAAAATTATCAACTTTTTTTTGAAAATTTTGAAGGTTCTTTAAGAATACGAGTAACAAATTTATAACAAAAAAATTGAAAGGTAAAAAAATAGTTTCAGGACTAAATGGGTTAGTTAAATTTTACTGGATTCTACGAGAGTATACATTATTAAAAATAACAAAAAGCAAATTCAGAATCGACTAAATCAATGACGGTCAAGTTATACGATATTTTTTTTTAATTCATTCTAGTAGAGTTGATTACGTTTGGTTAAATGATTAATCGAATCGTTTTCTAATTGGTTAGTTCAAAACTAAATTAATCATTTGTAGTTAGCGGTTCAGTGTAACCAACTTTAGTTAACTGATTTACTTTAAGCGCATTTGGCCAAACTTTGGTCAAACGACTCATTTTAATCACGAATTAGCAAACTTATTTGAAAATACATAATATAAGCATGATGTTTGTAACAAAATTAGTTTGCAATATACCTTAGACTACAACTTAAAATTTAACAAAAATAAATAAAATAAAAATTGTTAATAAAAATATATTGTCTTTTGTAGTTAATTTGATTGCTGTACATTTCTTTGCGGTAATTCAGCAATCGTGCACTAAAAGTAAAAGACGACCATAGAAAATTTAGAACACGTTGGAATTTGAGCGTAGAATTAAAGATTTGAACGATATGGAAAATTGTGAAACCAATATTAATTTTTAGTACAGAAAGTTTATAGTTTAATTGTTACTTTATTTCTTTTTATTTGAGAATTTCCCCATTAACATCCGCTCGTAACGTGACTCCTCAAGAAAAAGACAATACCAAATTTATATCAGAAATTCCCACGTTTAAAAACAAGTTGATTAACAGTACAACAATTAAGAATAAAATTGACCATCAATTACCACTGTTAAACGCACAAATAATTATAAACGATTAATAAACCCTTCATGATCATCGTACATTAGCACTTTCAGATTTTAATTGCCATTTGAAAGTTGATTTACTTTAAAATATTAATAAGTAATAACATCAAAATACACACGTATTTAGTTTATAAAATAAAATAAGTTACTAGAAAGCTCTGTCGTAATTCTCAATTGATATACTATATAAATAATAAGCAAAAGCAAGATCTACCTAATTTTTCCTTTCAATAACCACATCGATATTGAAATTATTTTTTGCTTATATTTATTGAATAAGATTTTTTCGTATACAAATCCTTTCTACTATTTTTAATTCAAACAAATATTTGGCAAAGTCAAATGTTTGTTGAATAAGCGAGATAAATAAATTTGTAAAAAATGTTTTGGCAGCTTTTACCTTTACACGTTATTATAATATTTTTGTAAAACAATTACCTTGAGTTCCTTGCAGACATTCAAGTTCGATCGAGTAATCCCAAAACGTTCCGAAATTTTGGAGCGAATCCGCATCTTTTTCGCTCATGGTTTCCTCTTTGTCAATCACATGATTATAAAAGCTCACTTAATTATTTTAATTAGAATTTTTTTCCACGACACGTTAATATTAGAAACGGTGTTTACTCGTACATTGCTCTCAAATGACTGGCTATTCCTACTACATAAATGTAAAGTGGTGATTATTACCTCTACTTTAGTTGTTTATAAGACCTTCACTTGAACGAGATAATCGTGCTTATCTATATTATTCTACAATAATTATTTTACTTTGCAAAAAAATTACTTCTGCTCTGAAACTGATTCGCTTTTGACAAACTTCGGGTACTTTAGGAACGAAATTGCTTAAGATTTAATTATCTTACTTAAATTGCATAATTAGATAATAAAATACTTCCTTGCTTTATTTATACACATAACCTAAATTCATCAAGTTAAGTAGAATGTAAGAATTTTTTTTAACTTTCCCCTTAAAATTTCAATAAAACAATTTCCTCAATTTTGTGCTAAAATTTTATTTTATTTGTGAAAGACCAATAAAATATTAAACTAAACAAAAAAAACTTTAATTGGCAGTGATGTGGTTAATTAATTCAAATGCAAATGAGATATTCTAAAAAATTTGATGCAAAACCTTCTCTTTATTAATGGAACTAACGCTGGTGCAATAATGTTTTTTATTACACGATGCTTTCTGGAAAACATCTTTATGTGCTTATAAAGTTTGCAAAAGACAGTAACTACTAGAGAACCACGTTCGTTCTTGCAGTTCGTTTTATTAATTTTTTTTTGTGAAAGAATTGTCGTTTTGACAAAACTTCCACGCAACCAAAAATTCTGTAAAGAATTAGAATTAATTATCTATTTAAATAACTCATTGCTTATATACGTGGTCTTGCGATAGGTCCCGGGTTATTATTTTATCTTGTAAATGAACAGTTTACCTAATTCCATTAAAAACGTTTTTACAACTTAGCAGAAAAGTATTATTGTTTGTTTGATTTTGAGATCTATTTTACAAACAAATCTGCCTGTGGTTAGCAGTTGTACCATTCCGTCTAGGTTGTGACCAAGTCGGAAGTAGCGCCTAGATATGTTTTTATTTTGATGCACAAATGACGGGCAGAGAACAGTCACAGAACACATAAAAACTACAATTGTATTTATTGCGTTATTACATGTGTAAGGCTTTCAGGTTAAGCCTTTATCGTGTTGTAGGTTAATATATTTTACTTCGTTCACCTGTCTTACTACGATGTTGTTTACATAGACTAGTGCTCTGTTGCCTTTGCACTTGGTTAACGATATATAGGATTTGGCTTCATTAAGTTGAAGTCTTCATTGTTTGATCCATTGGATTATTTGGTCGAGGCTTTGTTAAAGGAATTGAGTCTGTAAAAATGGCAGTTAAGAAGTGCTGATCTGTTGGAATGTCTGCAGCGTATACTAGGTATAAAATTGGCCCCAGTACACTACCCACTTCTGAATTGATTGAATGAAGATTAGTTTGATATTGACCAAACTTTAATAGAAAGTATCGTTCTTTTAAATAAGATCTAAGAATAACGTAGAAAGAGTGAGGTAGATTTTTATAGTTTGTATAGGAATCCTGTCTGTCAAAGGCCTTGGTTTCGTTAAGAAAAGCACTTTATCTTACCAACAAAACGATAGATTTGTTGAACTGTAGAGTGATCTCTTCAAAAGCCAAAGTTATGACTTTTTACCAAAAGTTTTTTCTAACGCAAGTAGTAAACTGATACACAGAGAGAAATGCTGTATCACAATTTTGCACAACATTGTGCATAACTGTATTGTTGATGATATTACTACAATTGTTTATATTTATACCATAGGCTTGCACGCTTTTATTTAATACGTTTGGATAAATAGGTTATGAAGTTTTATTTGACAAATTGTTTGAAAAATATTATAAACTTTAGTATGTTTTGTATTCGACAACAATGTGCTAGTATTTTGCACAATTTTGTTTTAGTTTCTCGTACAGCTTTGATAATTACAATAAGATTATGCAATTCTTTTACACTCGGAACAAAGAAAAAAATTGAACGATAACGATAAGCGATAACGCGTTTTATGTTGACACTTACAGACCGCATGCAGAGCGTCGAAGTAAACAAAGTTCTCGGAAAATATGTGAACTAACTTTAAAAATTTGAAGAGATAAATGTTTCAACCAATCACAATTAGCAAGTATATCCGCTTGAAATGTCTACAATCAAAATTCCTTGATTGCGTTGGGTTTGTTTACATCTTTACCTCCTGTTTTATGAAAAATTCGTAGTAATTCAGTCAGTTTCTGTCAAGACTTTTAAACGCTGTTATTTGAACCAGGTAAGTGTATTTATAACATTTTTAAGTATAACCTTTGCATAACCTCATTCATCGCTTTAAAATCTGTATTTAATTCTAGTGTTAACTTAATTCTACGAACAACAGCTAATTTTTGCTGGAGATTTTTACATTACTTACTTTCTGTATTGTTTCAGCTGTTATTTATCAACATGAAATCGAAATTGAAGAAAACCATCATTTCAAGCAAAACATTATTAAAAATGTGACTGCTAACTGCTGTAGCTGTAGCGGGCAAATCAACCACATTTATAAAAAAATCTGTGTGAATCGATAACAACAAGTAATGGAATTTTAAGATATCCTCGACTAAAAGAATAAGTATATAAAATAAGTATACCATTTAAATGTAAATAAATAATGCTTTTAAGATTTGTAATGTTTTATTGACAATTCACCCAATATATGTTACTTTTAAGTAAATAACATTTAACCAAGATGCATAAAGTTGTACAATAAGAAGCTAAACGAAATAATAATAATTTGCACAATATTGTGCAAAATTAACCAAAGAGAATATGGGTCTAGATAATGTAACGCTGTTAGACATTTAACATACCATTGGGTAAAAATACTTCAAGCATAGTTTTAAAAAGGTATCACAACATTGTGCAAAACTTTACTGCAAATTGTTAAAAAAGCTGTACAATTTATTCTACACAAATGAATGCAATAAAACTGCACAAATTGGTCTTGTCACTTTTTCAGACCCAATTTGTGCACTTTTGATTAACAATTGTAGATAAAATATACAAAGATTTCTCTCTGTGTAGGTTTGCAAAAGGTAACTTCATTTGGAGGTTTGTTAGATTTAATTATTTATATTACTTGCCGTACTTTCTACTGTACTGGGAAGTAACCCAGTATCAGAACTGCATTAAAAATTATCGTTGGCATCACTAAGGTAATTCTTACACTGATTTCCAGGTAATTATACTAAAGCCTGGATCTTTCTTGGAGTTTAGATTGTACCTAATTATATTTTTAAATTCCTTCACTGTGAAGCAATCCATGGGTGGTGTTGCATTCAGGTTTGTAAAATATTCTTGAAAATCTTCATTTTTAGGTTTCGGTTATCCGAATCATTTATCTGAATGGATATGGTTTGTGCAGTATACCAATAATAATCAACTAAAAAGAGGATTGACGCAAGAACGCATTTATGTAAAATTCCGCCCCTCCGGTCGCGATTAGACTACAGTAGCGTACAATCATACATTTCAGTTTCTTAACGCCACTTTTTTAATGTGCGATTCTTTATTTTAAAAAATTAGTAGATAATTTATAAAAGTAATACATTTGCGGTGAAAGTACATTCTTCGATAACTCGTAAACAGATTTGTTCAAAACATCTTTTCGCTCAAATATTTTTTAAACATATCGCATATTTCGTAGATAAGATAAGCACGTGCAACATCATATAAATGTTCCGACATAAAACGTGCTTATGCTACAAAAAAAATTGTTATTAAAAATCATAATAAGAATTGTTTATATGTATATGTATTTAGTTTCTAATGTCTTGGAATTATAATACACACGGCTGAATTTTAAGTTGCAACCTATTCATAAGTAATTTCCTTTGGAGATAAAAGTTAACGACTGCAATTTTAGCTTTTATATCATTTAATACTCATTTTACAATACGGTTCACTATGATGTAAATGAGTTTTTGTATTTATTGACGTCGATGTCGGTGATACTGCTGTTCTTGTTTCTGAAATTGTCGGGTTTGAAGTCTTGAAGCATGACTTGAGTTTGTTGATTTTGCGTATCTTCTGTTTAGTATATCGAGGTGTACCCTGCACCCTTACTAGTTAGTGGGGATGTTGACCTTGACAAAGTAAACATTTGGGTAGTATGCCGTCATTACGATTTTTATGGCAAGTGCGGTAATCATGTAATTCTGCACACCTGACGCAGCAAGTTGGTCTGCTGCATCTGTTGCGTGTATGACCATAGCATTGGAAATTTTTACACTGCGGAATCTGAACTTTCTTTATTGGTTTTTCAAAAGTAATTATTGCATTTCCAATGCTTGTTACTTTGAAAAATTGTTTATTCTTTTCTTCACGCTTGTTAAAAAAAATTTTTTTACTGTGATTTCTTTATTCATGGTATTCATTGTGTGTTGAGTGATGTAAATGTTTCAGTACAACACGGAATTTCTTTTTCTCCTCTAGACTATAAGTGTACCTAGCTACTTTGTTGGTGGCTAGAATTAATAGTTTAGAAAATAAAATTAAAGCTGGAACAATAAACATCTCAAAACATTTCGCATGAGATATTGTAAAACCACCCTCAATTGACTTCTACAAAAATTTGTCGCTTTCTACAAAAAGCAAATACTACAAGTGCTGAATGAAAATCTATAAAATGAAACTTTTCTAACGGAATTAAAAACCAGGACATAATAAAAACCTAAAATTTGTGACATTTTTTTAGTTTGTAGTTTTCCATTATTAAAAACAAAATAAGATATAATTAACCACTGCGATGGACAATAACATAAGTTTTACCAGATGTAGTAGTACATACAATTAAAAGATTATGTTCTAGACATAGATCTAATAATAATTCTATGTCTATGGTTCCAGGTTTTCATCCATAAAAAACATTACTATCTGTTCTAAATAAGATATCGTTTATTTAAGTTTAATAGATGCTCAACGTAATAGCCGCCATGCTTGCAAAATAATGCAATCAATTGTTCGGGTGCGAGGAACTTTGATTACTGTTTAATCCTCTATTTAATTATTATCAATTGTCTCTTGATTTACGATAATATTTTGCGTGATGTAAAAATTCCCACAGAGAAAACCATCCTGTGCAATTAGTTATAATTTATAGTTTTTAATTCATTGTTTTTTATTATGTTTGCTTTGAATACATCAAAATTAATGTACAAACAAAATAAATATATAGATCAGCGAAGAATACTGACTCAACATATACCATAATCCTTCTCGAAAACTGTTTACATAATGGTATAGCTTTCAAGGCGCTTCTAAATTTGATTAACTGAGTCATCGCTCGACGATAAGCTATGATACAGTAATATTTTGGGTTCGATCGCTAATTAATTCCAGATAAAACACTTTGTTATGTATGTAAACAAACAAGTGTTTAAAAGTCCACGAAGAAAAAAAACGGTTAATTTAGACAGGAACGAGTTGAATTCTTTTTTAACGCTCGAACAGACTACGTGGCTCCCAAAGTCTCAAAATCTCTCAAAAATAGTTTGACGTTTATGATGATAAGTGCGCAAAAACTATCAACAACGGTTTACAAAAACGAAAAATTATAATTCATGTTAGTTAAGAGCAATAAATAAATCTTATAGGAACGTCTCATTTTAAACTAAGCATATGTCAAAAATAGATTCCTAAAATATCTTGCACCTATTTATTGATTCATTGCACTAAAATGCATTCTTCACAACCAATCAGTGATATTTGTTCACTGTAATAAGTGAGAGCGGTTAGTCATGCTGCTTATGACAATCCTTCGTTAGCAAGACAACGCACAAAATTTGCCATACACTTACTACAAAGTCTGCATGCACCAGAGATCTGACATGTATGAACCACTTATAGATAGGCTCGACACTAAATCAGTTGACCTTGGCACAATGCTACGCGGCTGCCAAGACCTGTTTAAATTGTCAAGTAGTTTTATAGACTACAAATACTGCTAGTTTTTGTTTACTACTTAAGTAGCTTTTGACATGTTTTCAATCAAATATGTAAAATTCTTCCTGTGGAAAACTTGTCCAGTTTCAAACCACTTGTACCGGGTACGGAACAACGGTTATTTGAGACATCCTGTATATTTGTGCATAAGTGATTTTTAAAGTATAGTTGGGTCAATTTGGTCAAATGTGAAAGTTGTAGTTTTTAAATTAATGTAATTATTGTTTAGGATAATTGAACGCACGAGGAAGCAGATACGTTCAGTCTGCAGAACGTCGCCATAACAAATAATGTTTAGTGCCCACCAATACGACCTCTTATTGGGATTAAAATACATTTAATAGTCAGAAACGCAAGAAGGAAAATAAAAAATTAATATAGTAATTAACCTTTGTACTATGAACAGAGTGAGCAAAAATGATACAGAACATTAATAATGTACTACTAAATCGACAACAAGAAATCACCACAAGTAAGATAAAACAGGCGAATGAAAGCAACATCATCAGATCGAAATGATGAGTATCGACATCTCGTCCAAACCAAACAATTCCGACAAGCGCAACAATCATTTGATAGTGCGTTCAAAACATAGACTAATCAGAATAGAAGAGCGGAATTAATCTTTGAGGTTTGATCTCTGATGCAACAAGCCAAAGAACGACTCGGCCTAAAATACGACTGAATGAAAACAATGGTAGCACAAGCTGAAACTCAACGACAATCCTATCCATTGATTAAAACCAAATTCAGCAAAAGCAATACGCAATAAGAAACAAAAAAGCGAGTATAGAGCTTTCAAATAAAAAAGAACCTGTTACGTCACTTGTTCATTGATTAAAATACGGCTAAACAATTCCATTTACATAATTGAGAGGTGTTTACTAACCGTTTTTATTATGTGTTACCAGCGATGGATCCATGGGGGAAGTTATGCAGTTAGAGCTGCCCCCAGACTATTGGTAATTTAATCATATTAATAAAAATCCATTGCGTCAACTTTCTGGACAAATAATAAGAGAAAATATATAAGTCCTCAGTCATGGTTATCATGTAAATAGAGTTAATGCTCCATGTACTTAAAGATCAATTCATTTGTTCAACATTTTTCAATTTACTTACGACTTTGAATTTCATATTTTTCTGACGTAATGTAAACGACTCTAGAACTGTCTCCAACATAAGTTTCGATTCCGCGCCTGTGTGTTATAAATAAAAGTTTCATAAATCACTGATAAAATATATAATATATGTATAACAACCACGTAAAATTTAGTTGAATTGTTAAATAAAGTTAAGCTGCAAAACCAAAAACATGTAACGCAACGATCACAAAACGTTGTTGAGAAAGCTTCGAGTATGGGCTTTTTTATGTTTGCTAATACCAAATAAAACGTTTTCGCTTTTATTTATAATCATTTTTTTAACACTTGGTTTCTGATGATAAATATATTCAAATGCAAAATATATAATGTGACTGCAGCTTCAAAATTGTATAGTAATTTATAAAACAAGCGTCAAAAGTAAAGCATAGCATAACGAAAATTAATGCTGCACTAGACTATAGACCGAACGCTGCATAAGAGTGGGTTATGCTATGATACTTTCGACGAGAGTAACATACATTATTTTTTATCCTGCCTTTTGTGAAACCTTTAAGCAAATTTAAAAAAAGCCACATTAAGAACATTATTAAGATAATGTTGGTAGTACATTTATAACTAACTGTATCTGTCAAGTTCGAAATTCGAATGTTTTACGTAGTACCAACTCCTAAATGTATAATAATCTAATATCTAAATTTATGAAATTTTAAAGTGTTTTTCTTCTAATTTTAACAAAAATTCAAAACATTTCTAAACAGATTTCCTACCAGACACACACTTCAACATAAATAATAATTGACTTTCAAAGCATAGTTTTATGTAGATTTCGAAGTTTCTATTTTGCAACTCTAGAGTTTATCTAGCTATTATATAACTAACGAACGAATATTGGAGTTTTCAATAAAGACAGTACAAAAAACGTTCTTTGCATGTTAATTCGTTTTAAAATCCATTCCTTATCGTTATTTTTAATTTAATAGGTACGCTCGAATTGTTTACTGGGATAGAGGGTAGACTTAACCGTGTTGCACGAAAATAAAATCTGCTCTTAGTGCAGGTCTATAGTTTGTTACAGTACCAAATGATAACCAAAAATTATTGTGATCAAAATACTTATTAAACAAACAATACACGTTGAGCATGGATTATTTTAACGTTATAAAGACAGAATAGCGTCTACCTTACAACTGTTTTACGATACCTGTCAGAAAAACATGCAGAAAACGCTTACGCAATAATCTGCACGACACTTAAAAAATGCGGATTGCAAACTTTTTGTAACAAAAACTTAATTTTACAAGTCGGTACTTATTATAAGTATAATGTCGCTATAATACCACATTTTTCACTTTAAGCCAATAAATATGTAGACTTGAAATTACCGTTAGAGAAGTTACACTTCGGTATTTTAATGTTTTAACCAAGTCCTATTTTTTATCAAGAATTTAATTAAATTCTAATTTTAGCATTGCCTATATTTTAAATAACAGAAATAAATTGAACAACTTGAAATACAGGAAAGCGTGATTTGTACTGTTAGAAACTAATAACTATGATAATTATGAGAATGCATATTGTTTTTCCCATCATTACCAACATTAACATTGGATAAGCATTCGTCTTTTTATATAAAAAAAATAACCTCAGCTTTCACATACTCATAAATACAAGAAATTAAAAAAAACGTAGCGATTATTACAGTTACAAAGGACGTGAGTGTTGGAAATGAACAAAGTGCATAATAACAAAAATGAAGAATTTGTTATATAGGTGAATTGTTTAGCAACGTGCAATAATCAATAAAATTAGTTACGCTAACTTTACTTTCGCTAAAAAAATAAAATATTTGCGCATACCACGCATTGTAGAAACTATTCATTTCACGATTTTTAGTAAAATAAGAAAAGTAATTCAATAAAACTGAAGTTCTCTATTTTTTGAAATAGGAAAAAATTACTTTCATTTTTATTTAGGTTTGCATGAATTATAATGCATTTAAAAGGCTGGATATGTGTTACTAATCAAGGTGATTTTATTACGTAATGCGTCAGAACCGTAGTGTATATTAATATCTAATGATGAAAATCAACACAGTGCATGCCGCTTATTGGAATCACGGATACTGTTATCAGTCGGGCAATGTTATCAGTTTATTAAAGTACAAGCCAGACGTATGCTGCCACATAGAAAAAACATCGTCTATACTAATTATAATTTTGTTTTTTTTCTCAGGTTTGTTTATACATGAACAATTACCTATTTTGCAAGCATTTTTAGCTAATTTTTACAATACGCTTGTAAAGTGAGTAAAAAATTTAATCATTGTACCTACCCTAAAAATACTGGTTTTGCGTATTTAGCTTTATTGTTACACCGTTATTTATTTATTGAAGTATTTTGACTAATCTACGTAACATTACCTCAATTAAGCATCTCTAAATACATTATCTTCGGTTTACTTTGTATTTTCACTGTACTTTGAAAGAATGTGCAGTTCTTAGAATAAAAACGTAATTTAAAAAAATCTTATGTGATAATATTATTTTGTATTTATTTTTAGTGTCAGCAAATTATTGAGAAGAAATGTGTCAACAAACTATGTAATGCAAAAGGTCCGTAATTTTCTATTTATTTTGTTCAAAATTTTAATTTTCTTACATGTTTTATTAGAACGTTTATTTTGATATTTTTGCTTGTATCTTGGTGTTCTAATTTCATCTTCTAAATTAACAACATGTTAATCAGATACACTCTATATGCATTTACTGCTTTCTAAGCAATAAACATTTATATATATTTTGAAAATATCGGATATTGTTATCATTAGGTTATTGTTATCAAAATGATCTACACAGACAATAACTAAAACAAAAATGACATCTAGATGTTTATAATATTGAAACGTTCTCGAAGTTATTGTCAAATTCTAGGCAATAATGACCAAACAATGTTGTACATTCTACAGACAGATAACAGAAATATATAAAAGGTATTCAAGAGTAGCTGTCAGTTTTTCGAAGTCGAAAGTATTAAGAGGATTTTGCGGTTTAAAATAAATAAGTGATTAAAAAATAAATATAACGGCGTTCAAGCGTACGTGCTTTTAATGTAAACAAGTATCAGTTTTAGATAAACAGAAGTTATCCGCAAACATTATTTTTCGAGTGATAGTAATATATAAACTAGTGTGTTTTCTTAAATATCGTTAGATTTAATTAGTTACGGGTATTAATTAGTTACGTGTAAATATTTTGTATAAATAAATTAATTTTAAAATTCGTTACATCGGTGGTATCAAAACCCAGTTCGTTAAAGCAGTGTAATTATTAATAAAAATCGAGCGTTATTAAAATTTAGTGTTATTAAACTTTTTATTCGTGTTTTAATTTATTCCGCTGACGCGTTTGCAAGCAGTTAAAATGGATTCAAAATTATTTGAATTTCTCGAATAAATAAAAAGTGGTCAAGAATCGATGAATAAAAATATGGAAGAAAAGCTGTTCGTAAATTCTAGAAAAATGGAAAAAAAACTTCCAGAACATTCTCAGAAAATGGAGAAAGATTCTAGAAGTCTAAAAGAAGAAATACAAACAAACATTGAAAATCAAGTAAAGATTTTTGAGGAACAAATACAAGTTAGTGTAGAAAACCAAATTAAAATTGTTCAAGAGGAAACTCAAGCTCAAGTTCTAGAAAATAAAATCGAAGCAATAGAGGACAAATTAGAAGAAATACAAACAAACATTGAAAATCAAGTAAAGATTTTTGAGGAACAAATACAAGTTAGTGTAGAAAACCAAATTAAAATTGTTCAAGAGGAAACTCAAGCTCAAGTTCTAGAAAACAAAATAGAAGCAATAGAGGACAAATTAGAAGAAATACAAACAAACATTGAAAATCAAGTAAAGATTTTTGAGGAACAAATACAAGTTAGTGTAGAAAACCAAATTAAAATTGTTCAAGAGGAAACTGAAGCTCAAGTTCTAGAAAACAAAATAGAAGCAATAGAGGACAAATTAGAAGACAGAATGAAACCAAATAAATTGTCACAGTAAAAAAAAAGTGTCACGAGCAAAGACTTAAAGACCATCAAAAAGAAACCACGCACAAGCTTAAGACTCTACCTCCAAATTATGATGGAAAAACTCCTTGGTCAACCTACTACAAGCAGTTTGAACGCGCAACCGTGCCTTTACGTGGATAAGCGCTTGGAATTATGCAGACTGTTCCTGACCACCTACAAGGAAATTACAAACCCTTAATTTCATGTTTAGATATGAGAAATGGAGATGCTCATCTTCAACAGGTGTATCAAGCCCAAATAAAAAGTAGCGGAAAATCTTCAAGACTTCGAGGCTGACATCGTCAGATTAACACGGCTTGCGTATCCTACAGTAGCAGATACGTTCTTGAAGCAGTTGGCTATTCAAACCTTTGTAGACGGCTTTTGAGACGAAACGCAGCAGACTTTCCAGTTAGCTCGATCGACGACGTTTAACCCATGCTTTGGAGTTTGAAGTATCAAAACAGGCGCCGCACCAAAGCTGCCATAAGCTCGGCTGTGCTGCAGAAATATCCGCGCAGATGCAAGAAAGCATTGAAGAAATAGTGTGACGTGTATTTTGACAACAAGTAGCTTAAGAAATAGAAGTGACGTATTGGAATTGTGAGGAAGTGGACCACGTAAGACAACGCTGTACTAAGTCCAAAAGAATACCAGAAGAGCAACCTGAAAAACTAAAACGAGCCATGTCCCGGAGATTACTACTCAAATGGCATCCCCGATAGAGCAACTGCAAAGTATTTATCTAGATAGCAAGATCAATGAAAGAAATGTACAATTACTGGTTGACACGAAAGCGACCATCATTCGTCCGGATATATTACGGGAAAATGAGAAGACATCAACAGTAACAGTACGACTTCGAACGACGACGAGCGAAGAAATACCTAGTCACGAAAAAGTCAAAGTAACCATTGGTTTGGAAAATAGAGTACTAAACCATCAAGTACTGGTAGCCGACATCACGGGAGAAGTTATCGTAGGAATGGACGTTATAATTTATAAAGAAGTATGGGTTCCATTTTGATATGAAGAACGATGTCCTGAAGATCAAAAGTGAAGAAATTCCGTTTCGTTCGTCAAAGAAGACACGGGTGTCTTATTGAGTGAAGACGTGACTCTGCCTGCAAGGACTGAAAGTGTGGTATTGGCACCCCTGGATGGAAATCTCCACAAAGGCTACATTTGCGCGATTGAAACAATAGAGAGCGACTAACAACCCAGTAACGTTCAAAAAGAAGACCGTAGTAGGTCAATGCACGCCAGTATCTAAAAGAAAATGGTCTTCTAAACCGATCCCTAGAGAGTGTCGAGGGCACGGAACACAGACTGCAGTTGGTAGTGCTAAAGAGCCGGATGTCACAAGTGTTGAAGCATCTGCACGATGGTACATGAAGAGGACACTTTGGCGTAATAAAGATATTGGGAAAAGTTCGAGAAAGATGGTGCCGTATGTGCATGGTCTGCGCATCAAGAAATAGCTCAGGGAGAAAGCGCAAAGCACCGCCGACGCAGTATAACGTAGGAAGCCCTTTAGAAAGAGTAGCGATTGACATCGCAGAGCCGTTCCCAGAATCTGATTCGGGAAACAAATACATCCTGGTGGCGATGGATTATTTCACGAAATGGACGGAGGCTTACGCCATACCCAATCAAGAAGCAGTTACAGTCGCAGACGTATTAATGAAAGAGTTTTTCTGCCGTTTTGGAGTTCCGTTGGAATTAAACTCCGACCAAAGCCGCAATTTTGAGTCTTGGCTGTTTCAAGAAGTTTGCCGACCGTTGGGAATTAAGAAAACTAGGACGTCGCCTCTCCATCCTTAATCAGAGGGCATGGTTGAGCGGATAAATCAAACAATGAGAAAATACTTAGCAAAGTAGTGTCCGAACGCCAAAGAGACTGGGATCAGTACTTGCACTTTTTCCTAATGGCATGCTGATCATCTGTTCACGAAAGCACAAGCCAAACACCATTCTGTGTCGTGATCGGTTGCAAAATACGACAGTCATGCGACCTGTAATGTGGACGAAGGCAGGAAGAAGAAATTGCTGGAGAAGACTACGTATGCAAGCTGACGAAGTACGTGAGGCAGTCCGTAAAAACACACAAATTGCCAGCGACAGAATAAAGACCAGATATGACGTCGAGGCACAAAATGGTGGATTTCAACATGGCGACATAGTTTGGTATAATCCCCAAAGAATACGTGCTTTGTCGCCGAAGCTGCAGAGGCAATGGGAGGGTCCTTATAAAGTGTGCAGCGTATTAATGACGTCATATATCGTATCCAAAAACCACCAAGAGGTAAGCCAAAAGTGGTCCACATCGATCGTCTAGCCCCGTTTGTTGGCAATAACCATGTTACGCAAGTCCAGGTTCGAACCAGAGTAATAACTAGCAGAACCAGAAATCAAATCACCGGCGCCGGCGGTTGGAAAAGTTTTAAAGCTACATGGTGACCGACGCTTCGTTTTCTATCTGGTCACCAAGAAGTACTCACGTACAAAGCCGTTATACGAAAATCTGTGGTGAGCATTATGGAATCTCAAGAGATAAAATGGAGTTCCACAATAATAAAAAATTGGCAGTATCCAAGCTTGGTTGTGGCTGAGATCAACTGAATTGCTTACGTGTAGGTATAAACGTGTAAATATTTCGTATAAATAAATAAATTTAAAAATTCGTTACAATATTATAATTCTTTAATAAATAATATTTTTTTTACTACACCGAATCGTACAAACTGATTTGACCGATTATAGATTATTTGTGACAACTCTCTTCCTTCAAATTTTATTTTGTTTGAATTATTCACTTTCATTATTATAATTATTATATTATAAATAATTCATAATCGTGACAATATTAAATACCAACATTTAATCATAACAACAATTTCACGATTTGATCTTTTAACGTTTTCGGTATTAACTTATATAAATCATTTTTATAACATTTTCATTTGTAAAACAATATTCTCTTACGCATCTCATCTTACAACTTTAACCTATTTAAAGTTCATTCAAATCTCACGCCTTTCTTTAAACGTACATTAGTTTACATTTAAAACGCAATAGTTAATTAAAGCACGAAAATGCATTAAAATAATAAAAAAAAAACTAATTACTAAATTGTATAAATTAATGGTTTTAATCTTTTTTATTAAAGAAATTGGTGGTAAACGCTTATTTGACCCAAATTATAAGTAAAACGAATGTTTAAATATGAATATTATAAAAATTGAGAGTTGTCTAATTCGTTTGAATCAAGCATATTTTAAAATAATTTGTTTTCTAATATCTTCAGTGTTTTTAAAAAAGAAGTTATATGGTAATTATCTTGCATTGATAAAAGTATCACTTTTTCTCTACAAATGGAAATTTGCCAGTAATAAATAATGCTAAGCATTTTTTGCTTTACATAACGTTTGACTTATTTGTTAAATACCAAAACTAGATCTAGAAAAAGTACAGTTTATATATAGTTAAAATTATTTAATTATTTGTTACAATGTTATTCACGTTATACGGCTTAGAATATTGTGCCGAAAATACTTGACTTTCAAAAAGTTTCACTTTTAGGTTATATGGGGGTCTATTATGGTTACTTTTTAAAATTATTTTCATATTATACAGGGTGTTGCACAGGCAGTACAAGTATCAAAGTTTTGTTTTTTTTTAATAAAACCCTCTGTATAATTTTACATTTTTTGATTCTCCGATCAAAATAAGTTTGTTTTAATAACGTTTATGAAGCCTAAACCTTAAGGTTTTTTTTAAATAATTTGAATTTTGTTAAAATATAACCTAATTTTCATGTTTAAGATATTTAAGGAGTATTTAAGTTATGGGAGCAAAACTTAGGTAAAATGTAACCCCCGTTTTTACACAATACGCCAAATAACCGTTTTGTGTACCATTTGATGTTTTTTAATAATAGTTCTGATGAATCTAGTTGCCTGTTGTATTTAGAAATATCAGATAGTTACCAATTATAAGAATAATAATGAACGTAATTTATAATTCCACAAGCTATAGCAGCAATAATGATAATAAAATACCAACGATAACAAAAAACAAAGGCAAAATATTTATAACAGATGTTCGAAATGTCGACCGTCGATTTCCAGACACTTACATATCCTTTTTTGAAAGCCACCGCTAACTCTGGGTAACATTTGCGAGGTTACAGTTGCAAAAGTGTCTTTTCATATCGTGTGGTGTTTCCGGTGGTGCACTGTATTTATAATTTTTTTTTTATGTATCCCTATGAAAAAATTTGGTCTAATTAATTTTCGAGGGTTTGGCGCGAGAGAACCAATTGTAAAATCAATTTCTTCAAATCCACTTGTTTTATTTATTCTTTATCGTTGGTATGTTATTACCATTATTACTGTTATAATCTGTTGTATTATAAATTATTATTCTTATAACTTTTAATTATGTGATATTTCTAAACACAACTAGATTCATCAGAGCTTTTATTAAAAAAACATCAAATACTGCAAAAAACAATTATTTGGCGTATTGTCTAAAAACGAGAAGACTATAGAACATTCTAATAATATTTGATAGATAATTAAAAAGTGCATTTTCTAGTAAATTAAAAAATATGGCGTTCTATTTTAATTATCAAAGTTGTAACCACTTAAATTTCTTAAATTTTTAGACACCCTGTATAAGATGTAAAGTTTATTATAATTGGGATATAAAATATGATGTATTCTTACACTTCACTGTAAATTTTGCTCCCATAACTTAGATACTTCTTAAGTATCGCAAACATGAAAATTAGGTTATATTTTGACAAAATTCAATCTATTTAAATAACCTTAATGTTTAGACATTAAGACAAACCCTTATTTTGAACGGCAAATCCAAAAAATGTAATATTATATAGTACATTTCATTTAAAAAACACAACTTTGACGGCCTTTGCTACATCCTGTATAATATGAAAATAATTTTAAAAAGTAACAATAATATACCCCAAAAGTTAAACTTTTTGAAAATCACGTATTTTGACCACAATATTTCAAGTCGTATAACGTGAATAACCCGGTATATTAAATTTGTCTAAATTGTTTTACTTTAAGTGATAACTGATCAAATATATTTTAGAAATATACATTTTTAATTTCCCATAAGAAAAGTATAGCGATCGCAATTAAAAAAAAATTTTTTTTGCATATTTTTACGTTTCAAGGTCTCCTGAATCAGAAAAATGTATTTTTGGCCAAAAAAATTGGGTGTCTGTGTGTGTAACGATGTATCCACGATAACTCTCAATCCAAAAGTCCTAGTAACTTGAAATTTGGTATGAAGTTGGCTTTTCATATTCTTTCGGTTCTGTCAAAAGATGGGTCTGATAAAGAAACCGGAAATGAGTGTATCCGCCATTTTTAACAGTTTTCTTTATATAATTTTATACGTATGTAAATTATTCGAGTTATTTTTACAGTTCCTTATAGAGACTTCTAGCGGGTATATCTTTTACTATGTCTACTTCCACGTAACAAGATAATTCTTCCTAACAGTTTATTCAAATAAAAAAAATTCTGACATTAAAAGTAAGTAAATGAATTCACAAATATGATCTAAGTTCGAATCTTGCCTGCAACGGTTTTTTCAGAAAAAAATTTGATATCTTAAAGAGAAAACAAGATACGTTAAAAATAATTTTTACTGGTTTACTAAAGGGAAAAGAAATATCGAAGCGCACAAACATAGGGGTTAGTCGATATGGCAACCTAAGCTCAATTTGCCATATTTCGGTTATATATTAATAAAATCGAGGAAAAAAAATACAAAAAAATTAGCATACTAGAAAGTCGATACAAACGTGTACATATCACTTCAAAGCGGTTTTATGACAACATAACTTTAAAAAATATGTAGACATTCCTTCATTATCCCTTATAGAAAAATAGTGTTGGGGACCACACCAATTTTTTAGTTGCAAACGTGGTTCCGCATAATTATGCAAAAATAACATATTCGGTGAGTTGTTTAGACGATAGTAGATTGCCTCTTTCCTCCATAAAATTGATTTTAATCTTGTATTGCAAACGGCGTCTATTAACACTGTGAAATATAAACCTCTAAATGTTTGCGTCCTGATTTGAGAGATCCAGGTTGTGTTTCTAATTGTTCAAACAAACGTTTATGGTTTTCTGAAAAAGCCTCTGTCGAGTTTGATGAGGCAGTAGTTCATTAATAAATGTATCGCGTATATATTCGTCTTGATTTTGATCTTCTGTAGTAGCTATAAAAATAGCGTTCTTTACGTTGTTTCAATTTTTCGAGGAAAATTGTAACTTTTTTCTTCTCAAAGATCAGTGGTGCAATGTAAAATATATTCATATATAGAATAGCTTAGATAAACAGTGACTAATATAAGGTTATCTTCATCTCCTTTATAGACGACATAAACTTATCATACGTTTTCAACCGGTACTCCCATTAATGGAAAGGTTAAAGTTTTTTGGTTCCGTACCAAATTTTTCTGGCTTCTGAACAGCGACAAACTTTGCTTAACAACTTGTTATTTAGACCTTGAAGCACTTGCAAAACTTAGACTTTATAAACTAAAATTTGACACGTTTTGACTGACAATTATTTAGACTATTTTGACAAAATGATATATCTACACATTACCAATTAAAAAAGAATTAATATATACGAATATTTAGCTATAGTATGTATGCATTGAATTGCTACAGTCCATGAGTGTCATGTCATGCGATAGCAAATAATGAATAGGGTCACATCGTTTTTCTACACTCTCGAGTAATGTTCTTTAAATCATCTTTCTTAGCCAACATAGATATTTCTGATAAGTACAGCAAGTGTGCAGATTTGAATTAATTGAAATACGTTTTTTGCTTGAAATTAAACTTCTTTCAATATGAAGTTTATTTTACGTTACACAAAATCCTCTTATTAACATAAACGTTTTTGTTTTTAAACTAACAAAACCTTTTGTGTTTCTATTGCTCCAATAAATTAATCTTCCCAGAAGAAAACGAAAATATCGCAATATAAAAAAAACGAAAGTTTGAAAATCCCAATGGTGTATAAGTAACACTTTAATTCTTGTAAGTAAAAGTAAAATTTATTTCAAATTTTGATATGTGAATAAAGCGGATTATACATACTCTTTATATTAATAGTTCGATTGTATGCAAAATTTTTCAAACGTTTAAATTACCATAATAGCAAGTACTCTAGTTTATATCAGTAACATTTTTTCGATCATAAACTTTCTTTAACCGGCTTAACGCTGGGGAAATTTTACTTATTTATTTATTCATTCATATCTGCGTTAATTAAATTTAAGTTCAGTTCACTCCAAGGTACGTATACCTGTAGATTGCTTTTGGCGGTGAAATTGCTTAAATTTTTGATTGAAATCAATGGATTGTTACTTTTATTATTATATCATTTAGAGTTAAGTTAAAATTTCAGTCACGAGTTTTAAAACGGACTCGATGAATATCATTTGCGATAGGTACAATTTATAGAGAAAGTGAAAATGTTGATAGATTTATCACCTATTTAAAACCTTTTGTTTAGTAATTGAACTTCAATGACGCATTATCTTTCAGTTAAATCAAATTTAATATTTCCTTACAGTAAATACTTTATCTAGCATGCGAGTTCATATAACAACTGGCGATTCTAAAACGTCACCTACAAGTACTTTAGAATATTGTTCCAACTTACTGCTGAACTAATGTCACATGGACCGAAGACTATCAAAAGTCAAAAAAAGATTTCAAACTATCGTAGCGTACCTAGTGATCATTAAAGGTAGAATTACTTCTTAATGTACATATACTAAAATGTTACTAACGAAGATGGTAAATAAATCTTATAGCAAAAGCTTCCACGGCCGAAGTCTATAAAAACGTCTTTCGGGTTTCGACCATGTTATTGTTGCTGAAGTCGCCAACGTTTCGCCCACATCAAGGCATAAAAAATCGAAAAATTCAAGCAAGCAACCAAAATCTAAACTAAGAACCTCTAAAGGAGTTACGTAATCAACTTGTGAACCCAGTCAGATTTCAATCTTTATAAAGGTAAGAAAGAAAACGATGAACTTGAAAAAGCTAACTACAATGTAACAAAGAACCACTAGAATTTGATAATCTATAGAAGTAACCTCCGTATATAAAGAAAAACCCTCATTTGTTTATTTTGTGGATATATACTAAAGTATGGTTAGTATTTTCATTATCTTAATTTTTTATGTTATAGCTACAATTAGAATCATAATAGTGACAATTATAGTGTGCGTAAATTAGCTCATGAACCTGCACACACAATTTCTTTGGAATAACCCATGACCATATGCAGACTGTGGTGTAACAAACTTCAACTCACATTACGAGTAGATAAGTAAAAAGGTCCACCCTAAATCTGTTGAGAAGTTCTATACCTTTAGTTTGTTCACCTAGGTGCGATCCACTTGAATCACATTACTACTAACAATCGGTTTTGTTAGTAGCGGTGAACGCTTCTACTTAAATTGTTAATCTTTGTATATCCGGTTACATCTGAAAGAAGCTTCCTTCGGCGAGCTAATTATCGTGAAATACTTACTTTTAGCGTCAACGCTTTTAGGAACCTTAGACTGTCGCGTGTATCGTCAAGTTGTAGAAATTATTCTTATTCATTTACTTGTATTATATAAACTATTTATTATGTTATCTTTCTCTATTTATGAATTTCTGCCAGTTTTACGATTACCAATCATTTCTGGGTTCATGCATATTTGATGTACATTATACGTTATCTATCACTAAACTTGAGACGCAATGCTTTTCGGATATACCTTTTTACGTAAAATCGGCTCATTGACATGTTTAACGCCTACATTTATACTTTGCCGTTTTAATAATAAACACATATACTCCTCTTATTAGTATCTAAACGTTTAAGACTAAATTGAGCATTATTTAGAGTAACACACATCCCTACATTGAAATTGATACCCTTTGTAAATAACTCGAAATTTGCAATAAATACAAAAAAAATTAAGAATGTAGCAACGTAACGGGAAAAAATGCGTTCTCCAAGGAGTGGTAGAATGCTAAATGTTCAGAGAAAAATTAAAACGCAAAGAACGACATTCCTAATGCAAAATAAATGGTTATAGTGGCTTTCAGGTTGGTAGTTATCAGCTTGAACAGGTTATGGCAACGTTGTCAATGTGCATTTTTTGACGTCGATTTATTTTATGGGACGTGCAGTCGATAATATCGAAATGTACCTATATTGCTATACTGTTTCTACCTAATCTAAATATGATTCACTTATATTAATGTTTAGTTTTGACCGAGAAACTTGAGAAAAAGTGAATTGACCTACTTTTCTGAATCGATATATCTCGTATGTACTTTAACACGCGACTAGCTTATAATTTCTTGGTAAGTAATTACGGCAATTGATTGTCCAATTAATACTGTCAGCTATAACGTAATACGAGACGCCTGTATTCGATGAAAGAAAAACTGATAAAACAACCATACACTTCAATTAAAACATGCTATACGCTTCAAAGAAGAAATACACCTGCAATCGGTTAAACATGTCGATCGAAGAAAATTTATTAGAAATTAGCTTGGCATTGTTTTGCTAAACTAACTATAATGCGATTGCACACAATTTATGATTAATGCATTTACTTGCACATTAATCAAATCTGTTAAATCACAACGTATACTTATGTTTGATAGGCTATGCTTGGGCGGTTATGCAGTGATAAAACGTTGACCTAAGTATATTTTCAAGGTTTTCGATTGTAATAAGCAGATTTGATGGAAATTATGTAATCGTGGATACATAAAAAACTGGTTTGTTCACTACGAAATCTCAATTCATCTGTCGTTTGGTGCAATGACCTACTCATCCTGTTTGTAAACACTTGCACTTACTGTACTTTTTTTTATAATACTACTACTCACAAACACATGAATTAAAACACTATTTACCTTAATGCTTTTTAGGTATGTTAATACAAAATAATTTTATACTATTATCAAAGCATACCCAGGGCCGTGTCCCGTCCATTGTGTGTGGCGCACACAGGCGCCAGGTCTAAAGAAAAAATTGGACAATCAAAATTCCAAATCTCCCATGATAATTTAGAAATTTAATCATTGGCGACTGGTGGTCAATAATACAAGAGGGTCATTTAAAAAAACACAATTATCGCCAAGTCTAAAAAAACATTTTTACATTAACACGATTTATATTTAAGAACAATTATATTTAAGATTAAGATTTAAGATATTCGTCTATCATTACAATTACCAACCAAAATCATAGATTAAAATTTACAGTTTTTAATGGAAGATTTTTCAATGCTTAGCATAGAAATACGCACGACTTTCGTGTCCCATGTATTGCGCAGAAATGATTTTATTTTTCTTAGAGGATCATCGCTCACTTTCCACGGTAGTCGTAAGAAAATCAATCATTTATTTTATTTAATATTTGTATCTATTTTTACAAACATTTTCATGGCAGTCTTTAACTGACTTTCGGCAAGCGCTGTCCAATTGCATTTGTAAGTGAATATTAACGCGACCAAGATTAGCATAATTCATACAACTTTTCATGTGATTCGCCGATAACGAGTGCTTTTTCATATTTTCTTTTAAATGCTATAAGTCGGTAACGTTATTTTTACACCATAATGAATTGTGTGAAAACAGCAAAACCTACAAAACAGTATAATCTATTATTTACTTCAAATTCGCAAATCCAATCTGACAAATCATACATAGATTCTTTATAATTCCACGAAACACACGGTCCTAAAAATACGTTTCAAAAAAATTATATAAAAATGCTAAATCTATAAATTTGAAAAAACTTTATTTTGTAAGAAATGGTTCGAAAAAATGGTAATTAACCTAATTGTAAGTTTCATACAATACAATTTTATGTAACGTTCCAGAGCAAAAAATAAATTCTGCTAATCACATCAAAACTAAATATTTGAATTTCTTATCGGCATTTGCAGCTATAGACATTTGTAACTAAAGAGATGAGGTGATGAGATGAGAAATCTAAACATTTTCAGTGTGTTTTTCAATGTAAAAACTTTCAATACTGAATTCAGTACAGAAATAAGTATAGTGTCATACAGTACTTACACGCAAAAAGAACTTATTCTAAAGATAAATCCTTTTAAATACCTATTGAGATACTAAGATCGTAACTACCTGAAGCAAAATAAAAGTAAAACTCAAATCGGTTCACTTCGAAAATACAAAAGTGAGAAAAACCTAGATTATAGCACTGGATCAAAATAATGTAAAATAAAACTAAATCCATAACTACGCTAAGATGTCTGTCCCAACGTTGATTTTGGTTCCAATCAACAATGCAGTTGCCAATACCAAAATTTATCATAAAATCTGTAAATCAGTCGATTCTGGTAATGTCAAACTAAACTTAAACTCGACGACTGATTTGATATAAACTCATAAATCGTATAATAAATAAATATTGCTGAAAATGTTAAAAATGATGACAATGAGCGTGTAGAAAACAGTAATAATAAAACAATTTTTAGTATTTTTTTTTTTGGATAGTTATAACCCAAATGACCTAATGGAGAAGCGGCCACTAGGTATAACAACAAAACCAATTTATCAGAAGACGAATAACTGAATAAAAATATGTGAAACCAATAAGAGGAAATTTAATTATGAAATGAATACTCGCAACAGTTGAACAGTTATAAAAATCTATTTTAAAGTAAAACCTAAAAAAGTACTTTGACAATTAAATATTTTACAGGAACGCCGAATTTGAAAGATTAAAACTTAACAAGTGATTCAAAGCGGAATTTAAATTAGTTCGAGCAGGATGGTGTCAACAGATAAAACCTGTAGTTGATAATTAAACGAAATATAATAAATTAATTAGAACAAATTAAAAAGTAAGTGACGAAAACTTGACTCGTTGTTACGGCAATACCCATACGACACGCCCTTATCAAGCAAAGAAATTTAAATAACACACCCAGATCATTGATTACATTATGATTTACCAATTATAAAAAAAATATCTAAGACCCATAAAAAATATATAACCTACTTGTTCGACCATTCAATTCTTTGAATAATTGCAATTTGTTACGATTGAATTATACTCAATAAAAAAGCCCCACATGATAAAACACGAAAATTTGCATATTATAAATTTTCTTGAGTGCACGTAATAATAAAGTTTTAATTAAATGTCAGAACGAAAACGTGGGATAATTTATTTCGTCTTCTGACAGATTAAATCTAAATGTTAAGTATAGAAGAAAGTTGAAGTGTAATCAATCGTAAAAGTGCAAAGATTGAAAATCGAAAGTTTCCTCAAACTATGAGTAATTCATATAATTCTTTTAAGGACAGTCTTGGTTAAATCATATATTGAGTTCTATATCAACAGCGAAAGTTTCTATTGACATATAAAAGTACATACTTTCCATGATCAATTTTCAATCTATGTTTGCGACCCTAAATCTTACCATCGGTTACGTATAAACTACTGATTTCAATTTTCATTTATATTTTTGATGTAAGTACCTACCCGTTAAGTTCTGAAAACAAGTTTAACTAATAATTACGTATGTGAAAGTTTAGAGTTTTGTTCTTGTATATTTTTACTTTAATATTCAGAGACAAATCTTGTAGTACCTATGCTAAATATTTTTTATTTAATAGCTTTTCTAATAACGCAGCTGATTCTGGAATTTAAGCATTTTGCACTTACGAATATTATTAGTAATACCACAATTCGCAATACGAAGTGTATAAAAACAAGAGAGACACGTTTAAAATTATTTCTTAATTTTTGTTGTGCCAGCATTGCACATATTGATTTTTTTAAGTTCATTTCGAATTCAAACATAAAGTTTTAAAAACTTGAAGAAACCATGTATATAATAAATATAAATATTTTTAACATATAAACTTTTAATCGCACATGCACTTTTAAAAGACAGTAATTGTAGTTAACAGTTACTTACTTTTTCAAAATAATTTGTCTGGCTCTGTGAACGAGTCATTTGTTAAAAAGCTCTTCCAAACGAAAACAAGATAAGAGGATTTTAGTACAAACAACCTTCCGCCACTGTTATCCCAAAATTAATAGATTGAAGAATACTGCGACACAAGAATAAAAACGTAGTTGTAGAAACAATGAGAATGGTTTGAATAGCTTCCCAACGCCGCAGTAAAAAAAAAAGATCACATTGATATCCAACCTTTCTAAACAGAAAATAAGAAAAAAATGTTGACTGCGTATTTTTGACTAATCAATTACTATCATTAGTTTTTAATAAATCGTTTTGATAAAATTTTTGAGTCATTATCGTTCAATTACAAAAATGAACTGGAGTATAGATGAAAGAGAATGTTAAGATGTTTGTACACAGCAGCGCCTTCAATTGTTTCACAGTTTCAAATATCAAATATGTTATATCCGGATAAAAAGCCAACGAATTTCCGAAAATCTTCCGATCCATTTAAGGGGAAAAAGATAATCAAAAAATTACGAACGTCAACTGTACTGTGCGCTAAAGCACCATTTTGCTGAAAATACATATTCTGCGAAGATCTAATGGGGATTTTCGTCAGCCCACCACCGATAATTTTGAGAACTAACAGTTCCATTTGACGAAAATGTAGATTCGTCGCAGAAAAGCACACGTTTAATAATCCTCTTCTATTTCTACTTGAATCCAAAAGCAAAAATATAGCCGAGCATCTAAATCTTGGTCTTGGATAATTTTTGGCTTGTAAGGTCTGAATTTATTTGTTTTCATTTATTTTATTCATTATTTCATATTCTTCTGGCCGTTGTGGTTAAGTGACAAATGTGTCTGTCGAGATGTCGCTCGTTGAAAATTGTTGCCGCTGCCCTGTGCGTTTTATAATTCTCACTGACAATCAAAACAATTTCGATTTTGTCTTCTTTATAATTATAATTATTCATTTTGATTAATTTTTAATCGAATAAATTTAAAAATGCGGAAACAAAAAATAACAATATTCAAAGCTACTGTCAGTCGTGAAAATAATTACGTTATTTTTCTTAACAGTAAAACAGTTTACAGCCGTCTCATATTCTGCCTACTTAATTGACTGAATCATGTAAACTGCATAAAAAGAACTATCCTTACCTAGACAATTGTAAAATAACATTTACAGGGTTTTTGTGAAAGTAGTTCATCAGCAAGGATAAATTAAAGTTTTTAGAAGCCACGTAAATAGATATTAAATTTCAGTGAAAAATACTTCTCCCATGAAGTATCTTGCACCAAAAACGTAAATAATATGCAACAATACAGCGCTTGTAGCCGAGTGAATTAGAAAAAAAATGTAAATAATACCTAAATATTAGTACAATATGTACGTTTTAGCAACCTTTTAAAAAAATATGTACCAAATATGTAGTGTGTTTATTTAGTTATTTTTCTTTAAATTTAGGTTTACACACCTACATATTAAAATATTTTTTACAGAAAATGAAACACATAAAATAATATTTCAATACAAAAAAACATTTATTCAAAAAATATAGTGTGAAAAAGCCAAATGGAATAAATTGGGAATTTCGGTAATCAGATGATTTTATTCTTTTTTTGTGTTATTTTTTGCAATAAATTTAAAAATGATAACATTTCTAAATCGAGAATGAATAAACCTTTCAAACGATATATCACAAGCCTATATTTCCCATTTAAAAAGTTGGGAGTTGTAACTGCCACTCGAAAGAGGTTGCAGGTAGGAATCAAATTTTCACGTTAAATAATGTCAATTTATAATTAAAATTTTCTATAAATATGTACAGTAACCGAAATAATGAATTTATTCCATTTGGCTTTTTCACACTGTATGCATGTTCTAAGTAACAAAACATAAAACGTAAAGAAACTTAAACCAAAGATGCCAGTTTGGTTTAAGTTTCTTTACTTTTTTTCGGAAAATGTTAAAGCAAATCTGACTTGCGTTTGTTTACATTTTTTTGAATATTTTTTGCTTGATTTTGCAACTGTTCTTCCTCTTCCAACATAGTTTGAGCTGCTTGAGCTACATTTGCCTCAACTATATTATTAGTTATTAGAAGATCTTTTTTTGTGTGTCTGAAAGCTTTTTGGCAGTTCTTTTCTTTGTTGTTTCTTTGGCTTGTAATTATTTTACATCTTTTTCCAAGCTTTGCAACTTATGTCTATCTTTTCCTTTACTTTTCAATTCTTTTTCTTTAGCTTCCTTTTCTTTTTGTTTTTTGTAGATCTGTTTAAACGCCCTTTTTCTTTCTTTTTTGTTTCAAGTATATTTGATAGAAGCAATGAGCATTTTTTGCGAATACATAAAGTTCTGGTGTAATCTGTATATTTTCTACTTTACCATTATACACGCTTTGAACAGCATCTTCAACTACCAAAATGGAATTCCATGTCTTGCAAGATGCCTAAACGACAAGGCTTTATTTACTAATGAATTTGAATGGACAATGGATTACGATTTATTACAATTATTACAAGCTACGGTAATTTTGAAATTGAAAATTTGTTTAACAAATTAATATGTACTTTTAGCGACTAAATAGCGATAATATGTACTTTTATGCAATAGGGCAAGAAATATGTACTTTTAAGTAAAATAGCGACCGAATACGAGCGCTGCAGTATTACTTTTCTGTAGATAATAACAAACCTAAAAGAATAATAAATAAACGAATAATTAACAATTTCTATTGTTTTTTCGGATTATAAATCTTTAACGTTTCTCGCAAAATCAAATTGAATTTTGAAATCAAGTCTTGGTATGTGAAAATTTGAAAATATTCCAAAAAATTAAATATTTAGGTTTTTTAGCGAAACTTAAAAAAAATGTTTTCTGGTCTTGAGATTGTTCGGTAAGCTAAAACTGACAATTAAAAAATCTCATTGAAATCTTGTTTAATTTACGAAAAATAGAAATTTTTGAGTTTAGAGAATTTCGAAAAACGCCATTTTCTAGCTAAGTGAAAATCACTCGATATATCTAATAAGGGCTAAATAGGTTTTTAGACAAGCAATAATTGTTGCCATAAAAAGATTTTTAAAAAATCCATTTAGTGTCGACTTTTTGGTGAACACTGTATATGACAAACCATGAAAATGAAATGCTTAGGGTCCAGATTATCAATTTACAGAGAGTTTGAGGCAGAAGTTAAGAAACAAGTGGAAAAGGCTAATAAGAAGTAAACACATCAGACAAAATCAAGAATAGATAAAGCGACTATAATACCAATAATGACTTATGTGGCAGAGACGAAACTTGACACAGCCAAGACATAAAGATTACTGGAAACAGTAAAAATCAGAATATTGCAGAAATGCCGACACCAAGTAAGGAATAATTAAGTTAAAAGAAAATGCAACAGCGCGAGACTAAAGCTTTTTTCTAACAACTTAGTTGAAAAAACATCTTGTTTACAATAAAAGATATGTTGATGATATGACAATAGCATAAGTTAGAACAATTTAGTTTAGCTAATATCAAAAAATTGAGAAAAAAACTTGAAATATTTAGATCTTCATTTTTTGCTGGTCTTACAATTGTCGCATTTTTTAAAAAATAAAATTTTACAAAGAATAAAAAAGTGAAATAAAATATATCAAACAATATTTTAGTAAATAGAAAACATTAAATATGACAACTTTTATACAAGTTTTTTTGCCGCATTTAATTAATAAGGATGATACCAGTTTACTTTCCACAACGTTGAATTACCCGGTATATATCTTTACTTATTTTTATTTATTTTTCTAGTGGACATTTTTTTCTGATTTCTAATATGAGTGCGTATAGCAATAATACTGTCACTTACAGTAAAATCTACCTTAAAAAAGAAGTAGAGAACAACTTTTACAGTCGATGAAATTATGAAATTATTTAAATAAAAGTATGAACGTATGAAAATAATAACAGCTCTCAAAATTTGTACCTAAAAATTATCTTGGTAACATAACATTGAGACATGGTTTTATAAATACCCACTTATATTGGTTCACCTTATTACAATATTTAATAACCTCAATTAATTAATAAATAAAACACGGTGAAAGCAGATTAAATCTGAATAAGGATAAAGTATGTAAAAATATGTTTGGTGCTTGTAATAATAGTTATTAGCTTTCTTTTCGTGTAATTAGAAAGATCTATAATCTGTTAACGATACGATAAAAAATCGTAATTTGTTTGTTTTACACTAGTATGAATACATTTTTTGATAGAAATTTATCGGATGGTATATTGCTTATCTTATGGATACTTTAGAGATAAAAAAATCAATGTTTGGTAGTATTTGAAATACATCAATCGAATTACTTCTTTTAAAATTATTAGCAACCATAATCTATAGTAAACAGTGTAAAACTCGTAATCAAAAAATTTTTCGAGTATTTTTTTTAAATCGCAGATTTAAAGTAACTCAAACAAAACACGCATATTCTATTACGGTAAAAATAAACTAATAAAATAAAACATTACGTTTAAAGTGCAATGTAAAGTGCACAAGTAGAAATTGACTTTGGCTGATGCCTTTTCTTCTTCGAAAGCTTATCTTAAAAGCTACTCTACATAGGGATTTTTATCTTACTTTGTTGTTTTTTAACTGGCATCATATCGTAAAATACATACTAAAATGGGGTTACTTGAGACGTTGCCAACTCTACAATTTTTTAGTTAGATCTACCAACTTTCAGTGTTCTACTGAAATCTACTATATTGCTACAAAAATCTACCTACTTTTTAAGTAGCAATTAAATCTTTGAGAAAATCGTGTTTTTTACCATTTTTTTACGCTTTGGTGGTTTTCTTAAATGTATACATAGCTTTCAGGTTACTATGCAAATTGTCAAAATGATATTTTATTTACTTTTTACATTTGTTTAATTTTATTAATATTTAATTAAACTACATTTACTTTAAAGAGATAAAAAAGTGGATCCCACAGAGTATCGCATTTGAGCTGCAGCATAAATTGTAAATATGAAAACTTTACTTAGGATTAAAGTAAGCTGATATACTCAAATTAATAAATTAAATCGGGAATTATTAATTTACGATAAGGTAGACTTATGATTTTTTTATTCTTATATTGAATACTGGCGATCGGTAATTCTGATCAACTTAAAATACATCTTATCTAACCAAAAAGTGAACTAAATTCTTACTATAAGAAATCTAAAACAATTTAAAAGATAGGTGGCAAATCTACCAATATTTTTATAATTAGATTTGTTAGAAACTACAAAGTTTTAATATCGTATCTCCTACCTTAATACTTTTTTTTGGTTGGTAACCCTGCACCATAGGTACAGTCATGTGAGTCGGTCATTCGACCGCATCATTTTGATGGTCTAGACGTCGGTCACGGTCATGTCACTATCGAAAATGTTAGACATAACACCAAAATATACGTGTGCCAACGTTTTAATGTAGATAAAGTTTTTCTGTGCATTGTGCGACGTGAATCGTGAATATAAGTAGATATTACATCTTTAGTTGAAACTGCAGTGTGTCGTGTACGGTGCTTTCCATTAATTATTCCTTAATTTACAATAGTATTGGTTTTAGAATGCATCTTGTTTTCAGTTCTAGATTTTGAGGTTAAATTTGTTGATAGAATAGTTGCAAATTTCATAATTAAAGTTTTTTTTTGAGAAGAAACAATTAAAAGGGTATGTTTCGAGTGTCACATGTCAGTATCGAACTTGGGAACTATTTTTTTGTAATTTTTTTCATATTTATCAAAAATTAGGGTGAAGAGCGATGTTTTCAAGTACTTTACCAAGCATTCTATTTTTAACCAATGTAAAGACAAAATAGACACATACGCATGCAATATTTGCTTACAGAAATATCTATTACATGAGACTAACATGTTTAAGCATTTATTTAAATGCCAACGCTGTCTTACAAAATTGCCAAAGATCTAGTCACTAACACTAACAATGATGATTCTTCAAAAAGAGCATCGAGAAACACAAGTTTCAGCTCCACATCCACGCCGAGTAAATCGCACAGGCTGAAAACCTTTGTAGATAGTAGTTATGTCAAGAACACATCACTAATATGAAAACTGTTATCGAAAGCCATATACACAACTGCGACCTCGTTAAGCATTAGTGAGAATGTATACTGGAGTGAAGCTTTCAAACATATTCGGCCTAGTCTCGCACTTCCGTCACGATATATTTTATCAAACTCCTTGTTAGAAGAAACGTTTAAAGATGTAGAATGCGAAGTTAAAGCGGAAATAGTGGAGGCTAGGTTTCTAGGTGTACAGACTGATGGTTGGTCAAATATAAGAAGATAAAATATTATCAATTTTGTAGTCACTACCCCAAAGCCAGTGTTTTATCGAACACTTGCTACGAAGACTTCTCGACACACTGGTGAGTTATTGGCTACTCAGATTTTCGAAATATATGAAAAAATTGGAATAGATCGAACCGTTGGGTGTGTAACGGATAACGCCACTAATATAGTTCGTGCTTAAGAAGTACCTAAGAAAAATTTCCGAATAATATGATCGCTTACTATGGATGTGCTGCGCAGATTCTGAATTTGCTTTGCGATAACTTATTTAATTTAAATTCGGTTGCTTCAGTTGCCAATACTGCGACATCAATTACAAAAGCGATTAAAAGTAAACTTATTACAATTACTTTGTACAATTTCAAGCAAAAATGTTGTCAGCAAAAGGAAGTTAATCTCTGAAATTACCCGTTGTGACGAGGTAGGCATCTGTAAGATTATGCCTGGAAAGCTTGCATAAAAAGGTGCTATAGACGTTAGCGATTGATGGCCTTAGGCAAACTAAACTTAACGCCAACGACCGACGACATATTTTAGACACAGATATAGTGTGGGTTAAAGTTCAAAAATTCGCTTTACTGTTGCTGTTTACAAACACGCATAGTGAAATGTTAACCTAAAATTACATTGGAAAAAAGTTTCGAGAGTGTTTCTAAAGATATGTGGTTTTCTACGCTAACTTGAGACAATGCCACGAACGTATAGAAAGCAATTTGAACCAAGAAAACACGTCTACTATATCGATAAGAGTTTACAAGGAGCTTTAAAAAGTATTGTAGAAGGCGCTTTGTAATGTGGTAAGGTAGAGGAACGGTATGAAGTGCCGAGGGTCATCTTAGACATCAGTTTCGAGTGAGCATAAAGAAAATGCAATTGTTGTTGCGATAGATAAGGCTGCTAATTAGAATTACCCCTTCTGACATTGATCTAACAATGACATCGGCATAAAATGTGACCCAAAACTGAAATCACATCAATTAAAATGATTATATATTAAATCATGTAGAGGAATCTATTGTCCTGCTAATATTAAAAATTCTAACGAAACAAATTTATTTGACAATCCAGGCAATTTGTGTCAGCCTTTAGATTTAGATTATTTCAGACCCCCAAATTGGCCTGGCGTAAAATCGTCACGAAAACAAAGAACTTGGGGTGCATACTAGAAACTGAGTTTTATGCATTATTAAAAAAGACATTAGAAAATCTTCAAGAAAAAATGATGTTAATATAAAAAGATTAGAACATCCAGCAGTTTTTCTACTAACCGACATGAAGTTCTAAAACGACTTATTGCTGACGAAAACGTTAATAAAAAAAAACACAGTTGCGCTTGACAAAGTAATAAAAGAGACATGCTCCAGAAAAGAGATTGAAAAAGATTCATCACAAGCCAGGACAAGCAGTTAAGATCTTAAATCACCTGTCAATCCGACCGAAAGAAACGACGAATATAAGATCAAAGACGAGGATTCACATTTTAGCGATTTTGTAAATCATGTGAAAATGACAACGCTGTTAATACCGAGCCCTTTCAGCAGTCACCAACCGTCACAAAATTACAAGAAAACATGTTCCTTGTGGTAAAATTTGCTTACAACGATGGAACAAACAGTTTGTGTCCCAAAAGGTTTATTGCAAAAATTGTAACTTTAGACAGAAAATCGTACAAGGTTAGCGACCTTCGAGAATATAAAAAACAAAAAATACCTTCGTGTACTCTGACATCGAAGACATCACTACAATTGTTTTTGAACAAATTATAGCTACGCTAAAAACACTTGTAGTTAATAAAGGACGTCACGTTTTGAAAAAAGAAGAAATTTAGCTTAGATAAAAGCATTTTGTAATGGATATGCAATTTGTAACATTGGTATACACGTAAAATAAAGTTAAATATTTTAAACAAAATTAAGATAGCTAAAACACAATGTGTAATGCCTCTGTTCCCTCTCCGTTTCCTATTTTTTTCAAAGTTTTCACACTCCTTTACGAAAACTTGAAAATATTAATCATTATAGTTATTCAACTAGCTGTCGGTTTTAGCTATAATGCGTTCTGGTCGCTTTATTTTTTGACATAGTCTATACGATAAACATTCTTACATCGATTCGACGTAATCTCTTTTTGAAAATGTTCGTATTCAATACTTTTTTGTTTATAACACCAAAATCTTACCTGTTTTTCTCATCATATCGTCTACCGCAATGCTGCTTTCTCGATCTATTTATTCATTGTAAAGTATATAGTATCATATTATAGAAGATACCACACACACAATTTTTTTGTTCCCATCTCTTTTTATCTTGTTTATTTACCAATAAAGCCGCTCTGATGCTTCCTTACTTAAACTCATGTTTATTTCTATATAATATTTTATCACTTAAAACTTTATTTTTATGGTTGAGCAGCTAAAGGACAGTTGCTGTTAGTTTCTAGTCCAAATAAAGAAAACAAGTTCGCAAGAAAATTAGACTACTTGCGGTAAAAAAGTACGTCCCAAGCAATTTCAAACAGTGTTAAAACTAAACAGATGTAAAGATAACAAAAAACATAAGTAAACGTATAATGAAATAAATCTGCTTGAAGTAGCAGAATGATATAATGCTGCAACAAAAAAAATAAAAAGTTATTGCCGAACATTAGAACATTAACCACTCCTTTTATTATCGTTGGATCATTCAAATACAAAAATACTTTTTCAAAATAGATTAAAACAAAAACTGAATGAAAGTAGTAACAAAATTAGTTGAAACACTAAAAATTATAGATAAAATTAGAAATCACACGATGAATGTAGCCACACTAAATTCCGTACTAAAACTGTTTACATCAATAGGATATAACAAATTTAATCATGTCCGTAGACGACAAAAGTACGATGGATGCAATTTTAGATTTGTAACAAAAATATAATAAATACGACAATCCCATGCTTTTGATAGAATAAAAGTTCAGTATCTAATGGAAACAATAAAAGAAAAATAAATTCCTGAAGACATTATACGTAAACTAAACGCAAGGTTTACAACAAAAATAGTCACATACAACACATCAAAAGAAATGCAGTAATACGTACGATAAGTAAACATGTTAAGTCCCTTTGATCAAAATCCTGACAGATCTACCAGGGTTACAGAATATGAACATAAAACGTGCTAGTGGGACGATACAACAAATAACGAAAACAAACAGCAATAGTGATTACACTGTGTAAACACGACAAAACAACGACAACCAAAACAAAAATATATTCAGAAATTAGTAGATGTAGATACTCAAACTTAAAAAAACGAAGAAAATTATCTACATTGTTTCTCCACTACACGAACTCATAGGCTTCGTCTACATAAACGAACACAAAGTTGTAGACACCCTAAAGAACCAAAAAAAATCGTTAAGTTTCGATCTCAATTGAAAACGGTATTTTTAAAATCCAAAACAACCTTCATTCTTACCAAAAAATGTTAGTGTCAGTCATGATTTACACCTCGTTGGTGTTACTTCTACTCTAAATCCGATAAAGGTTAAACTGTCATCCAAACCAAGAAATCTCAAAGTACTACTTGAAAAGCAAATTACTTTCGAAAAATTTTACCACGTTAATTCTGAACGTAGTCGTCTAAAAATACCTCGTTTTCAAACCGTCGTTATATATTTAACAACTTTCATTATCTTTAACTAGTGCAAGAAAATTAAAACTGTCGACAGGAAATTCTATTTTTTGCATTTCATTGATTATAAAAGTCAAGGTCGTGTTTAAACTAAACTGTAGAATTTTTATTTAACTATTATATAGTTGGCTAACTACAATTAACATACCAGAACATCATTTAATGATTTTAATGGAGCGACATTTGCCACTTTCGATCATGCCAGGTGTGTTATTAAACTGCTCGGAAACATTTAGTTTCGCATCCTTTACTTTTATTTTTGTTTTTATTCATTTTGTGCTTATACATGAATGTATTTAATAACACAATTTACACTCATTATTATTATAATTCATTGAAAGTATATTAGCAAAAAACATTAAAAATAAATATTCAGATTGCATTTACATATAAATAAAAACACTTAATTCAGTTACAAAAAAGTTTGAAAATATCATGAAATCTAATAATTACGTAATTAGAATGATAACATCGCATAAACCATCAGCAAAAAAGAATTAGAATGACCGAAGCGTTCAATAGTAGTAAAAAACATTAATATATTTCTACTGTTATAATATAATTTACATTTTATTCATCTTTTACTTTTGCCAGATCTCAACACATGCACTACAACAACAATGCCTAAAAGTACAATTACTCAGCTACAAATTTAAAAGTAAAATCAAGGTACAATACTTTCAAATATTTTTAAATAAAAAAAAGGTTATCTTTGACCGAAACACTGCATGTAAATCGATAAAATCTATAAAATGATGCTAATGTCAATAAAAATAATATTGTTTGAGTTTATTAAAAACCGTTGAAGCAATGAACATTTCCTAGTCAAAGTATCATCTGCAGGAATTTGTTTTAAAAATACAAGCTCCTACAATGCTGATGTTTATATATACTAGTCGTCCGAAATCCCTAGGGCTGCCAAACGTTCCAATTAATGAACAACCTGTGTGTACACACCGGGGTACATACGTAGAGTAGCTATCCATTTATACAACAAAACAGAAGGATTTATACAACATTGTGATTAATATTAACCACGAAAAATTATAATGTCCAAAGTACACGTAGATCTTTAGACATAGCATCAAATGTTCGATGTAAACTGTAAAATACAAACAATTATTACTTATCTTATAACATTCAGTTCAGGATGTCAAAGATCAAGCGTACTCAATTAGCAAAGAAAAATAACGCATACCTATTAGATAAGGAATACAAAATAAGACACATGATTGACAAGTAAATAAGCAAATCCTCTTCAAATATTATATAAGTTCTTATACAATACTGTTTAAACAATTTCACCAATAATTGCACTGACCGTCTTAAGATCAGAATCTAGAAAGGTGCCGCATCACTTTTGTGTGAATAATAAATAATAGCATAGAAAAATATAAATTACTTTTGTACTAGTATTTAAAAATACAACCACAAAAATATGTAACAATAACACTAATTATTTGTGACCAAAATTAAATTAAAAAATGATTCTTCATTAATCGCCCACCGAGTTTAATAAACGATTAATTGTGCAGATATTATTTTATAAATAAAATCGATTAATTGTTGAGAATTTAAAGTACCTCATGCAGTGCCGACCCAGCTGGCAGATATGAATGGCGATTGAATAAAATAAAAATTAAAAAACAAAAAATTTCTCTAAAAGGGGGTTATTTATTATTTTATATAAAAGAATAAGAAAAGAGAAATTTTAAAACAAAAACGTCATTTGCACAAAAGATAATTTCATAAATGCTGTGAAAAGTTTAAAACTCATAAGGTACACCACCATATAAGACTACAAAAAAAAATAAAAATAAAAAAAACACTGATCAATTTTTGTATATGATCATTACACTAATTATTTTTTTTAAATTGTTAACCCAATCATCAGCGATAAATGTTTCCAAGGAATTTTACAGTTCTAAAGTTGTCAAATTTTTTACAACAAAATCAATATTTCAAAAAAAAAATTGTTATTGAAATATTACATATATATACATATATATTTTACTTTGACACATTAGCCCACCCTGTTTAGTACACGATTTTCCTATAAGGAATGATAAAGAAATGTATTTTTATAAGGTTATGTTTTCATAAAACCACTTTGAAGTGATATGTTTGTATTCGAAACGATTAGTAAATCGCCAATTAACCAGACTTTTGTGCAACCGGCTATTTATTTTTTCTAAAAAAAAATCCTCGCAGGCAGGATTCGAACCTAGATTATATAATGGAAATCACTTTAAATTATTAATTAAATATCTAATAAACTGTTAATGTTAGAAAAAAAATTATTTGAATAAATTGTTAGGAATAATTATCTTTATAAGAAACTGTAAAAATAATTCGAATAATTTACATCGTACAAAATTACAATAATAATAATAAACTACAATTATTAAGAATAGAAAAATCTAGTTAGCCATGCAAAATAAATTGTTGTTTAATTAATATTGCATTCTTTTAACTGTAAATGTCAGTTTAGTTGATTAGTGTTTGAGAAATAATGCATTGAATAAGCTTCTGTTATCGAAAAAATAGATTTGTCATGTGATAACTTTAAATAATAATTTACTATGATTTCAAGAATACCTTGGGCGCATACATATGAGTGCAAGGAAACCTGTATTTAAAGATCTCGCACCATCATTAACTACGGTTGTACACATACCCTCATTTAACTGCTGTTAAGCCAAAAAATATCGTTGCACTGAACAAGATGGTGGAAAAGTCCAAACTGAATATTGAATCTTCGCAAGTAAGATCAATACTGCACAAACATTTATATTTTAAAAAAAGTTGTAAATCGATCTGTACCCCATATGATAGTAAAGAAACAGCGAGCAATGAAAGAAGTTATGTAGTCAGTATTTTTTTAAAGTACGAGCCTCATGGGTGCAATTAAATTAGGACAAAAAACCGTTACCGCTAAATGTTAAATTTAGCTGAAAACAAGATCAAAGTTATAGAACATCCTCTTTACTCGTCAGATTTGGCAATGTGTCATTTATGGCTACTTTTCAAGCTCAAAAAACATTTGCGAGGAAAAATATTCCAGTCAAATATTATTGTGATAATATTACTAAAGACAGCTGGTTGAACGCTCTTAAACTATAGAAGAAGAGAATGGTTAAATGTATTATCGTAAAGGACAATTACTTCATATTTAAAATAAACATTCTGAAAATTTCTATGCTATTCTCAATAATAGTAATTGGATGTGTGCAAAGGTACCGTTCTCATATATTAACCAAAGTTTTGGTTTTGATGAGGCGCCTTTCACACAATCCCCAAAACCACAATACGAAAACATATACCTAAGTTAAACATTCATAGAAAAGTATGACAAGTGATATAGAGCATCAAACGTGAATCAAAAGACAATCAGAACCAATCGACCAAATAGTAGTAATTTTCGTTTTACGCATCTGCCAAACTCCCTGTAGAAATCAGACTGGCTATACCACTTCTAATAAAAAATGTGTAATTTGCAACAAAATTCAAAAACAAGAAGCTACTTAGATTAAGTTTTATCAGCTGCATAGACATAGATGAAAAGACTCAGTGTGTGTGACTTGTACGATAAGTGTAATGATAGATACATGGAGAAAAATATTATACTGAATTTAATCATTACGATTTCATATTTAAAGCATTTGCTTTTTTTCTAAAATTGATCCACGTTCAAATAACATTCAACGTAAATGTACTAAAACTTAAACTAAATCTCTTATTGCAATGCAATTACAGCTACAATCTAATAAAATAAAAGTTTAATTCAAGCGTACATCGGCTTGACTAAAAACCAACAGCCTTTTGCATGATACATATCAATTCCGCATAACCTTTTTTTCCGTGTATATACTCACAGTTTTATGCAAGCGCTATGAACGTTTCTGGCAAGACGTCGACATTGCATTAACGACGCATTTTAAGTAAGAAGTAAAATTATATCAACTTTTGAGGTTCTAATTTAAATAATTATTGAATAAATTTTTATTGTTCATTTCCAAGTTGGTAATAACGATTTTTACTCGATATTGCCTATAGCCGGTTGCGTGATAAAATTTTGGGAATTTTGAAATATAAGAAATGGATACAAGTTTGATTGAACTACGTCTACAAGACACGCGAACAATGAAACCATATATACAGGAAAAGGTAAAAATTCGCCAGATCACAGCTGTCACACCCTATTTCTACAGACAACTCCCATTTCTCCGCAAAACAAAGTAAAAGTAACAATATATTCAAATTAATAGGAAGCGCCTTTTTAAAGATAAAAGCATCTTTCACTTTTTGAGTCATCCACGCTTATCGAGTATTTATAATACGGAAATTGTTAAAAATCGTTTTTTTACAAGTTAAGGACGTCAACTTCTGTTAATTATTTAACTTGGACTTGGCACTAATGAAACAAGAAATCCTTGAGAAATTTGCTTGAAATTATAACTTAATTATATTGGTTATTAGTGTATTACTCCTCAAAAGAAGTTATGTTTATAAGCAAAGTTGACATTTAATCGTTTCTTGTGGTTTAGAAAAGAGTAATAGGATTAGATGACGTTTGTACGGTAGGGATTTCATCGCCTTTTATAATGCAAGCGTGACATACTCGTATAAAATAACCATTTTGATTCTCCTTAACATTTTTTATAAAACCGAGTATATTGTAATTACACTTCTTCCATAATCCAACCTCGATGTACAGTAGTTGATAAAAATACATCATTATTTTTTTTGTTATCAATCAGTATGAACATTTTTGATTATAGTTTTATAGTTAACATGAAATTAGTAAAACACTAATAAAATGTCAAAAGCATTCAGTTCTAAATCACAAGTGAAAATAACTTGTTTCGTAAATTTTAATGTGTATTTTAAACAGATGTATCTTGTTTAGACAGTCAACCAATGCTTGCCAATAATAAATTTAAGACAGTCGATCTAATAGCTCAATAGTCAAGTTTCCTTTTTTGTTTTCATTCACAAAATAGACATTTACATTATACATATTAATTTAACTTTTTAAACATTCTTGTTGCATATACAGTAAGATCGAGATTACTCGCAAACCACGTGACCCTGTAGTATATGTATCACAGTAAATATCCCTAAAAGAAAGTAAATAAATAAGTGTAATAGTGTAGTGTAGAAAAAATTGTGGAGTAGTAAAATTATTAATCGACTACTAAAAGATATTAAATTATTTTATAGTAAAAAATCCTTCACGAATTAATATATTTTAATTGAAATTTTCCATATTTGTATATTTTAGTGCCATAAATAAATAGTGAATGTAATCAAAAAACAAATCATATACCTTTGTATTTTCTTCTAAAAGAATGACATAACAAATACTAAAAAAAAATATACAAACTGCTTAACATGAGACGTACTGTTTTTATTCGACATAGTATAACTGAAATTGTTTGTTTCATAATAGTAAATAAAACAGTATTTCCTTTTCCTATATATTCAGACACACACTATAGAAGAAGTTCTTATTCTTTTAACATTGTATTTATTTATTGAACATAACGTAAGTAGCACTTTTTTAACCACAGGTAAATAATATTTCATTATTAATTTATAATTTTCATAAAAACGCGAATTTTACACGTTAAAAGTGGTTAGAAAATGTCTAATGTGCAAAGAAAATTTACTAAGCTTGAGTTAGAGAAAGAAATTAAGAAACTACCTGATGTTAATTACACCGACAGCGCGGACGACGATCTCATAGACCCCAATTATAAATTAGAAACTGATGCCATTTCCAATTCTGATGTTGGAGGAAAAATTCAAGATAATGACATTTATATTGAGGAAACTCATGACAAACCTGAAGATAACACTTATGATTCTGATATACATTCTGACTTTTGGGTTGGAGACGCATTAGATGTTTGTATTTTTGAGTTTATTGACCAGTGGTATCCAATTGCCTATTCAATAACGTGGTCCAGTTTTACAGCCAATGGTAGTGGAAACAAATAGATATAAGTTGCTTTGTTGCTGTCCAGGCGATTAGCAAGATCTGTCAAGATGAAAAGATACTGATCCCGAGAAAATTTATCAATTTATTAGTAAGTCTTTTTTATTCTTGTTTTATTTTTACTTTTATTAGTTTTATTTAATTTATTGTAATACAGTTGTAGATTTGATTACATTGTTATGTTAAACATCATGTGTCTGTGTTCCCGCTAGTGAACATTGTTGCCACTGTTAACATCTTTACATAATAATTCTTATATGTTTGATAAATATCTAAAATATTACTTTTAGGTATTATTCTGGTTATACAAATTATTGATTTTGCTTCTATCGAGTGCTATTGGAAAACAGATATGATTTACCGACACGAATTATTTCATAAAATCACAATAAAATATAATCGCTTTGTGCTTCTCCTAAGATGCATTTGCAAATAATGAAGAACCACATTTAGCTGGAGATCGACTGTATAAAATAAAGTCATTAATTGATGCACTCATGAAAAACGTTCAAGCAATATATTTATCTGGTGATACGATTGTAGTCGACGAGACAATGATACCGTTTCGAGAAAGACTTTAGTTCAGAAAATACCATCCTTCTAAAGCTAGAAAGTATAAAACAAAACTTGATAAAGTCTGTACTCCTCAAGGGTTTGCTCTTACTGCATGCTGGAAAAGTCAAAAATCTAAACGATCTAGATCTTCTAGGTTCTAAAGTAGTAAGATTGACTGAGAATCTATGAGATGAAGGTAGACTGCTGATCACAGACAACTATTACACAAGCGTTGTATTGGCAGAATATTTAATTTTAAAAAAATCTAATTTATTAGAAACTATAGAAAACATAAAAAGAAACTACGTTAAACGAAGACGAAGTTACTAGTAGCCAAAAAAATACCACAGTAGTTCTCAAATGGAAATATCAACGAAACTTTCTTATGTTATCCATTTTTTCGGCGAAAATAAAGTTTATTATGAACCACATTCAAATCCGTTTACTAGAGACATGCGACTAAGAGCTACGTTTAACTGCATTTAAAAGTTTTCTCCTTAGGTACACTGTGATTTGGTTTTATGTCGAAGTACAAGACCGAAAATAAACTGTACCTATCATAAATATGCGACCCTTCAAATGCGCACAGGAGTTACGAAATGGTTAAAGTACGACGCATATGTGAGTCGTAGAACTGTTAACGTGTTCAATCTATTGATAAAGACGAAAGTATGATTTCAACAGTATAATATACTATATAAAACACGTCATTATTAATGCTCTAAAAATGAATCACGAAATTACCGATAAAATTGTATTTAATTGCAAACTGTCATTTGGGTGCAAACCAAATTAAATGTAAAAGCCTATTTTTTTTAAAACTGCTGCTTTCAATACTGGACATACCTACAATATTCAACTAACAAATAGTTGTAATAGTAGCACTTTTAGAAATGTAAGTTGGCCTATTAAAAACAGTTTGTTAAACTTGTGTCCAATACGTTTCTTTCGTATTTCATAACTACTATTTCTGTTTTTTTCTGAGAACTGCTATCGGCAACCCAACGAAATCAATTTGCAAAATTCCTAGAAAAACGGTATTAGAAAAAATCTTGTGTTACGTTTAGGCTATAACTGCAGATCGTCCAACGAAGTCCAATATTTTACTCTTATTACTTCATTTTTGTTTTCAGACCGTTTGCGCTCAGTATTGAGCATAGCCGCTCCTTTTGGCTTATTATATGTTATATTACATCATATTACTCATAAATTGTATAACATCACTACTTTGTGACTAAATGTTTAAATTGTGAGAGCCCAATCCATCTATTTCCGATAAATACCAAAACATCAAGAATTTTTTTTACATTTATTGTATTGTCAGTTTCTTTTTAGGTTGGTAGTTAAGCCGATACTTTGCCGCTTTATAACAAACCTGTAAAACATGAATACGCTTTAATCAAACTTTTGATTTTAGGTAAGTTTCCACAGTGCATAGCATTAGCAGTGTTGTAAATAGATAATTTTTAAATTATATAGATACAGATAAATTGTTTTTCTTTCAAAAATTATCTAGTATTAGATAATAGATAAACTATTCAAACTTTATATAGATAACAGATAATAGATGAAATAACCTAGGTAGTAATAACGATAGATGGAGTTCATTTGAAGAACTATTATGGAATGTGGGAAATTACTGAAGAAAAACATACATATTGTAACTTGGATTTTACGGGACACTGGATTTTTTATAAATTTTATTTAAATAATTTAAATAAAAAATTATATATATACAGATACATATAATTTATATATTTTTTGTTTGTATCTAGATACATACAAATAGATAAAAAATATGAATCTAGATTAATTTATCTATATAAATTTATATAGATAATTTACAACACTGAGCATTAGCCGCTCACTAATATAGTTAACACAGCTTTCTTATAAAATCGTCACCACCTAATAATATTTTATATAAATTTACTTTATGCATGGATGTATCATAAAGTGACAGTTATACACAAATTTATATGTCATAAACGTCTTTCTATAGCCCACAGACCTCTTTATTCCCACGGGCTATACTGAAACGTCAACAATATCATAGATACTTAATAAACTAAGTACTTGCAAAATGAAAAGTTTTCATTAGAAATAAACAATTGTACTTTTTATTAACAATTTCTTGTAGGTAATGTATATTAACAAAACAATTAAAACAATTAACCATATGAGTATTCGGAGATAGACCCACGCTACTAGAATTACCCTTCAAATTGGAATTATTGCTAGTTGCTACGTGATCGCAGATCTTGATAGTTCCTAATTCAGTATTAATAGACAATAAATTGTCCTTTCAAAACAATACCTTTTCAGTTAACCTAATTTTGTTTGATACAGAATCTTCTATACACTATTTTGCAACTGACGTTGACTTCCAGTCTCCTAGTTGTTTTATACCAATCATTCCTTCCCCAGCGTTTGCTAACAACGTCGCCGATGAGCGACGAAATGAGTGCCCATTATATATTTCAGGATTCGATAATTTCAGAATTCCACCAAAAACATGTTTCCCTACAACTTGCTTTATGCATTTCCCATTCATGTAAGCCAAGAAGAAACAGCAAATATCCATATTTATCGGACGCAGAACAGCATACATTTTAGAAATTTCTACAAAACTTGTTAATTGTCAACTACACTAAACGTTCCATTTCTTCTGGTTTTAGTATCTCGAACAGTGATCAGTAATGAGAATTACAGATCCTAAATATCATCATCAACTTCTAACTGAAGAACCTCTTGTTTATGGCATGTTCCAGCTATCCTAAATAATAAAGCTATCTGTCTTTAAAAATCGTTACAACACTTCTAAATTACAGTAAATTAATTTACCTTGTTCAAAAAATATAATTCATAAGGAGCCTGGTATCTCTTCCATAGTCAAAAATTTTTACTTTTTGGACTTGAATCCATCTGATTTTCTTTTTAAATCCCCGAATAAGCTTGAGTAACTGCGTATAACTATGTTTTGGTTGGCTTTGATAGTGGCCTTAAGCATTGAATAATAAGACCACATCGAAGAGGGTTTTCTTTCTTTTGGCAATTACCAAAAATAAACCAGAAGCCTCTCTTCACAATAATAGTTTTTGATGAAATCCTTTCGTATGTTGCACCATTTAAGATATTCATTATATGTTTTTCTATACATTTCTTTAGATTTTTGGGGAACTAAGCTACTGCTTGTTGCTTTTTCTGCAGCGTCGCCAACTTCATTTTCCACTTTTTAAAAGCCACATAATAACCAGACACAAAATGAAACAGTATGACTACCACTGTTTACTTGCTCTCATAGTTACGTTTCAAAACTCAAATGTAATCAAAGCAACATACAACACTAGATTTGTGTCAAAAATTCAATTTATTTGTGAAATATTTTTAAATTAAAAAATTATCATACGTGCAATTTGTGTGTGTGTACCACGGGCATAACTTGCTTTTGGTCTTCAAACGTATTCCTAGCCCACGGTTGCCGCCTCGGGCAAAACATTAAGTCTAACGCCATAAAAGCCTTTTTACGCCCTAAATATATAAGTAACTATTGTTTTAATTTTGCTTAATTATGTAATTGTAAAAATAAATAAAATTTGCTCGAAAATTTGAGATTTTTGCCTGCTAGAACTTTTTTTTATAGTAGTGCCGTTTTGTAAAAATACGTATATTTTAAAATGGCTAATATAAACGGTGAATAATGTTACGCTCATAAACTATGTTAAGAATGATAAACTTGACAATCTAAAACGCTGCATGTACAAGGACTTGTCGCATAAATGACATCATAAACGCATACGTTTTTTTGTAACAACATAATCAAAAGCAAGTGAAAAACGACTACTTAAAATAAACACGATTAAAAATATGTAGAGCAAAACCAAAGCAGTCTGCTAACTATACAAGTATCGCACTTAAATATCCATGTACTAAAATATCGGTCGTATCAAATATCGAAATAAAACTTTTTCGACTCAAAAAATTTAGTTTTAAGTATATCCTTCGAAATTAAACTTATGCTAAATAAAGCATGTCAACGCAAAAATTATAAATTGAAAACTTTACTGCAATGACTCATTCAAACAAAATCAATTAAAAGTAACCGCACGCATGCCTTCTTCAAAACTCAAAAATGGAGGGTGAATTTGAATCAATAATGGTTCGTCGCAACATATCGAACGTGAATTAAAAACAAATTATTTAAAAATGAGTGACTGGTATTATTTATCGACAATACAAAACAGCGTGCGTTATTTTTTTAACCGCAATATTGCTTTTTGTATTAAATTACTTATAATCCATACCGCAGTCTTATAAAATTTCGTTATGTGCGTTAACAACGTAAAAAAACGTCCTTAATAACATTCCAGATGAACGACAAAAATTAATTTGTGTCTGTTAATACACAGAAAAATGTGTCTTACCATCAAGCATGTTCCTGGTGTAATCATCCTGAACACAGTCATATATCCCTTTGTAAATACTCATTTTCCCTTCTTCCTTTTTACTTAACAATAAAATCACATATTAATGGTTAAATTACTCGCGGAAGTATTAGATGTAAACACTAAACAATTATACAACACTTGAAACTTGAACACAAGACAATTCTCGACGTCAACTTCGAAATGTTTTCTGTCACGGTAACATAAATATGAGCGCGCACACTCACCGTCTAATCGATAGGATGAAGTTCATGTTCACAACATATTATCTTACGTTACGTCTTAGTTGACATTAAATATAAAAGTGTTTTTATTTTATTTTGGTGCCATATAGGTAATCGTCCTTCGCAATCTTCGTATCACAAAACACTATAGTCATTTTCTAACAGTTGTTCATTTTCTGTCTTTTATTGTAACATTTCCTCTTTAATACGCCTGCATTATTGAATGATTCTGTTTGTAATTACCTCAATTCTTAAATAGAACGAAGACTGCTACAAAAAAATTAATTACACTGTGAATGAAGTTTCTTCTTTCATACTGTAAGAGATTTTATAATGGTTTTAAAGGTCTTTAAACAAGAAATCTTTTTTGTTCTGTATTTCACAGATACGCTTAAATGAATTTACTAAGTATCTGTCAATGATTCGATAACTACAACAAACTAATTGTAAGAGTTCAACTCTAACAATAATGTAATCCAGGCAGTAAACAAGATCACAGAAGAATTAGAACTACGATTAGGTAGTTATACGACAGAAAAATATACGTTTCTTCCTCTCTTAAAATTTACTAACCAAATAGAGTTAATACCAAAATTGAGTTAAATAAGGGATACCAGTAATGACTGATTTTTCTGTGCGACTTTACCAGTAGAGACTAGTAACCCAAATGCGTATTTGGCATTAGAAAAAAATGCAACAAGTGTTCCGTAAACTTGTACAACGTTTGAAGCGAGTCATTTGTGTCTACAAAAATAGAACTACTACTGTAAATTACAAATTATAATAATTACATATTTTCAAACGCTTACACAATTTGATAAGCTTTAATAAAAGATTAAATTCGTACAATTAAATTCGGTGCACAGAAATGAAGTGAAATTTTTACTTTTGTACAAAATTTTGTGTAATTATGTAAATGTGTAAAATATCTCTGAAATTATTAACTTTAGGTATAAGAAATGATTATACCAATCAAAAAGTAATTAAAAAACAATTTTAATTATTCAAAAACACACATTTGAAAATAAAGAAGTTATTAACAGTAGATGTTTGCCAAAGTCATGCTAGTATTTATCAAGTAATAGGTTAGAAATATGGCAAAGTTTGACACGGAAATATTAAAACAATGTTTAAAAATTAAAAAAATTCAAACCGCATACCAATAGAGCTAAAACAAAGAAGTTATAAGCTATTTTTGTTGAAGACAACTGTCAAATGTTTACAAAAAAAATTAACAACGCGAAAACTATTAAGTTTTGGTATAGGGAATGGTATAGACATTTTATTAGAAATTACTTAAGAAATTTAAAAATCAAAAATATCCCATTTCCCATTAAAAAAAATTTTTTTTTCGTTATACCGCAATATTGAGACACCATAACTTTACGACATAAAGATTTTTAAACTTATAACTTTTTGTACGAATCAATGTTTTCTATCTCTCATAGGAAAAGCGCTAGGAAAGCCCGACGCACTGTTGCAGGCCCCAGTAGATCCAAAGAACGTTTTATACGTAATCTAACATCTTATTGTTTATTTTATATTATAGCGACAGTGCGCTGACGGCTTATATTAGACTACCTAAAAGTCAACGTATTGATATTAACAACAAACGTTTAATGAGTTTTACCAAAAAATAGCCAAAAAAAAAAAAAAAAAACTAAGCAGAATCTGCCAAAATATATAAACGGGAAAATTTTTGACTGTATGATTTTGATCAAGGAGGAAACAATTCTATTTTTTTACACGTTGGGACTGTTGTTACAAAGCAATATAACTACTATATATTCTAAAAATTACCACGGATGCTAAATTTCAAAAAAACAAAGCATTAAAACAAAAATAATTTCAGCAACCACGCTTTCAAATTCAATTCAAATTAATCAGTAAAAAAATAAGAGATTTAAATCCACAATTATATACAAAATTATGACTAATTAACGGTTCATTATGTAGTAAATTTATAAATTCCTTTATAGAATGTATCCAAAATTTTAAACATCCTGTGTATTATATGGTGAGTTAGTTTTAGTTTTATGGTTGACTAAGTAATATGTCCATTATTATTCACCATACCTAATAAAACAAAAAATGTATCGATAATTATATAAAAGAATGTAAAATTAAAAATCACGATCCATTCCGTTTTAATTAAAACATAATTAAACTCACTATTAAATTAAAAAAGACCTTAACAAGAAATGTAAAAGTCTTATATATATATATACATGAATCACATTCATTAAAATCGTATTTGGAAATGAAAACAAAAGTCAATAAAGAGAAATTATTGCTATTTAAAGCTCGCTGCATGCGAGTGCTTTCATTTTCATATCGTGCGAATGATTTTTTTTAGTTCGTTTTACCTATGATTAATTTAAGTACTCACCCTATCTAACTGATTAAAAAGTTTTATAAACTAACCTGAAACAAAAAACATAAATTAGTTTTATTCATTGATAATTAAAAATAAATTTTAAAATATTGCTTTCAAATAACGTCTTAAAAAAGGTAATTAATCGAAAAACAGTTATTTAAAAACTGTATTATTTAGATGCAAAATAATAATTATTTGTATAAATGTTCAAAGCAATAGGAATATTTTTAAAGTAGCACTTATCCAGATAACCGCAATGGTTTATTACTCACTAAATTTTGAACTTCTAAATTACTTAACGTCCAAATAAAAAAAGACTAAAAGCAACACAAGGATATAATAAATCGAAAGTTTGGATATATCAAGTATGAAAGACAGTCAGATTAGTAGTTTTAGTAAATTGTCTAATGCTGCTAACACTCTTAATTCAATGCTACAAATAAATTAGTACTTTTTTAGCATTGTAAAAAATAATTAAATTACATGCAAGCAAAAAATGCCGATAAACAATAAATTGAACTTTTGTATGGTTTTTTACAGCGTATAAAACGACTGTTCAAAGATTAGTTCTACAATAGAATCATCAATTTCCTTAAAAGATTAGACGTCATCCAAATTGTTTTATTGAAATGAATATCCAGTAACGCCTGGCATTCAGATTTTTTTAAACTACAAATTTAAGATATGTTACAATTTTCCAGTCTGGATTGTATTACGAATGCAACCCGTGGCTACCTGAATTCTACGATATAAGAAATATTTTGCTAAGAAAAGTAGGTTAGGCAAAAACACTATAACAATGTACTGTAAGTTGCCTACTTTTAACAATATCTAGTGTAATATATGCTCATAAATTATTTTATTGCGTATAATCACAGAGATTATTATTATTATATTATATAACATAATAATTAAACAACAATCGTTTAAACTAATTTATCAATGTAGTATTTTGAATATAAGTTTACTCCAGTGGGTATTAGGTCTTATAAATAACAAACTTCATAATCTGAAACTATGATTATAAATAAGTCGTCTCTAAAACAATTACAACAATATACATTGAAATACAATAACGTGAAACGTTAAGCATAACTTGAAAAAAAAACGTATCTAAAATACTGTTACGATTTTAAAAATTCAATATATTTTGTAGTATTTACACGATTAAGCAATTACTATGAATGTAACTAATTTTACTAAACTAAAACAAATACTAATAAAATTTGTAGCTAATCAAAAAAATAATAATTTACAAATAAATTATATCACTGTTACTGTACGCCGTTCGCAAATAAGATATCACATTCACTTTTATTTATCTCTACGGCACACGCGTTAAAACACTTACTATGCACTATTATATTTTACACCGATAAATTCTTCACTGGCTGCGGTTTACTTCGTTTGTCTTTTATTTATTTTCCCTTTATATTAGTCCAGAATATTATGATTCTTTATTAAATCGCTTCGAATATTCTCCAGACTCAAGAATGTTTCACTCCTTAAAACTGTTCTGTTTCAGAACAAAAAACTGAACGCGGCACTAATAGAAAGAGTTGTGGTAATAACGGCAGCTTTCTCCATTTCGGCAACTGGTCTTCGTCCTGTTGCCGGAAATTTGGTCTACACTTTCGTGAATAGATGATCGGTATGCCATTAAACTAAAGTGCAAGTACTGTTCCTTTAATGTTTGGACACCACCTTGACTAAGTACTTTACCATTGTTTGATTTATTCGTTCAACCATGTCTTCAGACTGAGAGTCTTTAGGCTTCTAATTCTCAACAGTTGGCAAACTAATTAAAATAAAGCAAATTTGAAGTTACGAACTTGCTAGGAATGTAGTTCCAAGAAACTCGAAAGCCGGAAGAAACATTCTTTTGCTAAAACGTTTGCGACCAAGATGTATTTATTTCATACATCAAATTCTAGGAACGGGCTTGAAATGTCAATCACAACTCTGTATAAAAGACTTCTCATGTCATATTGTTTCATCAGTACTTACGGCGTGCTTTTTCACTGTACTATACCACACCGTCTTGTTTGCAGTTCGCCCAATAGAACCTTTCTTACACTTTCTCTAATGTATTTCAGATGTGCCATCCTGCAAATGCCTCTGATACTCAGCGCTTAGGTACTATGAATTGCAGCCTGTTCTCCGTGCTCTCAACACCACCTAGAGATAATTTAAGAAAACCATTTTGCACTCTCAAAGAGTTCTATGCGCCCAGTAGTTGATATTTCTGCCTAAAGCACTAACTTCTTGTCAAGTTTGCCGTCGGTTGTTTGATTTTCAGTTCAAGAGTAGTCTCAATTCGGAACAATTTTTTTTTGTTTACGCCGAAAATGCTCTCACTTGTCATTTAGCAGTTCTTCGAAGACAAATAATTCGCGTTACAATGACAGCTTACGGTACAATGTTTTGAGTCGCAGTCATACCCTCGCAATATTTCGATTCATCTTGTCTTTCCCCATTACGAAACTGCAACAGCCATTTTAATGCAGCGTAATCTGTTCTTAGTAAAAATTTGGGTCCATACAAATATTTGTACAGGTATTCAAAGACTTGACAACTACTAACAGTTCTTTCCTAGTCACTCAGTAATGACTATATAGCCTGGACAAAACCTTGCTAAATTACGCATAGAACTTTTCTAGTCCATCTTGAATTAATATAAATTTATTTCTTTCTTTAGTCAATTGGGTCTAAGGTTTGGCAATAATGGCAAATCCGAGTACAAATCTTCAAGCACAACCCAAAAAAAACTTTACACTTGATGTTTGGTCGATGAATCTGGTTCTTTCTTTACTCCGTCTTTAGATCCAAGGTATTTCACTTAATTTTTAAACACATTGCAGTTCTTTGAGCTTAATTTCAAGTTTGCTTAACAAAGTCTTCAACACTTCTTTCAAGTCGTTCAAAACGTCTTTAAATGCCCTTCCAACCACAACCATTCCTTTATCGTTTGTAGCTTTAATCATTTTTAATATTTTTTTATCGGGTTTCAGGTAGATGAACGTCGAAACACGTAAACGCCTATTTATTCTTGAGCATTATGTACACAATAATAAAACAATCGCTTTTTAGCACTGTTTCATATTTACTTCAAAAGACGGAAGTAATAATGAAGATTAGGTGTAGAAGACTAAATAAAACAACAAACTTGTCATAGATAAGATCTGTACAATCCCTATTCAGTGCCGTAATCAAGGCAGTTAATTAAAATTCATATTTTAATTATATGATACGCCCCTGCTTTCTTTCAAGCTATATAGTTTTTTATATAGCAGTCTGTTTGTAATTATTTCTTCTTTAAAACTGTATTATGCTTTCTTCCATATAATTAATTTAATAGATTTACTAATAGTGACACACCTAGCTGAAGATAATATAAAATACAATTGATTCTTTTTTTATAAACGAAGTGATTTTATAACTAACGAGTACCTAAGTTTTTATTAAATTTCACTAATAGCTTTTGTATGAATACAAAAAGACTAATGAGATTTTACCTATTACAAGGTGTAGAACTATTTTGACGGAAGTACGTAAAGTAATAAAAAAAATAGGAATAGTAGGATACTCAAATAGCAATAATAAAAACAAAACTATAATAAATAACGATGTTTATTGTTATTTATAGCATAGTGGTTTCAAATTGTGTAACATATTACCATTAGGTATTTGCCCATCATTTATTGAAATTACTGTTTTTAATAAGAAAAAATTAATAAAATTAATTCAAGATAGTAACTATCATTAGCTTAATTCTAAAATTTTATTTCTCAGGAACAGCCGAAACAACAAAGTTGCATTACCTCTAATAAACTACCAGTTTAAGCGAAAATGTTGGCAGAATAATTTTGTAATAATCATCACGCTTTTCTGGTTTTTCATTTTAAGTCACTTTAACTAATTAAAAAGTCTAATTCCATATAGTTTTTAAACTATTTAAACCAATAAAAAGTATTACAAGTTTGCTTTTAACTATGAAAATGAGATGTTTTAAATGATTTCCTTATATTGTAAAACTTTTTTTAAAGAAAGTTTCAAAAACTCATTGCAAATAAGTTTGAATTGTTAATTCGTTTACTATAATTACCTACTGTTTAAAACAATAGATTAGAATAGAAATGATATTTATTTAGCAGACTTTTCATATGACGGTTAGTCAAAAGTTTGAAATTAATGAGAGGTGTATCTTTGAAATATCTATTTCGATAAACATTCTAATCTAATCTAAAAACACGTAATAATGACCTTGCAGAATATCTTTCAGTTATCATCTCGAAGTTTACTTTAAAATACGATTATCCTGCAAATAAATCTTGGTTAGATTGTCATTATAGAAACAATTTAGTCAATGCACCAATTTTATGTATTCCTTCGCCTTGCGAACAAAATGCTTAAAATCATTTAATTGGAAATACATTTCAACACTCTAGACAGCTGGAATAAGTCAATTGAGGTAATCGTTCAACGTTCATGATTCGCACTTTTATCTACTCCTCCAAAAATCTCTTCTTTCTAATATTTGTTGATAAACTAGTAAATAATTCTATTATAAAGCTACTATTTTTAAATAATGTTTATTTTAAGAAAGTTGAGTGGTCTTACGCGTAATAACAGTTTTACCAGATAATTATGACAAAAACTAAATTTCTAAGTTTGAAATGCTCAAATTATTTAGTTGTTTTATCGTACATCCTAAATAAACAACAAATTAACATTAAACATTTTAATTATTACAGTAAGTAGAAAACGGTGTTAGACGAAAAAAGATCAAATACCAGAACAAGTATTTCTGATACAGGCTTCCGCAATCATAATCCATCCTTCCTGAGGTTCCGGACTAGAATCGTGTTTTGACACTTTCCATTCCTTTTGAATCAGAATCTTACGAATGTTTACTCCTACTCGAGTCCCAACACAAAAAGCCAGAACAGTGATTTTAACATCTATAAATAAAATATCAACACGAGAAATCGATTATTCTTTCTTTTTATTTACAAGTACAAATGCAAAATTTATAGTTTACATCTTTCACTTAAAGCGCAACTGTAATGTCAATTAGAAGTTGTTTATACTTATCGATATTTATAAGGTGTCAGAGAAAGTTGAAATATGCAATTATTGCCACCCAATCAATAGCTAAGAATTTAAGTTTCGCAATTATTTAGTTGTCTATCAGAAATTAAATGCATTTCACAGCACGATATCTACGTCAAAGGTAAGAATAATGCTTTGTCACACATTTTATTTACGTGAATAGTGACACCATTTAAATAGACTATTTAATTAGTTGGTTATTAATTACTAATTAAGACGAAATACCGTAACATCTTTTAATTTCGCTAACCGACCCCAAAGTTATAGTAGAATTCCGGTTTCTACGGGTTGCATTATTGATATAATTTTCCATTCTGGATCATTCCCGTGTCGTCGTAATTACAGAAGCTGCGCTTTCGTCACACGTCACAGTGATAATCTTTATACCCCGAAACAAACTGATTGATTACGCCGTGAAACTTTGGTTTTATAGATCGACCTCCAATCGATAAAACTGGTTTCCAAATCTCCAGTAAAGGAAAACTACAATCTCAGGTAATATTAAAAGGATTTTTTATTATTTCAATTTGAAACATTCACCAAAACTTTAGTATTTTCAAACATAATTTAATGACCCGTTTCTAGTACGTGTTCCGCCACCGCTGACTTCGAAGATTGTTTAAGACGATTACACCTTTGATGCTTGATTAAAACGAGTCCCCATGCTTCTACCCGTTTCTCCTATGTATGCACGACCACAAAAGCAAGAAATGGTGTTAACGCCGTCAAATTGAAAAGAAATACAGTTCTTCACCAGATTTAAGAGTTGGCCCAGTTTAGGAAGAGTAGAAAACCGATTAACAATGTCAACAACAACGTCCAAAAAGAGTTGCTTTCTAATTCCAGGGAAAACGAATATCATGATGAATTAAGTTTAAATAACAAAGAAAGTCGTTGAGCGTAGAAGAACCATGTTGCCAAATGACAAAGGTGTCATCAACGTATCTTATCTTTAATCATCCATAAATATATTAACAACGACCGGTGAAAGCGAAGAACCCATGGCGACTCCTGATGTTTGTGAGTAAAACTTTTCTGGAAAAGTAAAATATTTAAAAGTCAAACATTTCTTGATAATAGGTACTATGTCGCTTAAAATATTGTTCTCGTTGAAGAAAGATTTAATAATGCTAATTGAATCAGGTACCGGCACGTTAGTAAACAAAGACATCTTTGTTTACTAACTTACTAAATTATTCAGAAGATCCTAAAAACCAAAATCACATAAAGCTCACAGTAACACAAAAATAGACAAACCAGTCAAAGACGTTTAAATACAGATAGCATCTAAGCATTAGTTAAAAAAGTACGATTTTTTTGAGTCAGTATGATAAAATATACAGTTTCGGTTTAGCTAGTTAAACCTCAAATCTCACAAACTGACTACGAAACATTGACCCACAAACTTAGAATCTTTTGTACTAATCTTCCTTACGGACATCTGAAAGTCGAACACATTATTGTATCTGATCCTTAGCAAGAAGTGTGTTTATTATTCAGAGTTTCGCTCCTGCTCCTACTCTATATAAACTATACTATATTTTATTTTGTATTATACCTCTATTGAATCCGAGAATAGGTACGGTTTCAGTTTTTCCAGTCGCGATTGTTGTAAAAACCTTTTTAAAAATGCAACAAGTGTAATATAAATCGAGGTTTGATAAATTTTCGTTAGGCTCTTCTAGAATCGAATAGACAAAACTTGAAACACTACTACGACGTTTGACTAAAAAGTTAGGTACTTCTAGATTTGACTAACATACATTAATCAAAGGCCGAAATTGGAATCTATTTTGGGGTTTGCTACATATATCGA